>CAMZMU010000072.1:42068064-42408736 GCA_947311845.1 Poa pratensis | reverse complement strand
TACACACAGAGGATGCTATCCCGACTTTGTGAGGAGCACAAGGCGGAGTTAGTAGACTCCCGTTTCCGGTTCTACGGGAGGCGCAACTGTGATGGACACCCTACTCCTTCACCTTACCACCCGATGTTTGGGAGCTACATCATGGACATGGAGATCTTACTTCAGTGCACTCAGGATGATCTGTTGCGCACTAGGATTCAGCTCCACTTCGACCGCGAGTCGCTCGTTGAGCTTCGCGAGAACGAGATGAAGCTGATGGTGGAGAAGGTTGCTCTTCTCAGGAAGAGGGCCCAGCTGAGGAAGACTATCGTGAAGCTCCGCACGAAGGTGGCAGAGCAGGATGGACTGATTGAGGATCTTGAGCACCATACTGACGAGATGGAGGAGGAGGGCGAGGATCTCCGCAAGGAGAACGACGCTTTCCTCAGTGACGATGATGACTTCGTGGAGGAGATGGACTGTGAGGAGGAGGATGAGGAGGAGTTAGTTGACGAGGAGGAGGAGCCACTCGAGCCAGTTCTCGAGGACGAGGAGGAGGATCCCGAGGAGCCAGCCTACCAGTCAGATGCTGACGTGTTAGAGCTGGAGGTTCCACCTCAGTAGGCGAGTGACTTGATCACTACCGCAGGATTAGGTTGACCCCCTATAGCTAGTCGAGTAGTAGCAGTGGTTCTTTTGGAAACCAGATGTTATGTTGTAAGCTTGAGGTTGTAAGCTTGATGTTGATGTGAACTCTTTGATGTATTGTTTGTGAAATATAAGTATGTTTGTCTTGTTTAAAATTGTGTGAACTATTTTCATATAACTCTTAGGATTAATCAACCGCTTGAGAGATCATCTTTTCCCTTAGTCGAACTTTTCTTGCCTTGTCTCTTATACCCGGTGTGCTTCAGGATGCCACCCCGTCGCAGCAATGCGGAAGGATCAGGATCAGCACCACCACCACCGGACCCAACCCCCACCCAACTTCTCGCACTTATCATGGAGGAGCGTGAAAATGCCCGGCAAGAGCGCCAAGCTCATCTCGCTGCCTTACAACAACTCGCAGCCGCTACAACAACAACAACAACAACAACAACAATGGTGGTAACGGCAATGATGGAAACCAGCGATCTACCTTGGGTGATTTTCAGAAGACCAACCCACCCACCTACTCCAAGGGACTTCACCCACTAGAAGCCGATGATTGGCTTCGCACCATCGGCAATAATCTTGAAGTTGCTGCTGTGGGAGAAAATGAGAAAGTGCTGTATGCAACCCACTATCTCGCTGGACCTGCAAGAGCTTGGTGGGAGACTACCAAGACTCTCCAGCCAGCTGGTCATGTCATCAACTGGGCTGAGTTCCAGGAGAAGTTCCGCAAGAAGCATATTCCTTACGGACTTATTGAGAGGAAGAAGGATGAGTTCCGCAAACTGAGGCAGGGAAGTAGAGATGTGGTGGTTATCTTGAGGAGTTTACCGACTTATCTCGGTATGCTCCTGATGACACCGACAAGGAAGAGAAGAAGATGGAGCGTTTCATGAGTGGACTTCATGATGAACTTCAGTGTGCTTTGGTTATCCATGACTTCCGTGATCTGGAGTCACTTGTGGACAAAGCCATCCAGCTGGAGACCAAGCGCAAGTCGATGTATGAAGGTCGCAAGAGGAGGATGAATGCTCAGGAAGGCTCGAGCAGCCAGAAACCTCGTATCTTTCAGCAGAACACCAGGCCTGCCTATCGTCCACCCCAAGCTCCACGCCCAATTACCCTAACCGCCCAAACAACTTCAACCGCCCAATGACAATAACCGTCCCGGAGGAAACTTCAACAACTTCAACCGCAATCCCAATGTGATCTGCTTTGAATGCGGCAACAAGGGTCACTACTCCAAAGAATGTCCCAATCCCAAGAGGAATGTCCAGCGCCCCAATGCGCCGGCACAGAACAATGGTCAAGGCCGCAATGGAAATGGAAATGGCAAGAATGCCGCACCTCGCGGAAATGCTGCTGTTGCCAAGGGTCGTCTGCACCACATCAATGCTGAAGAAGCTCAGGATGCTCCGGATGTTGTGCTGGGTACGTTCCTTGTCAACTCAGTACCTGCAACTGTTCTGTTTGATTCTGGTGCTACCCATTCATTTGTTACCCAAGAATTTGTTGCTAAGGGAGGTTTAGTTAAGAGCCTCTTACCCAAACCCATGGTCATCCAAATCCCAGAATCCACCGTAGAGACCAGATGTTTTGCTCCGATGTACCCCTTGAGATCAAAGGAGAGTTTCCAGTAAACTTAATTGTTCTGGGAACCCAAGGCATCGATGTTATACTCGGTATGAATTGGTTAGCCAAGTACCATGGTCGATTGACTGTGCCAGAAGAGCTGTATCCATCACCACCGACAAAGAAGTAGAAGTGGAGTATGTGTCTAAAACTAGTCAACCTCACCCAGGCTGCCATGAGAGCATAGCTCGACCCGCCCTAGATGAGATCCGTGTTGTTCATCTGTTCAAGGATGTTTTCCCAGAAGAATTGCCTGGTATGCCGCCAGATAGGGATATTGAGTTCATAATTGAGCTTATCCAGGAACATCCCCCATATCCCAAAAGCCTTATCGGATGAATCCGGAAGAACTGGTTGAGTTGAAGAAACAGTTGGCTGATATGCTAAGCAAAGGTCTTGTCCGCCCAAGCGCTTCACCATGGGGATCACCCATTATTTTTGTGGACAAGAGAGACGGTACCACACGCCTGTGTGTGGATTATCGCAAGCTGAATGACGTGACCATTAAAAACAAGTACCCTCTTCCCAAGATCGAGGATCTGTTCGATCAAATGAACGGAGCCCGAGTCTTTTCAAAGATCGATCTTCGGACAGGTTACCATCAGTTGAAGATCAGAGAGACAGATATTCCCAAGACCGCCTTCACCACTCGTTACGGTTGTTTGAATACACCGTGATGTCTTTTGGTCTGACCAATGCCCCAGCCTATTTCATGAATCTCATGAACAAGATTTTCATGGAGTACCTCGACAAGTTCGTGGTAGTTTTCCTTGATGACATCCTTATTTATTCCAAGACCGAAGAAGAGCATGCTGAACACCTGCGTCTAGTTTTGGAGACCCTCCAAGAGCACCAACTGTATGCCAAACTTAGCAAGTGTGAGTTTTGGCTCAGTGAAGTGGCATTTCTTGGACATATTGTATCCGCTGGAGGAATTTCTGTTGACCCTGAGAAGATACAAGCCATTCTTGACTGGTTATCCCCAACCAATGTTTTTGAAATCCGAAGCTTTCTCGGACTTGCCGGTTATTACCGCAAGTTCGTCGAAGGATTTTCCAGTATAGCCAAACCTCTGACCCAACTGTTGAAGAAGGACAAGAAATTTGAATGGACTCAGAAGTGTGAGGATAGTTTCCAAGAACTGAAGAAGAACTAACCTCAGCCCCAATCCTGATCATGCCAGACGTCACCCAGAGTTTCGACGTGTATTGCGATGCATCACGCCTCGGACTTGGTTGCGTTCTGATGCAAGAAGGCAAAGTTGTGTCGTACCTGTCCCGGCAGTTGCGACCGCATGAAGAGAATTACCCAACCCATGACTTGGAGTTAGCTGCTGTGGTCTTTGCTCTTAAGAAGTGGCGTCCCTATCTTGCGGGACATCGCTGCGAGGTCTATACAGATCACAAAAGCTTGAAGTATATTTTCACCCAGAAAGATCTGAACCTGCGACAGAGGAGATGGATGGAATTAATCAAGGATTATGATATTGGAATCCATTATCACCCCGGAAAGGCTAATGTAGTTGCCGATGCCCTTAGTCGCAAACCTTGCACCCTGAATGCCCTGATCCAAGCCGAACAGCCAGCCTTGTTCAAACTTCCAAGATTTTGGACTAGAGCTTGTTAGCCATGGTTATCTCGCCAATTTAGAGTTAACCCCAACCCTGGTGGATCAAATCAAAGAAGCCCAGAAAGGTCATGAAAGTATAGAGGGAATTAGGAAGAAAATTTCCCTCGGCAAAGCACCCGGTTTTACCGAAGATGCTGAAGGAGTGCTGAAATTCAATAACCGTATCTGTGTGCCCAATGTCACGGAACTTAAGGAGTTAATCCTGAAGGAGGCCCATGAGACCCCTTATTCAATCCACCCCGGCGGAACCAAAATGTACCAAGACCTTCGAGAAAGATTTTGGTGGCATGGAATGAAGCGAGAGATTGGTTCATTCGTAGCCAAGTGTGATATCTGTCAGCGAGTCAAGGCTGAACATCAGCGTCCCGCTGGATTGCTTCAACCTTTGAAAATTCCCGAGTGGAAGTGGGATGAGATTGGAATGGATTTTATTACCGGACTTCCAAGATCCAACCGAGGCCATGATTCAATCTGGGTCATCGTTGATCGACTGACCAAGGTTGCCCACTTTGTTCCTGTCAAGACCACTCATACCGGAGCTCAGTTAGCAGACCTGTATATTTCCAGAATAGTGAGCCTGCATGGTGTGCCTAAGAAGATTGTATCTGATAGAGGCACGCAATTCACCTCAAGATTCTGGAAATCCCTTCATGAAGCCCTCGGAACCAAGTTAGCCTTTAGCACAGCTTATCATCCCCAGACCGATGGCCAGACTGAGCGAGTGAACCAGATATTAGAGGACATGCTTCGCGCATGTGTTCTATCCTATGGTTCCAAGTGGGAAGATTGTCTTCCGTTTGCAGAGTTCTCGTACAACAACAGTTATCAGTCTAGTCTGCAAATGGCCCCTTTTGAAGCCCTTTACGGCAAGAAGTGTCGTACACCCCTGAATTGGTCCGATACCGGAGAGAGCAAATTGTTCGGACCAGATACCCTCCGAGAAGCTGAAGAGCAAGTTCAGCTTATTCGTGAACGTCTCAAAACTGCCCAATCCCGTCAGAAGAGTTATGCTGACACCAAGCGCCGTGATCTCACTTTCAGTATCGGAGATTATGTGTATCTCCGAGTGACACCCCTCAAGGGAATGCAGCGTTTCCATGTCAAAGGAAAGTTAGCACCAAGGTATATTGGACCCTTCAAGGTCATTGCTCGTCGAGGAGAAGTATCCTATCAGCTGGAGTTACCCCAGGAGTTAGGAGATTATCATGATGTCTTCCACATTTCCTTGCTCCGGAAGTGTCTTGAAGTTCCTGACCAGCCTGATGTTTTCAAAAACATCGACCACCTCTCCATCGACCTGAACCAAGACCTGACTTATCGTGAGAGACCCCTCAAAATTCTCGAAGAAGATGTTCGTGTTACCCGAAGACGTGCGATCAAGTTTTACAAAGTCCAGTGGACTAACCACTCTGAAGAAGAAGCAACTTGGGAACGCGAAGATTATCTTAGAAGCGAATTCCCAGACCTCCTTAAAACCTAAGCCTAGCAAATCTCGGGACGAGATTTATTTTAAGGGGGGAAGGATTGTAACATCCCAAAATTATTATCCAGAATTTTATTCCAAAAATGGGAACCAACAAAAACTTTTGTTGTTTATTGTCTGTTAATTGCTTCTTCTTACTTGTGTTGTTGTTCTTGCTGGTTGTGTGAGTGTTTGCTCTAGTAAACACTAATAAGAAATAAAGAAACCAAAATCCAAATTAAAAGCAAGAAAATAAAAATAGCAAGTTATCACTTTAAAAATCTCAAAGTGACAAATTCAATTATTTTCAAATCAAAGTCAGTGGAGATGCAATGTAAACACTCTCCCTTTTTGTTCTTACTACTTTCCCATCTCAAATATTATTTTTGAACTTGTTTTAAAATTCTAAAATAAAAACAAATAGAAATAAATCAAATTACCTTAAACAAGTACTATGAAAGAAAATGTTGCCAAACATTTTATTTGGCAATGCCAATTTTTGTGGAGCTTCTACATGTTATGGGGAGGCCCCACAAATATTTGCAGAATTTTCTAAAATACTTAAGTACCTCAAATAAATCCAGGAAAAGCTTCTGGATATTGAAATAAAACTGAAAAATAAAAGAAAAGAGGGAGGAAGGGGTTTTCTGCAAAAAGGTCATCGACCTCAGACCCGACGACCGTCGCCGTGTCGCCTTCACCGTCGACGCCGTTTTCTTCGCCGCCAGGACCCCCCTGGCCGCGCTCTCCCTCGCCTCTGCACCCCTGCACCTCTCTGCACCCGCAGGGAAGAAAACGGGCACCCCTCCCGTCGCCATTACGCCGTGGTTCCCCGCTGACCGCCGTAGAGCACTTGGACGGCGCCGGCAAAATTCGTCCACCCCTTAGCTCCCCGACACGCACCGTTCTTCTAGATGACTCTAGAAGCTTGCCGGACCCCGTTAAGCCCCAAGCCACCACGAGTCTCTGCACCGTCGCCGTGTAATCGCCGAATTGATCACCGTGGACGCGCCATGGCCGCCGCCGTAGACCCCGACCATCGTGGACCGCCCTGGCCCTATAAAAAGCACCCCGAGGCCTCTCTGGAACACCACACCTCCCTCCCAAGCTTTCCCTCGCTCCAATTTGCTCTGTGCACCGCCAGAGGGCAGTGCACGGCCGTGCCCGACGCCGCCGTTGAGGTCGAGCACCACCGCCTCGCCACACCTCCCCATTCTTCCCTCTGACCCCTCTACGCTCTTCCTTGTGGACACCGCACTCACCAGAGAGCTTTTTCCCTCTTTTTAGTGCACGGACGCGACCCCGACGCTCCGCCGAAGTTGCTGCCCGACGCCGACGAAGTGCGCGACCTCACCGCCGACGAACCAGCCTTCCCCAGCAAGCACAGCTCGCACCATCGCCTTCCCCGAGCCTCCGCCGTCGATCTGCGTCGTCTCCGCGATCTTCCGAGCCCTCTAGGTGAGTCTCCGATCATCACCGTGCCGCCGGCGCGGCGGCGCCGCCAGTTTTTGGTCGCCGCCGTTGCCTTTGATCTTGGACCGTTGGATCCAGATCCAACGGCCGCGTAACGCTTCGCTGTAGTTGAGCCACTGACGGCCTGACCCCACCCGTCAGTATTTTAATCAAATCCACGTCCACGCTGAGTCACTGACCAGTAGGCCCCACTAGTCAGAAATCTCAACATTATCCAGAAGAGAGGGAATTTCTATTTCTTTTTCTCTGGAAAAACAGTACTGGCATCAACTTTGAAATTCAATATCTCGAGATTTAGGAATCCAAATAAATCAAACTCAACTGTTCTGGAAAGCTTATGAAAGTGTTTAACCAACACAATTGGTCCATGTCATTTCATTAAATAGTTAAAAAGTATTATTGAAAATGCCACAGAAGGTTTAAATTCTAAACTTGTTTGTTTCTGATACTCTGCTAGTCCAAATAATTCCAAACCAATTTTGCTAGCTTAGTACTGCCTTGTGTTAGCTCCCCTAATTTTGGTAGAATTAATTAAGCAATATTAATTGCTGACTTTAAAATAAACCCTTCTGGACTAAAACAGACAAATATGTTTATTGGTTGATCCAAATGAGTTAGGACCAATTTTGTTAGCTCACATATATCCATGTTTAGTTACCCCTAAAAGGGTTTAATTTTTGGAACAATATAATTTAATTGGTAGCTAAAACTTGATTATTAAGCTACTGGATTCAATCCAATGTGTAGGGAGTTTGGTAACTCCAAATGGTCCAATTCAAATTGGGTTGTATTCTACACATCAGTGGCTTTCCATAGAATTTTAATTTGTATTTTTGTGACCAACAGAACTCAAGTTGTGGAATTAAACATGAATAACTAGTTTCTGCCATAATTTGGACTTAATTAAATAATGTTTAATTCAATTTATTTAAAAACCAAATTGTGTAGTTTGATGTGTGCAGTAGCCAATTGTGATGTTAATGATGGTTATGTTGAGGTGATTGCTTGTATAGCTTAGTGATTGTTTGTATTGTTTGTTTGTTAATTAGACGAGAACGTTGTCGGATATATCGAGGAAGGAGAGTTTGCTGAATTTGAAGAACAAGAGCAAGATCACTTTGCCAAGCAAGGCAAGCTATTCTCTGAGCTTGCACTACCAACATATGCATCTACTTTCATAATATGTTTACTCTCAAAGCAAGATTTACAAAACCCATTTCAAAAATATATGGATATTATTTTGCCACCCTATGTCGTAGTTTATATAAAACTTTAGGATGGGAAAACAATGTTGTTTATTCAAAACTCCTTTGAAATGTCTTGTGAGTTTATGGAACGACGAGATGTCGGTGCTGTGTTGGAAAGGTGGAAAAATGGTGATGTTTGTGAAAAATGCACAGTGTCCTAGTACTATGGAAACCAATCCTACCCTGTGCGACCACATTTACCACATATGGGAAAAGGCGTAGTCATGTAGTTTGCTCTTATTAGTATGGGATACCTCATCGACGGAGATGACTCCGTTATGCATGAGGGGATGGTCCGAGGATCTACCCCCTGACCCGGGTCCTCACACAAGTTGGTGGGGAGGATAGAAGGTTCCACCATAAACCGCCGGACAAAACTATGAGTCCTCACACTTAGGGTTTCTGACGGGAAACCGGACTGGGTGTCGATGGAAAGTGTCATATGGGAAGGATCCTATACTAGCATGAGCAAATAAGAGGCTATGGCCGGCGGCTTACTTCGCATACACTGGTATGGCGAGACGTGGCAGACACGATGAGTTGCCGGATGGATGTGGGTTAAAAGCGTGCTACCTCTGCAGAGTGTTAAAAACTATTCGAATAGCCGAGTCCTCGGATATGGACAATTGGGAGACTGTCCTAAGACCTTGTGCAAGTTTTAAAAAGGCTTTGAGTTTTTAAAGAAAAATGGAGTGGAGAATGTTTCCTACACCTATACCAACGGATCGGTATGAGGTGGTGGGATGGAAGTGGACCATGACGGGCTATGGTCGGGAAAGAGGAGAAGTTTTGGAAAAACAGATGAAAAAGGTGACTTCTTTAAAGATAGTTATAAAGCTCTTCTTACCTTTTTCAATAAAGATATAGAGATGTTTTAAATAAGAAAAGTTGTCAACTAAAATAAAACTGGTGCATACCATGTTGGGATAGTTTGCGAGTACATTCAAATGTACTCATATTGGTTTCGTCCCTGGCTATTGTCCTAGCCAGACTACGAGGAGGAACACTACGCAGAGCAGGAATATGGCGACTTCTACGCCAACTAAGGATCTCCACAAGTCAGCTGCCTGTCGGGTCGTCATCGTTAGAATATGATGTCGATTACGCCGTAGCTTCCGCTGATATATTTGGTTTGGCCCATGAAGGCACCTATGTAAGAACTTGGTCTAAATGACCATTTATGTAAGACTTTCTATTCGGTACTGCAATGGATGTAAACTTTGGTATCCAATTCGGATTATGTGCAACGACAGACTGATCACGGGATCGTTGTGTTAAGCATAATCGGGTATTTCGGACAGCTAGTCCGGGGTCCCCACACGAACTCGGCGTGTGGGATGCACTCTTCCCAATTCTTCAAGTTTGGCTTGATCAACACACGAAGGATTGTAGATAGGCTTCGGTTTACCACTTCGGTTTGGCCATCGGTTTGAGGGTGGTATGCGGTGGAGAAAAGTTGCTTGATTCCCAACTTGGCCATCAAAGTCTTCCAAAGTAGCTCACAAACTTGACGTCTCGATCCGACACAATGGTCTTGGGCACTCCATGAAGACGGACGATTTCCCTAAAAACCAAGTGGCAATATGTGAAGCATCGTCTGTCTTATTGCATGGTATGAAGTGTGCCATCTTAGAGAAACGATCAATGACGACAAATATGGAATCTTTGTTTGTTTTAGTGCGTGGGAGGCCTAAGACGAAATCCATAGCAATGTCGGACCATGGCTTATGCGGAATGGGCAAAGGAGTATACAAGCCATGAGAGTTTAAAGTAGACTTAGCTTTGAGGCATGTCGTACATCATCGAACTAGGCCTTCCACATCACGCTTCATTCTTAGCCAATAGTAGTTGGTGGCAAGCATGGCGTAGGTCTTGCCGCGTCTAAAGTGACCCATGAGTGATCCGCCATGTGATTCCTTCAAAAGGAGCAAACGAAGCGAAGAATCGGGAATGCAAAGTTTGTTAGCCTTAAACAAGAAACCTTGGTGTAAATAGAAATCACCAATTCCTTTGTGCTCCGAACATTGAGCGAAAATGTCTCCAAAGAAAACATCGGTGGTGTACAAATCCTTTATCTCATCCAAACCCAAGACACTAATGTCAAGACATGTAAGTAGGTTGGCATTACGGATAGAGCATCTGCGACCACATTGTCGTTACTTTTCTTGTATTTAATTACAAAAGTGAAAGTCTCAATAAACTCAACCACTTAGCATGTCTTTGTTCAAATTTGTTTGACTTTTCAAATATTTCAAGGACTCATGATCGGAGTGAATGACAAACTCCTGAGGACGAAGGTAGTGTTGCCACACATCCAAAACACGAACCAAAGCAAATAACTCTTTGTCGTAAATGGGGTAATTCAAACGAGCTCCATCTAATTTCTCACTATGGTATGCAGTGGGTCTACCATTTTGCATAAGCACTCCTCCAATGCCCAATCCATTTGCATCACATCAATCTCAAATGTCTTAGAGAAATCCGGAAGGGTAAGGAGTGGTGCTTCGGTTAACAACCGCTTGAGCTCATTGAAAGCAAAATCATGTGCACTGACCCAAATGAAAAGTACATTTTTCTTGGTAAGTTCATGTAGAGGGCAAGCAATTGTGGAAAAATCCTGATGAATCGGCGATAAAATCTGGCAAAACCAAGAAAACGGCGCAATTCTTCAAGTGATATGGGAAAAGGCCAAGTCCGAATTGTATTGATCTTGGCATCATCAACTTCAACTCCATCCAAAGAAACAACAAAACCCAAGAAAACAAGCTTGTTGGTGGCAAATGTGCACTTAGAAAGATTTGCATAAAGCTTTTCGTTGCGAAGAACCAACAAAACTGAGCAACATGAGAAGTGTGCTCTTCCAAAGATTTGCTATAGATAAGGATGTCATCAAAGTATACCACAACAAATTTCCCAATGAAAGGTCGCAACACATGATTCATAAGATGCATAAAAGTATCAGGTGTATTGGAGAGGCCAAATGGCATGACAAGCCATTCATAAAGACCAAGTTTTGTATTAAATGCGGTCTTCCATTCATCACCTTCGCACATCCTTTTTTGGTGGTATCCACTTTTAAGATCAATTTTGGAAAATATGGAGGAACCACAAAGTTCATCAAGCATATCGTCAAGTCGAGGGATAGGGTGGTGATACTCACCGTGATGGCGTTGATGGGCGATAATCCATGCAAAGACGAGAGTGTTGTCGTGCTTGGGCACTAGGATGACGGGCACGGCACACGGACTCAAGCTCTCACGGATGTGTCCCATGGCTAGGAGTTCTTGTATTTGCCGCTCAATCTCCTTTAAGGATGGTGATGCATGTAAAATGCATACATGAACTTTGCATTATTTTACTTATATTCCAGTCATATTTGCATCATATAAGGGTTATATCAATGTTTTATAATGATTTTGGGAATATTTGATATGTTTCCTATTTTTTTATGGAATTAACCCTGCGCAGGCAGAAAACCCTATTTCTATATTTAATGTTTCAGGGACCCAAACGACGTCCAAATGACCTGGAAATTTACGAGCATCAATTTTTGGAAGGAACAAAGCGTGAGAGCGAAGGAAGCAAACAAGCGGAGGCCCGAGGGCCCAGATGAGTGGGCCCACGCGACCCAAGTACCTGGCCGCGTGGGACCCCCCCTTTTGGCCCTCGGAGCTCCGTGCCGTCGATCTTTCCTCCACCGACTCCGTTTTGACCTAAAACCTCCTATAAAAATAGTCCCCCGACGTTCTCTGGAAGGAGCACGGCAGAAACACAGAAACCATGAAACAGAGACCTGGAGCTGCAGATTGGAGGGGAAAACTCTGGCGGGGCGCTGCCGGCGTGGTCTCCATCTTCTCCAACGACTTCTCCACCGTCTCCATGATGAAGAGGGAGTAGGGTGTCCGTCGCAGTTGCGCCTCCCGTAGAACCGGAAACGGGAATCTGCCAACTCCGCCTTGTGCTCCTCACAAAGTCGGGCTAGCATCCTCTGTGTGGCAGTACAGAGACCGTCAACCCAGGTGGCCTCCTTGGTGGTGAAGACGAGCGTCCTGGAACTGGGAGACTTGATGTTCCTGCGAACTGACGACTTGATGAGCCAGCTCAGCCTTCCGACACCGTTAACATCAATCTGAGCTCCCTCAAACTCTGGAGCGGGGCGACCTAACAGCTTGCTCAACTCGAACAAGTCCCTCTCAAACGTCAGCTTGCTGTCCTTCTCAAGCTGAACGAACTCGGTCCAATGGAGTGCCATCTACAATTTTTAAGCAAGATTTTAAGTTAGTGAGATGATGAGTGTATCAAAATTTAAATGTATTGGGGCAACAAGTGAGTCAAATTTAAGCTTAATGAGAAGTGTGCAAAATTTTAAAGATACAAGGGGAAAATGTAATATTTAATGAGAGTAAATTTTTGCATAAGTAAGAGGATTGGAGATAAGCAGTTTTCGAAAATACTTCACTCCTTTCTTTTAGAAATTAATCTTTTTGTAACATTTGTCTATCGACCATGCTAACTAAGGTTTCCTAAAGTCAGGGTGGCTCTGATACCAAGTCTGTGGGGACCCCGGACTAGCTGTCCGAAATACCCGATTATGCTTAACACAACAATCCCGTGATCAGTCTGTCGTTGCACATAATCCGAATTGGATACCAAAGTTTACATCCATTACAATACCGAATAAAAAGTCTTACATAAATGGTCATTTAGACCAAGTCTTACATAGGTGCCTTCATGGGCCAAACCAAAATATCAGCGGAAGCTACGGCGTAGTAGACATCATATTCTAACGATGACGACCCGACAGGCAGCTGACTTGTGGAGATCCTTAGTTCGCGTAGAAGTCACCATACTCCTGCTCGGCGTAGTGCTCCTCCTCGTAGTCTGGTTAGGACAATAGCCAGGGACGAAACCAATATGAGTACATTTGAATGTACTCGCAAACTACCCCAACATGAGTATGCACTAGTTTTATTTTAACTTACAACTTTTATTTATTTAAAACATCTCTATATCTTTATTGAAAAAGGTAAGAAGAGTTTTATAACTATCTTTAAAAGAAACACCATCTCAGTTGTTTCTCCAAAACCCCTCCTTTTCATGACCATGGCTCACCATGGTCCATTTATTCCAACAACTCATACCACTCCATTTGGTATAGTTGTGTAACACCATCACCATTTCCATTTCTTTTAAACTTAAAAGCTTTTCCAAAAACTTGCACAAGATCTTAGGACAGCCTCCAATTGTCCATATCCGAGGACTCGGCTATTCGAATAGTTTTGACCCTCTGCAGAGGTAGCACGCTTTTATCCCACACCATCCGGTAACTCATCGTGTCAGCCACGTCCCGCCATACTGTATGCGAAGTTGAGCCACCGACCCTAGCCTCTCCTTTGCTCATGCTAGTATAGGATCCTACCCATATGATAGTTCCCACCAACACTCAGTCCGGTCCCCGTCGGCAACCCTAAGTGTGAGGACTCATATGTTTTTCCCGGCGACCACATTTATGAAGTCTTCAATCCTCCTCCTTATCTTTCCATAGAGTTTGAGCGAGGACCCAGGTCAGGGGAGTTCTCCAAACCATCCCCTCATGCATAACGGAGTCATCTCCGTCGATGAGGTATCCCATACTAATAAGAGCAAATTATATGACTAAGCCCCGTTCCCATATGGGGGTAAATGTGGTCGCACAGATTAAGATTGGTTGTCATAGTACTAGGACACTGTGCATTTTCATAAACATTCCCATTTTTTCCATTTCTCCACTTCAACACCGACATCTCGGTATTCCATAACCACACAAGTATTTCAAGGGAGTTTTGAGTAAACAACATTTATTTTCCCATCCTATAATTTTATATCAAGTATCTTATACTTCTACATAGGTGACAAAATAGTTTTCATGTACTTGTAAAAAGGTTTTCAAAATCATTGATACTTTTGAATAACTCATGTGACAACATAGATGTATGTAAATGCAAGCTCAGTGAAGTAGCTTGCCTTGCTCGGCAAAGTTCTCAGGTTCTTGTGCTTGCTGATCAAGGTATTCCCCCTCCTCGTAGACTTCGGCAACGTTCTCGTCTAAACGTAAAACAAGCAATGCAAACAATTACTAAACTACTCAAGCAAGCATCACAACATATCAATCATAAACATCACAAATAGCTACTGCACACATCAAACCATACAATTTGGTTTCAAAATAATTGAATTAAACATCATTTATTTATGTTCAAAATTATGGCAGAAACTTGTGGAACATGTTTAATTGCACAACTTGAGTTCTGTTGGTCACAAAAATACAACTAAATTTCTTTAGAAAGCTACTGATGGGTAGAAGACAACACAATTTGATTTGGATCCATTGGAGTTACCAAACTCCCTACACAATTGTTTGAATCCAGTAACTTAATAAAAAGTTTTAGCTACCAATTAAGTTCTGTTGATCCTAAAATTATATCCTTTTAGGGGTAACTAAACATGACTAAATGTGACCTACCAAAATTGTCCTAATTCATTTGGTTAACCATTAAACATATTTAAATGTTTGAGTGCAGAAGGGTGTTCAAACTTCATCTTCATACTAAACAATTAATAATGCACAAATAATTCTACCAAAATTAGGGAAGCTAATACATGGCAGTACTAAGCTGGAAAAATTGGTTTGGAATTATTTGGACTAGCAGAGTATCAGAAACAAACAAGTTTAGAATTTAAACCTTCTGTAGTATTTTTAATAATACTTTTTATCTATTTAATTAAATGACATTAGACCACTTGGGTTGGTTAAACAATTTCATAAGCTTTCCATAACAATTGAGTTTGATTTATTTGGATTCCGAAATCTCGAGATATCGAATTTCTAAAATGGGTCCAGTACTGAATTCACAGAGAAAACTAAATTCGAAAATCTAACTGCTCTGGATAATGTTGAAAAGTATGACAGGTGGGGCCCTTCTGTCAGTGACTCAGTGCACGCGGGAAAATTAATAAAATGCTGACGGGTGGGGCCAGCCCGTCAGCCTAACACCTAACGAAAAGGTAAGTTACCGTTGGATCTAGATCCAACGGTCCAGATTTAAAGACATCGGCGGCGACCTTATTCTGGCGGCGCCGCCGCGCCGGCGGCACGGTGGTGGATGGATCCTCACCTAGGGGCTCGGGAAGACGCGGGGAAGGTGCTGGAGAACGGCGGAGGCTCGAGGAAGGCGGCGGTGCGAGTTGTACTTGCTGGGGAGGCTCCAGTCGACGACGGCGAGGTCTCGAACTTCCACGGCCACGGGCACGAACTCCGGCGAAGCTTCTACGGCGCGCCTGTGCACGAAAGAACGGAGGAAAGGGCTCGGGTGAGTGCGGTGATGATGGAGAGCAAGGTGGAGGGGTCAGAGAGGGAAATGGGGCAGCAGCACGGCACGGCCGTGTCGTCGTCTAGCTTCGGATGCGGTGGAGCGTCGAGGAAGCTCACGGGCAGCTGGAGCTTCGAGGGAGTGGCTCCGCCCTCCTGGCGGTACACTGAGGAGTGGAGAGGGGTGGAGGCAGTGGTGCGGGGTGTGGAGAGTTCGGGCGCGAGGTGGGGTATTTAACGGCGAGCACGGTCCATGGTGGTCCGGGCGCAGGAGAGCTCCAGGGGCGACGTGCTCTCGCCGTAGGGCGGTGGAGGTGCGGCTACGATGTGGGAGTGGCAGGGAGCAAGGTCGAGTGCGTGTCGACGAGCGGAGCGAGCTCGCGAGTGGGACGGCCAGGGAACGCTCGGGCGGTGCGCGGCGCGCACTGCACACGGCGTCACTCCGGCGGGGGCGGGTTCCTGCGGGCTGCGGTGTGGCCAGAGAGGGGGCAGCGAGGTGAGGGAGAGAGGGGGGGGCACGGAGCTGAGCAACGCGGCGTCGCCACGCCACGGCCACTTGCGCGACATGGCGCGTGCTCGCCGGAGCGTGTCCCCTCCGAAGCTTCTCCTCGACGCCAACCTCCCCTCTTCGATTTCTTGAGCGCGGCGAGGTCGGTGAAGCCAGAGGGATCGAGTGCTGGCATCAATTCGACGAATAACACACGAATTCGATCGGTTTGATTTTGGGTTTGGATGAATTGGGGAAGAACACAGTGCATGGGTGCAAGGTGTTCGATGAAATGATTGAACCAAATTTGAATTTGAATTTCTGAAATTTATTTTCATAATTTGCTTCACCTATTCAAATGTAGGTTTGTGGTGCTGTGGTGCAATTTAATTGACAAGTTTTGCACCACACACTTTGTGATTTAAAAAGATAAAGAAAGGTTTTTGGAATTTTAAATTTATAATTTTGAAAATATATTTGGAGAGGGAAAAGTATAGGAATAAAATTGAGAGTGATTAAACATCACTCCTCTGAATTTTATTTTGAAAGGAATTAATTTCTCACTTGGAGAATTTTGTGTGACACTTGTCACACTATTTTTATTGCTTTGCTTTTTATTTTATTTCTTTTCTTTTCTTCATGTTTTTATTTAGAGCAAGCAACACACAATTAGCAAGAAATAAATAACACAAGCAACGATAAGAGATCAACACATATAATTTAGCAAAAGTTTTTGTTGGCTCTCATTTTTTGGAATAATAATACTTATATTAATTTTTGGGATGTTACAATCCTTCCCCCCTTAAAATAAATCTCGTCCCGAGATTTGCTAAGCCTGGGTATTAAAGAGGTCTGGGAATTCGCTTCTAAGAAAATCTTCGCGTTCCCAAGTTGCTTCTTCTTCAGAGTGGTTAGTCCAATGGACTTTGTAGAACTTGATCGCACGTCTTCGGGTAAGACGAACATCCTATTCGAGAATCTTGAGGGGTCTCTCGCGATAAGTCAGGTCTTGGTTCAGGTCGATGGAGAGGTGGTCGATGTTTTTGAACACATCTGGCTGGTCAGGAACTTCTAGACACTTCCGGAGCAAGGAAATGTGGAAGACATCATGATAATCTCCTAACTCTTGGGGCAATTCCAGCTGATAGGACACTTCTCCTCGACAAGCAATAATCTTGAAAGGTCCAATATATCTTGGCGCTAATTTTCCCTTGACATGGAAACGTTGCATTCCTTTAAGGGGCGTTACTCGGAGATAAACATAATCTCCAATGTTGAAGGTGAGGTCACGGCGCTTGTTGTCAGCGTAACTCTTCTGACGGGATTGGGCAGTTTTGAGGCGCTCACGAATAAGCTGAACTTGCTCTTCAGCTTCACGGAGGGTATCTGGTCCAAACAATTTGCCTTCTCCAGTATCGGACCAATTCAGGGGTGTACGACACTTCTTGCCATAAAGGGCTTCAAAAGGGGCCATTTGCAGACTGGACTGATAACTATTGTTGTACGAGAACTCTGCAAACGGAAGACAATCTTCCCACTTGGAACCATAGGATAGAACACATGCGCGAAACATGTCCTCCAATATCTGGTTCACTCGCTCAGTTTGGCCATCGGTCTGGGGATGATAAGCTGTGCTAAAGGCTAACTTGGTTCTGAGGGCTTCATGAAGGGATTTCCAGAATCTTGAGGTGAATTGCTGCCTCTATCAGATACAATCTTCTTAGGCACACCATGCAGGCTTACTATTCTGGAAATATACAAGTCGCTAACTGGGCCCATTGTGAGTGGTCTTGACGGTATAAAATGAGCAACCTTGGTCAATCGATCAACGATGACCCAGATTGAATCATGGCCTCGGTTGGATCTGGGAAGTCCGGTAATAAAATCCATTCCAATCTCATCCCACTTCCACTCGGGAATTTTCAAAGGTTGAAGCAATCCAGCGGCCGCTGATGTTCAGCCTTGACTCGCTGACAGATATCACACTTGGCTACGAAAGAACCAATCTCTCGTTTCATTCCATGCCACCAAAATCTTTCTCGAAGGTCTTGGTACATTTTGGTTCCGCCGGGGTGGATTGAATAAGGGGTCTCATGGGCCTCTTTTTAGGATTAACTCCTTAAGTTCCGTGACATTGGGCACACAGATGCGGTCATTGAATTTCAGTACTCCTTCAGCATCTTCGGTAAAACCGGGTGCCTTGCCGAGGGAAATCTTCTTCCTAATTCCTTCAATGCTTTCATGATCCTTTTGGGCTTCTTTGATTCGATCCATCAGGGTTGGGGTTAACTCTAAATTGGCGAGATAACCATGGCTAACAATTTCTAGTCCAAAGTCTTCGAACTCTTTAAACAAGGCTGGCTGTTCGGCTTGGATCAGGGCATTCAGGGTGCAGGGTTTGCGACTAAGGGCATCGGCAACTACATTAGCCAACGAAAATGAAAATGAACATGTTGCTATGGCTTGGGATAGGATTAAACTTATGCTTAGAACTTGTCCATCACATGGGGTCAACGAATGGACCATATTACACTCTTTTTACAATGGTCTAAATTACATGTCTAGAAATATTCTTGATTCTGCTGCTGGAGGTGCGTTTATGGGAAAAACTATAGTAGAAGCTAAGAACATATTGGAAAGTATTTTGCAAAACTATAGTCAATGGCATACTGATAGAGCACCTAATCCTTCTAAGAAAGTGAACTCCATAGAAGAAACAAATGATTTGTCATCTAAAATGGATACTATTCTTGCTTTCATTAATAAACAAAATATTGAAAATGTGCCTTTGCAAGAACTAGTTGGTAATAATCCTGAAAATATTGATGTCAACTTCATTAGGAACTATGGTAATAATGGGTATGGTAACAACAATTATAACTCTTATAATAAACCCCCATATGTGCCAAACAAATATACTACTAGTGGTAATGTTTCTAGTGATTTGGAAAACACCATTAGATCATTTATATCTACTCAAAAGGAGCTTAATAAGGAATTTATATCTAAGTTTGAAAAACAAGACTCTTTGTTTGAAAGGGTAGATCAGCTCACTAAGGAAGTTTCCTCATTAAAGAACACCATTATAGCTCAAAAACATGAGGAAACAATTAAATATTGTCAAGAGGTTATAAATAAATCTTGGGAACATATTCATGAGCAAGAGAGAATTGCTAAGGAAACTATTATGGTAATGAAAGAGAGAAAGTTGAGGAAGTTAAAATGCTTAGTGAAGTCAAGGAACCATTGCTTGACTTAGAGAATTGTAGCTTGCATGAATTAATATCTATCTTACAAAAATTTGCAAGTGATCCTTCTATAATGTAACCAAGCTGGTTTTGGTTCTTATATTGCTAATCATGTCTTGAAAGAAAAGATTGCTAGGTACAACCAAGAGGCTATGATACCACCTAAGCTTGGGGATATATGGATTCCCAAAGTCTAGTAACCATTGGAAAAGAGACACACCATGCTATACTTGATCTAGGATCTAGTGTCTCTGTTTTATCTAAAGAACTATATGAAGTACTTGAATTGAAAAATCTTGAAAAATGCTCTATTGAACTTGCACTTGCTGATGATTCCATTAAACATGCTTTAGGAAAAGTAAGTGATGTTATGGTAGAGTTACATATGACATTTGTGCCTGTTGATTTTCTAATCATGGATATGGGGAATAAAACCTCTAGTCCAATTATTCTTGGAAGACCTTTTCTTCGTACTACAGGTGCTATCATTGATTCAAAAGAAGGGAATGTGAAGTTTCAGTTTCCACACAAGAAGTGCATGGAACACTTCCCAAGGAAGAGGGACACACCAAAGTTCAAGCTCCCTCATGAGCTTCGTCCACAATAAACATCAAGTAAGAAGCCTAGCTATATGGCTATAAAGAAAGCGCTTTACGGGAGGCAACCCGGTTGTTTTTATTTGTGATTTTCTTTGTGTCCTCTTGCTGTAACAAGAGACTTAGTGTTTAGTTTAGTTTCTGGAATTTTTAATAAAGTGCCAAGTTTTACTCATTTTGGTTGAAAAGTTGCTTATAGCGTTCGGAGATTTTATTCCTGCACGAATCTGTGCACGGTATGATTTTTAATTCTTATTCTGTAACTCCGAATGAGCTCATATTTAACTGTAGTGCAACTTTTCATCCTCTGTATGCATGAATTTTTCGGAATTTTCGACAAAGTTAAGTAGGGTAGAAAAATACGTTTTGCTGCTGCTGTTTTTCTGGACAGATTCTGTCCCATTTTGTTTGATGCATGCTTAGAACTTTTAACTTGAATCTTTTTGATCCAATTGAGTTTATGAGTAGGCATACAACATTATACACTTTCTGGACATTCATATGAATTTTTGTCTAAGGATTATATGCAGCAAGAAATCTATTTGTTTATCACTACTAATGCACCCCACAGAAAAAGAAATGGGAGAAACGGTGTTTTGAAGTTTTTTCACAGGGATTAGAGGAGATGCACCAAGAGCTATCCAAGGATGGTGAAGACCATAAGCTTGGGGATGTGAAGACAACCCCACTGGACCTACACACTCTCGGTTTGCACACGTCTAACTTCTGTTTTTCGATCGAAACACTTTATCGCATAAACTTGGAGCGTCTTTTTGTTTGTTTGGTTTGATTTTTATTTTGTGAGACCACCACACTATCATTTATATATGAGAGAGCTACTGGAAATTTGGGTTGAATTATGTTGGATGCTATTATAAGATTGGGAAAAGGGATGTTGAGTTGATTTTAAAAGATACATATAGTTGCATGATTCATGAGCTTGTTAATGAGTAATAATTTGCAAGTATTTTATCAAGAGCTATCTTTTATTCATGTTTTGATGCTGAATGTTATTTACTTGTTTAACATGGATTAGTTAGTTCTATGGACACTCATGCATGCATTTAGATGGTCAACTTTCTCCCTCTTGCTAGCCCAAAAATTCCAACAAGCAAAAACTTGTTTCCAACACCTTCAACCAAAGTTTTTCCAGTGAGTCCACCATATCTACCTATTAGCTTTATGCTATTCCGAGTATGTTTATCATGATATTTGTGTTATCTATACCTCTGAATGAAAATGCTTATGTTGTTGATTGTTATGGGAAAAGTTGGTTATAGAGCTCTCTCGAACTTGATGCACACTTTACTTTCATTGCATAAATAATGACCCATTGTGATTAAAATTATGATGTTGTGGCTTGACAAATGTCTTTGGTTGAGAGTTAGCTCATATGTGCTGTCACATGGCAAGCTTTCAACATGCACTTCATTCATTTAGTTGATATCATGTACTTTTGTTTATGGATGCTTACCATGGGTGAAATAAATGTGGAAATGAAGTGAGTTTAAATGAGTTTGTATAAATGGTTAGAGAGACGCCTGGGCCGCTAATCTAAGCCATGCATCATTCATGGTGGAAATTTACTTACATGCTATGGTGAACCTTCTGTGATACACCTTACAATAAAAAGCTATCTAATGGTAAATAAAAAGGGTGTTGAGATTGTTCATTGTGTTTGTTTGTCTTGTCATTTTGATATGGGCTTGTTCCATATCCTGGGACAAGAGGTACCCCAGTTGACGCTCTTAATGATACTATTATTACTTACAATGATATTTAACTTGAACTTGCTTTGTTTCCAAGTTGAGTAACACATGGAGTAGGTACTTGTATTCAAGGGGCATGAGACTTTCAACCTGTACTTTGTCAAGCACACTACTCATATTTGCTTTCACTTTAAACTTAATCATTCAAGATGCTATGATAGGGGAATGAGAGCTTGACACCAAGGATTACCACATTACAATCATTAACTTAAGTAGAGAAGTTAGATGAAATTATTCATGCTTTACCTCTACTCATATATATATCTTTCCAAAGTGTCCACCTTTTATATTCAGATTTTCATCAATACTCTATGACCATTGTAGGATGTTCTTACTTATCATTATGCATACATGTGGTCCATAGTACTTTTCTTATGTTACACTTTGTGAATTATCATTGAACATCCTTGCATTGAATACTTGATATCACTTCATAAACTATCTTGCATATTGCTACTCCTTTTAAGAATGAATCATTTGACTCTATGTAGCAATAGTAATCATCTTTGATATCCATTGATAGTATTAAATTGCAAAGTCCATGTTAGTTTTATCACCTTCATACTCGAGGACGAGTATAGGTTAAGCTTGGGGATGTTGATGCATGTAAAATGCATACATGAACTTTGCATTATTTTACTTATATTCCAGTCATATTTGCATCATATAAGGGTTATATCACTGTTTTATAATGATTTTGGGAATATTTGATATGTTTCCTATTTTTTATGGAATTAACCCTGCGCAGGCAGAAAACCCTATTTCTATATTTTAATGTTTCAGGGACCCAAACGACGTCCAAATGACCTGGAAATTTACGAGCATCAGTTTTTGGAAGGAACAAAGCGTGGGAGCGAAGGAAGCAAACAAGCGGAGGCCCGAGGGCCAGATGAGTGGGCCCACGCGGCCAGTACCTGGCCGCGTGGGACCCCCCTTTTGGCCTCGGAGCTCCGTTGCCGTCGATCTTTCCTCCACCGACTCCGTTTTGACCTAAAACCCTATAAAAATAGTCCCCCGACGTTCTCTGGAAGGAGCGCCGCAGAAACACAGAAACACCGAAACAGAGACCTGGAGCTGCAGATTGGAGGGGGAAAACTCCGGCGGGGCGCTGCCGGCGTGGTCTCCATCTTCTCCAACGACTTCTCCACCGTCTCCATGATGAAGAGGGAGTAGTCCACCTCTGGACTATGGGTTTGTGGAAGTAACTTATGTATCTCTCTCTCTTGAGCTTCACTAATTAGTACCGTATGAGCTGCTGAACATGATTACGGTCATCTATGTAATACCTTTGTGGTGGATCTTTTTATGAGTTAATATATGTTTGAGATTGCAATGGTTTTGTTTCAGTTATGAAAGTAGATGCATATTATGTACCCCGTTCTTATTTACTTGTCATGATCAAGCATGTTTATGAGAGCGTGTGAGGGGGAACGTGTGCATTAGTTGGAGTAACGGGGGGTGGCTAGTGCAGTGAACGTGAGAGAAAGTTCTGCGATCCACTTGGGTATTTTACCTTACTTTGTTGCCTCACTAGGGATAAAAAGAAATACCATGCTACCGGAGATGTGGGTGTGACCATTGCCACTACTCCATGACTAGATCTAGCATGTTCTTATTTTAACTTCATGTCATGATACTTATTGCTATACTCTGAGTTATCTTAATTACTGAGGTGTTATGATTTAGTTCGCATCTTGGTGGAGTATAAGAGAGACTAATAACCAAAAGGTCTCTATGTTAGGACGTGATGCCCATATAATTATAACTTGTCATTAAACTGTTGTGTTGCAATCTCATATGTCAACTCTAGTGTTCCATTGTCTACCACTTTATTAAAGAGAGAGTGCATTTGTGAAACCATGAACCCCGGTCCATTTTTAATCATAAGAAACACCTTTCCAACCACTTTTACCACTTTTCCATTTTCTGCCATTTAAAAATCCGAAAATACAAAAACACTTTTACATCTTGCATTCATCATATAAAACCCAAAAATATCATTTATCATTGCTACCACCATCCTTGCATATTTATTTACCACCATTGCATATTTATTTCTTGTTTGCATTGCATATTATCTTGATATCATTCTCACACCTTGTGCTTGACAACCACTAGGTGAGGTTGAGGACCAAAACATTTACTTTGTTTTGTAGGTAACCAAAAGAAGGATAGGAAAGATAAATCTTCACTACTGATTCCCCGAGAGTTCGATATTAAACCCTCGAGTCACCCCTCGTGGGGAAAACACGTCTTCCACTTACTACACACTCTGCACTTGGAGTCTCAACCTAACCCATTTACTTTTCACGCAGGTAACTACGTGAAGGGCCATCAGATAGCAATTTTATCCATGGAGCCGGGTATCCATGGATATCCGACCCGATGGATAAGGGTTTGGAGGGCACTTTTTGTCCATGGATTTCATGGGGCGGATATCCGCTAACTCATGGGTGAGCACGGGCAAAAAATTTGCTCCACGGATACCCAATGGATACCCGACTGACAAGTGGGAACCACATGTCAGCGAGACACAATTTTTTCCCAGGCCTCTTAATATTATTGAGGCCCAACTCACCCAATGACCCAAACTCACGCAATTACTAATTATTGCTAACCCTAAACTATTCCCGCGCGTAATTAACACATCTACACATTTCTATTATCTTTTACTATATCTCTTGAATGCATGACTTGTTGTGTTGGAAACTTGTAATAAGAAGTATTGGCTATATTCTGTGAGATTGAGATGAGATTATGTATTTTGTGGTGTGATTGTTTGAGATTCTACATATTTTTTAAGTACTTTGTGGTTGAAATATTGTTGATTTAATACTCCGATGCATTACTCGTGGATATCCATGGATACCCGGATATACGGTGGGTTGGATATGGGGCGACATCCATGCCCATGGATACTTTCGTGGGTAGGCCATGGTGACGCTGATGGATTTGGATTTGGATTGTGTTTTGGTATATCCGCCCGAACTCGCCCCATTGCCATCCTTAATCTCCTTTGTCTCCTCGGGGTTGGTGCGGTAAGGAGCGCGGTTCGGTACCGGTGCGCCGGGAACAAGGTCGATGCGATGCTCGATTCCGCGTAGAGGAGGTAGTCCGGTAGCACTTCTTGAGGGAAAACATCTTCAAAGTCCTTCAAAAGAGACATCAAAGGAGGAGGAAGGTTTGTGAACGTGTTAGTCATGGAAACTTCACCCTTGCATATAAGCACATAGTGAAGGGTGGATGGGTCCTCTCTCAACTCTCTTTTGGTGGCAAATAGTGTAAGTTTTGTTGGGGCTCTCTTTGACATGTCACTCTCATTTGGCTTGTGGCTCTCACTCACTTTATGGTGGATCTCTCGCTCACCACTCTTCTCACTTGACGAATGATCTTGTTGTGCCCGTGCAATAGTCTTAACATTGTCGGCAATGACTTGACTTGGTGTCATGGGACGAAGGACGAAGTTCTTGTCGTTGCTCTTGAAGCTATAATAATTGGTCCTTCAATCGTGCATAGCACCCTTATCATATTGCCATGGACGTCCAAGAAGCAAGTGACAAACGGACATAGGCACAACATCACAATCCACGGTATCTTCATAGGCTCCAATCTTGAAGGACACTTGCACCATGTGTTGAATCTTGACGGATCCGGTATCACTCAACCATTGCACATGGTATGGATGTGGGTGCTTCTTGAACTTCAAGTTGAGATTGTCACAAAGTTCTTTACTAGCTAAGTTGTGGCAATTTTCACCATCTATGATGACCTTGATGGATCTTCCATTTATGCCTGCTCTTGTTTGAAACAAGATGCATCTTTGGTCTTCTTCAACTTGGATATTGGTGGTCAAGGTTCTTGCCACACCCAATGAAGGGTTGTTGTCACCATCACAATATATCTCATTTGAATCTTCTTCAACACTTTGGATTGTGGCGACTTTGTTCAAAGCATGGTACTCCTCTTCACTCATAGACTCATATTCTCCCGCGTTATTGACAATCATGACTTTCTTGTTTGTACACTCAAAGGATTTGTGTCCTTGTCCTCCACACTATAGCATTTCAAGAGTCTTATGCCGGACGAAGAACCTTGAGGAGTGGTGCTTGAAGGAGGCACTTTCTTGAAAGGTTGAGGCGCTTGAGGTGTCGATTTAGAGACTCTTGGAGGACCTCTTGTGTTTGCTTGAGTAGGAGCTTATGTGGGTGTAGGCGTGGATAATGAGGGCTTGTTGGCGAAGAATTCCTTTGTCTTGATGTATTGAGCTCTTCAAGCACGTGAAGCTCGGCCTTTGTTGCTTGATGGACTAACTCAACCAAGGTGGCATATGGTTGGAACTCCACAATCTTCTAGATTGAATAGTTGAGGCCATTCATGAAGCGAGCCATGGATTGCTCCTCCGACTCCTCAATATTGGCTCTCATCATGGATATCTCCATCTCCTTATAGTACTCATCAACCGACTTCAACCCTTGCTTCAACTCTTGCAACTTCTTGTACAAATCTCGAGTATAGTGGCATGGCACAAAGCGCTTGTACATAGCTTCTTTCATCTCAACCCAAGTGTTGATTGGTTGTTGGTGGTTTTTGAATCGTGTATCTTGGAGTTGTTCCCACCACAAGAGAGCATACTCTTCAAACTCCATTGAAGCTAAGGCAACCATCTTATTGTCGGAGTAGTGGTGAACTCGGAAGATCTTGTCAACCTTAAGTGCCCATGAGAGGTAGGCTTCCGGATCACTTGCGCCAAAGAACTTGGGTATATCAAAGCGAAGATTGTTCAAGTTGTCGTAGTCGTCGCGACGGTTTGGAGGTGGGAATGCACGTCCACGTCTCCTTCTATTTAGTCCATCACCATTGTGTTGGCTCGACTCGCTATCACTTCACTCGGTACGGTGGCGGTGACGATCATGTGTATGTTCTTGATGAGGGCGAGGCTCTTGGCGAGGATGATGCTCATGGTGTGGAATTGGGTTCTCCACATGGTTCCCATGGTCATGATTGTGGTGGCGTGGCCCTGGAGGATGGTGGTGTCGACGGCCTTGGTCCCCAAAGCCATTCGCACCCGGAGCACCATTGTCATTGGCCAAGGGGTCTCGACGATCTTGATGATGAGTAGGTAGTGAAGGTGTTCGTTCACGACGTCCACCATTTGGTTGAGGTTGTTCTTGATGCACATTGGCATTGTGCGCTCGAGGAGAAGGTGGATGTTCCACTTCATGGCGATGTCGATCATGTTCATCGCGCCTTGGCATTCCTTTGCGACCTTGATGTGGTTGCGCTTGGCGGTCATGGTGATGGTGTCCTTGAGGAGCCCCGTGGCCTTCGTCTCGCCGGCGCGACGACCTTGAAGAGTCCCGTGAGCGGCGCGATGACGAAGATGGACCTCGTTGATCACGATTGTTGAATGCTTCCGACATTTGACGCATTTGGTTGGAGAGGTTGACGTTCATGTTGTGCATTTCTTCTCGCAAGTTGTCGATAACTCCATCATGTTCTTGAAGACGATTCTCGTATCGCCCGTGGACATCACGAACAAGGTGTCGTGGGTTTGTCACGTCAGGTGTCATAGATGACTTCGTAGGTGTGGGATTACGCGAGTCAAGCATCTCCGAGCTTGGGATCGCAGGAACAAAGATCAACACAGATTTACCCAGGTTCGGCCCCCTCAATGTGAGGTAAAAGACCTACTTCCTGCCTACCCTAGATTGGTATTGATATGATAATCGAGGTGTTACAATGGAGGCGATCCGATCTGGTACTCGCCGTATGAGCTAGGGTTTAGGGCTTGATAGCTTGACCCCTCTAAGTCCTGCGAGTCCTCTTTATATACACAGAGGCTCGCTAGGTTACAAAGGAAACTTCCCCCATAAGGAATACGTCCATAGAGGCCTACTCGGAGACTACTTGGTCTTCACGTCCTCCGGGATATATCTTCTAGATCTTTCTCCTTATGGCGGTTCAATACCGGGCTTGCTCCCAAGTGGGCCTTTGTCCGTGCGAGTAAAGTAAGTCGCACTGGGCCGTGGGTTAATCCAGAAAGTATTCCCCCGACATTAGCCCCCAAGATTGGTTAGGACTTTACGGTGAGAACCTTCTGACCTCTTGAAATGGTCACTGAGCCGCACTGTAAACGTTCTGACCAATCTTCTGACTTATGCGATCAGAGCTGTGACTTATCTGCGCGACTCATCTCCCCTTCTGGAAATATTCTGTTTCCTTTAATTGCGGACCGTTACTCGTTTTGCGGGCGCAAATTGTGCCGTTAGTTGCGGGTCCCTTCAGTTATAAGCTGCGGCCACCTAGGTCATTATTCACTTGCCCTTGCAATCTCCTCATCCCTAGCCGCGCCGTCTTCTTCCTCACCGAGCTAGTTCCCCAATCCAATCTCCCTTCGCAATGGCGCCCAAGGCAAACCATCTGACGATAAGCGCAGGATCTCTGCAACTGGGAAGGATCCTGGGTGACGGAGGAAACTCTCGCGGATCTGGCCGAAGCTGGCTTCTTGCCGCCGAAGGAGGACGGCGTCTGGCGGGCGCCAGGCGATGAAATCGAGCCGCGCCCCAAGCCCAACGAGCTGGTGATGTTCGTGGAGCACGTGGAGCGTGGATTCACGCCGCCAGGTTCTCCCTTCTTCCGCAATTTGCTGCAACGCCTAGGCCTCCGTCTTCACGACATCGGGCCCAACTCAATGCTCCAGGTGAGCAATTTTCATGTGTTGTGCGAGGACTATCTTGGCATAGCCCCCAACATCGATCAGTGGCTGGCCTCTTTCACCTGCAACAGCCAACTTGTCTCCAAGGGTGGCGCCTACGTTCAGGTCGGCGCCATCTCTCTTCAACGCCATAGAAACTCTTGCCTTCCCAAGCTAGCCCTGGCGAATCGACCCAGGGCTTGGCAAAAATCTTTCTTCTATTGCCAAGATACTTCACCGGAGGGCGAAACTCGCCTTCCCTCCTGGTCTAACACCCTCTTCGTGCCTACCGAGGCACTGAAATCAAAACCCGCGACTCGGCCATGCCCTTCATCAATGAGTCGCTGATCAAGGTCCGCGCCTTAATAGGTCATGGTCTTACTGGCCTTGATCTTCTCTCTTGCTGGACCAAATGGCGCATTCAGCCCGTGAGTCCACGACAGCGATCCTTCTTGAGTGCACAGGCACCTCTGCTGACGTCGATCGTATCAAGGCTTCGGACTGGAGGCCTGAGGATTGGGTGGAATTCGTCACCCGCGTGACTGAGGAGAAGGACATCTCCTTCGATAAGGTGGGGCTTGCCCCTTTCAGTGTTAACAACAAGCCTTTTGAGGTAACTCCTCTTCTCTGTCTTTTCGCCTTCGTAGTTGAGTCGCATTCCTTTCTTAATACTGCAACTTATATCTTCCTGATCCAGGCTGATGAGAATTACTGGTCGCTGCCTGCGACCGTCGCCGGCACTGCTGCTCCCAAGCGTGCCGCACGAAAGAAGTTGCTGCCCACTCTAGAGGGCAGCGAAACTGCTGAAGGTGAAGAGACTGAACTGGACGAGGATGACAGTCCAGTGCCAGCCGCGAGTTCTGCTGCCGCGGCTGGACCAACTCCCCGTAGAGCCTCCAAGAGGCTATCTCGTGAGGAGCCAGAGCTTGATGCTCTGGAAATCCTGAGGCCACGAAGCGTCGCAAGCCTGCTACGGGCGCGACCTCCTCCGCTGCCAGGCGTGTGTACAAACCACCGCCTCAACTGAAGAAGACATGGGTCCCCACTCTGGTAATTTCTGTTGTCTTGTCATCTTGAATGCTTATTCTTTTTCCTCTATTGACACGCAAAACTTCTGCTCGTAGATTCTGGGACCCAAGGCCTGTCCTCACCGTCAAGTGGCGAGCTTATGGCCTTCGTGAAGATGGCTCCAGAGTTAGTGATTTTCCTTGCTCATAATACTTTTATTCTGGCTTATGTGCTTCTTCTTTACACAATGCCCTTGCTTTTTGCAGAAGTGCGGCTAAATCCGGGCTGATCCTGGAGTTGTTTCTGAAACCGCGGTTGAGCCGCGTTTATCACCTGCGGCTCATACCGCCATGGTAGAGGGCGTGGCCACCACAGATGACTTGGCCACGGTCCCTGTTCTTGACACAGTTGCCCAAGAGGTGGCTCTGGAGGATAGAACGGATCCCCTTGCGATCCAGACGTGGAGAAGGTCAACCCTCCTCCATAGATGTAATGGCCAAGGATGCTGATGCGCCGTGATTGAGTCGCCAGCGGCGACAGCCTGCGGTCGCCAATTCTGCGTGCTGAGGTTGCTTCCTCCTCCTCCATGAGCCGCGCTGAGAAACTGTCAGAGGCCATCATTGCCTCAAATGACAAGCAAGCCATGGAGCTCCGCAAGGCACTGTCTGACCTGTCTGCGGCTTATAAGGTAAACTTCTGCTTCCACTTATCTGTCTCTAGCCCCCAAGGATCAAGTTTCTTCTTTGACTTTAAAGGGAGACTTGATGCTTCTCTTTTAGTTGTTGATATGTACTTACTAACTGATGTACTCTTTGTAGGAGGAACTAAGCTCCATAACAGCTGCCAAACTCGCCTTGGAAAAGCAGTTGGGGGATACTCCTTCTGAACTGGAGAGGCTGCGCGAGCTCCTTGGCCAGCGTGACGCTGAGCTGAAGAAGAGGGAAACCAGGATGGGCGAGCTATCTGATGAAAGCTTCAAGTTATCTGAACAAGCCAAAGCCACCGAGCTGCGGCTTAAAACGTTGAAGAGAAGTTTCAAGAGAGGGTCCAACAGCAGGACCTCAAATCAGTGCTCAGAAAGACGCCATCGCTGATGCCAACGAGGACGCAAGGCTCAAGGCTGTTTCCATTGGCGAGCTTGAGAAAAAGTTGAAAAAGTTTCTGATGCCCATAACCTTGTCCACGCCAAAGTGTGCATCATGACTCAAGAGTTAACTGGTACGTGTTGCGACTCATATCTGCATCTGTTTTCTCTACTACTTTGCCTGTATGTTGTAGAGCTGACGGAGACATGCCTCGATGTAGGTGAAGATGCCGGTTGCAGCGCGGCAGTACTCAAGAACAGCTGGAGTATATCCGTGATTTTGCGAAGAACTTGTGATGCCATGAAATCACTGTCTAAGTGCCTGCTGCCGACCAAGCCAGTCCCCGATGATTCTGAAGGGCTGCTAAAAAGACTGCTTAGGGCGCCTCAGTTCTTTTTGGACTGGAAGGAGTCCTCAGCTCGCACCGGCGCGGCTCATGTTCTTGCTTTGGCCAAGACATACTATCCTTCTTTTGATGCTGCCAAGGTTGCAAAAGGTAGGCCCTCGAAGAAGGTGGATGGCACCGAACTGACAGCCTCAGAATATGCGGCGACTTGGAAGGATATGCGCGGCCACGCGACTGAACTGGTGGAGGGGATAGATCTTGCGACCTATATGGGCAAGTATAATGCAGATGGAAGCAGATGGGAGAAGTTACCCGCTCCGTCATCCAGTGCGGTGATTCCGCAGGAAAAGAACCCCTCTCCAGGCGTATCCAGCTCTGCAGCCCCCAAGCCGCGACTGAAGAGCCCTCCAGCGAGCCTGCGATTACTCCTTCTGGCAAGCTTGGCAAGCCGCCTGTTCCTCCTTCCCGCAGGTCAAAAGCTGCGCACAAATGAAGAATAGAAGCAATGTTTTAATGATCTTGGCCCTTAGCGGCCTGTAATAATTGTTAGAATTTATGTGTCATAAGACAATTTATGGTTTGCTTAAGTACTCTCAGCAGTACATGTTTCGACCAATAGGCTGGTCCTTATGATTTGTCTCGGTTTTTCCTCACTTAGGCCCTTGCGCGGCTCAGTATTTCCCAGGTAAAAAGTGCGTGTTCAGGGTCGAGAGCGGCCATGATAGGCAATCAAACTCGATTGACGCCGCACCCCCAGTACTTTGGCCGCATAGTGCAAGTCGCATCCAAGAGAGGTTGAGTATAATCACGATAAATGCCACTTGTTTGGCGATCCCAAGGAATAGGCCGCGCTAAAAAGCTGCCGCACCCCCAAGGGACCAATGATTAAAAAATAAAAGACTCACAGCTCAATTGGTAGTTTGAGATGCTTTATTTCAGAATCATTATATGATACATAGGGTCGGTCGCGCCTAGGTGGCGACCAGAAGTGATGCTTGGGTCGGTTGCGCCTAGGTGGCAACCAGAGATGTTACATGGGTCGGTCGCGCCTGAGTGGCGACCAGAAATGATGCTTGGGTCGGTTGCGCCTAGGTGGCAACCAGAGATGTTACATGGGTCGATCGCGCCTGAGTGGCGACCAGAAATGATGCTTGGGACGGTTGCGCCTAGGTGGCAACCAGAGATGTTACATGGGTCGGTCGCGCCTGAGTGGCGACCAGAAATGATGCTTGGGTCGGTTGCGCCTAGGTGGCAACCAGAGATGTTACATGGGTCGGTCGCGCCTGAGTGGCGACCAGAATTGGGTCGATCGCGCCTAGGTGGTGATCAGAAGTGTTACATTGGGTCGGTCGCGCATGAGTGGCGACCAGAATTGGGTCGATCGCGCCTAGGTGGCGATCAGAATTGAAATTTTTAGCCCTGAGTGGCCAGCTTGATGATGTAAACTCTTAATAATTTTGTTGCGGCTGCTGATGGCAACTCGCGATGCCTGGGATGTGTCCTTATTGGCAATGGCTTGTAGCCTTTGACTTCCTTGCCTCTTAGCCTTCACGATGTCATCAAAATTCTCCTGCGACTCGCGCATGGGCGCGCTCTCTGCGATGCAAGCTACTCTGGCCATGGCCTTGTCGCCTTCTTCGCATTCTTGAGCTATTCTTTTGTCGCCATTGATGGTGATGACTCCCCTGGGGCCTGGTATTTTAAGTTTTAGGTACACATAGCACGGCCTAGCCATAAACTTTGCGAATGCTTCTCTGCCAAACAGCGCATGATATGGGATCTGGAAATCTACAACCTCGAACCAGATGTACTCGCTCCTGAAGTTGCCTTGTGTCCCAAAGGCGACCTCCAAGTTGATTCGCCCCAATGGCTGAGCTGATATGCCTGGCACGACACCGTGAAACGTTGTTCTTGAAGGGTGTAGCTGCTTTTCTTGGAGGTTCATTCTTTTGAAGGTTTCATAGTATAATATATTGATGTTGCTGCCTCCATCCATCAGTACTTTGCTCAACCTGTACCCTACGACTTGAGGGGCAACCACCAGCGCGAGTTTGCCCTCTTCATTTATTTCTCCTGGGTGATCCTCGCGGCTCCAAACTACTGGCTGCTCGGACCACTTTAGCCACTGTGGGACGGCTGGTACTATGGCGTTAACAGCCTGATTGCGTCGTCGCAGCTTTTGTTCCCTCCTTGAAGTATTCACCACAATGGTATGATACTGACCCAACTGTTTTGGGAACTGTGGCTGATCCGGCTGTGGATTTTGGACGGCATTGTTGCTGTTGTTGCCTCCGCCGTGGTTACCTCCCTCATTGTTTTGATGATTGTTGTTTGTGTTGAGTGGTTGCCCATCCTTCCACTTTTTGTAGTGATAGCACTGTGCCTTTGTGTGGTTGGGTGGTTTCCCATCTTTTCCTATATGGATGTCGGAGGGACGGTTGAAAACCTCTTCCAAGTTAACTGGGTGAAAATTCCTTCCTCTGCCGCTGCTTTGTTTGTAACGAGTGTTCGTATTTGCGACTAACCCTGAGTTTCCTTCCTCGTTTTTGCGCTTGTTATAACTCGCATTGGCATTGCTAGCTTGCTGTTGTTGAGGCTTGCTACTGGCCTTCTTTCCCTTGCCAGTATTTTCCTCTTCCTCCCCATCAGATGCATCCCTGGTTTTATCCGAGCTAGCATACTTGTTGGCCGCCGCCATTACCTCGCTTAGGCTCTTGACTTTGTCCTTCATGCGACCTAGTTTGTGGACCAGCGGCTCAAATTTGCAATTTTTCTCCATGACAAGGACTGCTGAACTGGGTGGTATGTTATCTGAGGAGTGTATGATTTCTGCGACTCTTCTCATCCAGTGGCGACTCGACTCGCCTTCCTTCTGCACACAACGCTCAAGGTCCTCTATGCTGCAGAGTCGCTTGCATGTTCCTTGGAAATTCTTGATAAAAGCTTCCTTCATCTCATCCCAAGAGTTTATTGAATTTGGCGGCAAATTTTGCAGCCATATGTGAGCTGCGCCTTCTAACATCATGTTGAGGTAGCGTGCGCAGATCTCTTCGGATGCGTTTAGGATGCTCATGCCCATCTCGTAATTGTTGAGCCAAGTAACAGGGTCCATGCTTGCGTTGTAGTTGGCGACCTTGCGAGTCCCTTTGAAATCTGCAGGAAACGGTTCAGACCTGATTCTTACGCTGAAACAGACTGGGCCTTTGAGTCGTGACGATAGATTGGATGAAGCTGGTCTTCCTACTGGATTAGCCGCCGCGTGCGGCTGCACAATTTCTATGGGTTGAACTTGCTGAGGCTGATTTTGAGCCGCAGGTTGATCTTCCCTTTGTCGCCTAGCCGAACTTGAAGTCGCAACGTGCGGCGACTCCGCGTGGATGCTTCTTTCTGCCGTCGCTCTGCTATTGTAGGGAGTGGAGTGCAGCCGTCCCGCGTGTTCGGACATGTTTGCCTGCTGTATTACTGCTTTGCTCAGCATCTCAATGGCGCGCCTCGCCTCTCTGTCCATTGGTGTGTTTCCTGCTGGTGCTAACCTAGCCAAGATGTTCGTAGCCGCAAAGAGATTCTCTACCGGGCTAACGTAATGTCCTTGCGGTGTGTGGAACCTTTGAGGCTGCTGTGGCGACTGCTGAACAAAGGTTGGCTGCGGCAGTGGCGGGGGCATCATGGCCCTGTTGTTAGCCTGTACTATGGCCCCTGATCTAGGTATCTCCGCTGCTCTTGGTGCTGCGAAAGATGGAACCGCTGGTACAACTGATGGTACAGTGATTGCTTGAACCGCTGGCGCAGCTAACGGGGCCACGGACCGCATAACCAAGGGAGACGGTGCCATGTGTGTGGGTACCGCGACTGAAGGTTGTGCGACCCCTAACCATGCGACCGGGCGCGCTATGTTGGTGGCGACTGATGGGATCATGTTGGTGGCGACCGAGGGAACCGCGACTGTTGGTTCAGCGGTAGGCGATTGGAACAGCTCCATAGGATTTACTGTTCCTGGCTGCAGGCGACTCGCATGCCGTCTGTGTGGCAAGGTGGCCTGTACCCTTTGCAGAGTGTTGGTTTCCTCGATGAGTCGCAGTTGCTCCTGTTGGAGGCGCTGTTCCTCACGCGCCAACCTGGCTCTCTCATCCGCGATTCTCTGGACTTCATCATATAGCCCGATCCTGGTAGCCTCCAATTCTGTCACCCTAGCAGCCGCGTTAACCGCGGATATTGGCGTAAGCAACACGCTTCCCTGTGGCGACGTGACCGCTGCGTTGGGGGCTACCCTTGATCCTGATCCGCAGTCGCAACGCCGGGTGGAGTCTCTCTGTTTGCGACTCCTGAGGCCGCGACTCCTGGCGTCATCGCAGCGGATGCCACGACTCCTGATGCGTCTGGCGCGGCTTGTTCTGTTGCTTCCGGCGGTGTGGGGGCTAAGCTGCCTGGTGGCATGCCCAGCCCTTCGTCCGCTTCTGTGGTCCTGTAGACCCCTTCAACGTGCCGATCTTCTACAGAGGGCGAGCCACTATCCACAGGGCCTCCGCATAGCCTTTCCTCAAGGACATACTCAATGGATTGGCCTTCTTCGTCTTCAAGAGGCAGTGACTTGTAGTTGATAGATTCTTCTTCTAGGTCCACTGTTACCGCGACTCCTTCTTATGAGTCGCCATGTTGCGATGGATCCTCTGACTCGCCGCCAATGAAGCCGACGAAGACATGGACAGATCCAAACGGGATGATGTGGCCGGTTTCCAGGTAGTCAGCTTCCGGCCCCCAGCTTGAATCGTCAATGAGGGGTGTGCCATTGACTGTGATGATACGGCCAACAACAAGATCTTCAGCTCCCTTCATGGATCCTGCGCGGAACGTGACGCTCTTGACCGCAGGCCCCACGGTGGGCGCCAACTGTCGTGGGTTTGTCACGTCAGGTGTCATAGATGACTTCGTAGGTGTGGGATTACGCGAGTCAAGCATCTCCGAGCTTGGGATCGCAGGAACAAAGATCAACACAGATTTACCCAGGTTCGGCCCCCTCAATGTGAGGTAAAAGACCTACTTCCTGCCTACCCTAGATTGGTATTGATATGATAATCGAGGTGTTACAATGGAGGCGATCCGATCTGGTACTCGCCGTATGAGCTAGGGTTTAGGGCTTGATAGCTTGACCCCTCTAAATCCTGCGAGTCCTCTTTATATACACAGAGGCTCGCCAGGTTACAAAGGAAACTTCCCCCATAAGGAATACGTCCATAGAGGCCTACTCGGAGACTACTTGGTCTTCACGTCCTCCGGGATATATCTTCTAGATCTTTCTCCTTATGGCGGTTCAATACCGGGCTTGCTCCCAAGTGGGCCTTTGTCCGTGCGAGTAAAGTAAGTCGCACTGGGCCGCGGGTTAATCCAGAAAGTATTCCCCCGACACAAGGTGTCGGAGTCCCACGAACTCTCGTTGCGACACGTGGCCGCCATGAGGTTGTGCTTGTCCTTGTGATAACTCATCGGAGCTTGAGCTTCTGTTTGTACTTCCCCTAAACATGATCTCAAGAACAAGTGAAATGTGTGGAAATGGAAGAACCAAGAGAATCCGGTTCTAACACCGAACACACACACTTATGAGGATAGGAAGGTATAATGGGTGGAAAGCAAATTAAATCAATCGTAAACCAAGGTATCGTAAAAACAAGTAGAGAACCACAATGATCACAAAGCAAAACAAGTTAATATTAAAAGATATGAAAGTAACAAGGAAACACACACGAGGATAGATAAATGAGACTCATGCAACCAAGAAGTGAGCTAAAGAACCAAATGATCCTAGCGAAGACTATAAGCTCGTGTTGCACAAGTACAAGGAGAGCCACTAGCTCGATTGCAATTTATTGGTGGGCTACAAGATTTGCACTAAAAGCACCACCTACAAGATGTTCGTCGAGCTTTCGCGCTTCCTACAAGAGATATGGCAAGTGGTGTTTCCTCTCTTCTTTCTTTTGATTGGCACTTTTTGCTTCTTTACTCTTTTCTCTTGTGATTCTTTTCTCTTTGCACACCCACTTCTTTGATGCCAACAAGATATATATATCAACTAGCGCACAATTCTTGCTCGGTAAGTACACGGTGCCCATATGCAAAGCCCAAGCAATCATCAAGAGCTAGCCTCAATAGGACATGGTAATCGCAAAGATATAGTGTGGCTCACAAAGGAGTGGCAAGGGGTAAAGATTAGAGATGTTATACCTTTCGTCGACGAACTTTACCTGTTGGAGTCGAATTCTCGTGCTTGCCCATGAATTTTGGGTGGTGGTGGAAGGTGGGACAACCGCAATGGTGATGTAGAGCGTGTTCGTAGCTTCGAAACGAGCTAAAAATCACACAAAACGGAGTCCGAAACTGAAAGATATGGACAAAATCAATTTTGAAATTTTCAGTTTGCAGAGAGGTCGGCCTAGGCCGGGCTGGAGGCCGGGCTGAAGGCCGGCGGCGTCGGGTGGTAGGCCGGCCTGGCCGGGCTGAAGGCCGGCCTCGAGGCCAGGCAGTCTGCTGCGGTTGACCACTCGAAAATCCACGATTTTGGCGGAAAAACGGCCCGAAAAATCTCAAATCGTAGGGGCAAACGAAGGATTTAGGCCATGGAAACGCAATCTAAGAGAGATCAACAAGTTTAGCAATAGATCCACGGATCAAAACTAGCCAAAACACACAAGATTTACAGATCGATCCAAAAGCTCGTGAGGCTAATTTTGATGAAAATTTCGAATTTTCTCAAAATCAAAGAAAAATTTGGGGGAAATGCGGGGAAAACCAAGACAAATCCGTGGCAACCTAGAGCTCTGATACCATATGATGTGGTTTGGTCCTGATATTCACGGATTTGAGGTTGAAATCGACGAAGAACACGAAGAACTCAAGAACACAAGGGGGAAAAGGTACCAACAAGATAACTAGCAAAGCATAATTCGGCAAAAGTCAACCGGTAACAACTCCCCAAGGGCAGCCCCGGATTCTCCTTCCCCAAACACACCTTACTCTTAGAATTGTTTCTCTCACCGGTTAATCCTACCTGTCCAATCAAGTCACCACAAGAGGAATGATTGGCAAGTAATCGCAACTACAAGGAGGAGTCTTGAATCCACTAGAGGGATCTTCTCCACAAGGGGAGGCCTTGGTTCATCTCCACAAGGGGAGCCCTTGATTCATCTCCTAAGAGGCAACACCATCATGGGTGGAAAAGGAGCTAAGCTCAACTCAAATCTCATCATAGTCTAACCCTAGATCTGAGGTGGGAGACACCTATTTATAGTCTTAGGACAAAGGGGTAGGTGAGGGGAGAGGTTACATGGCTTTAAGACAAAAAGTGTGCTGGGCACGAGAGGCCGGCCTTGGAGCCGGCCTGGCCGGGTTGGAGGCTGGCCAGTTCGCACGGAGGCTGGAGACCCTCCTGGAGGCTGGCGGCTTCAGGCGGTAGGTCGGCCTAGGCCGGGCTGGAGGCCGGTTGGAGGCCGGCCTGACTGGCATTGCCATCGTCTTCATCTTCATCTTGACGCGTTCCTTGACCATCTTGATTCACGTTTCCTCGGAGTTCTTCAGGTCCGTCATAACTGAGCACACATAATGTATCGGAATGAAGTAGCAAACCATTCAAGGGAGTGTCGGGATCACACATAGATAGGAGTGAATTCACCTTTTCGTGGAGATCTTTGACTCTTGCTCTTGTCATTGGACCGCTTGTTGTAGGAGCCGTAGGTTGGGCTACATCGTCTGTCCTTACTAAAGATGTGCTTGCCAAGCCTAATACTCTTCTGTGGAGTATCAATGATTATCCAGCTTTGGGAATTCTGGCAGGAAGAAGAGTGGCAGGAGGTTATAAAGCATGTTGTCACTGCTACCAAAAACATTTGTCAATAGCTAGCAGGTTATAAAGATGTATCACTGTAATGTAGAGCTACCTTATGAATCTGAGCTACTACCTTATAAATCTGATCTGTCATTCTTGTGCATGTGCTGTGAGATTTTAAATGCCCAGTGGCATCTGTATTCATGCGATATGCTTATGAATAAACCTCAATGCAAACGAGTAAATTTACACACTCCGTTACTGATGATCTCGACACTGAGGAAACGGAGATATGTGCAGAACCGTTGCCAAAACGTGGCCTCATCGGCTACGGTTTTTGGACTCCGTTCCTGATGAGGGCCTTCACATCAGCCACGGGGGCGGGACACGGACCACTTCTCCGTTTCCGATGAGGGTTTTGGCCTGTTTCCGATGTGTCGTTCTGTACTAGTGATAGTTAGAGATGGATCGATAGGTGTTAAAATTAACCAAGTAGAAGGTAATTTTTTTAAACTGGTAAAGGCCTACGGCAAGGTGACCCTTTGTCACCGCTTTTATTCAATCTAGTAGTAGATGTAGTAACTAAGATGTTGAGGAAGGCTGCGGCACAAAATCTGATCCAGGTTTGTGCCATGATGCCTTCTCAGGTGGTGTCATTTGTCTGCAATACGCAGACGATACCATCTTGTTTGTCCAAAATGATCTAGAAAAAGCAGCCCATCTCAAACTTATTCTCCTAGGTTTTGAACAAGTTTCGGGCATGAAGATTAATTACACCAAAAGTGAATTGATGGGATGGTGAGTTGGTGAACACCTCCCGGGCCGCTCGCGAGAGGGCGGCTCCGGAGGCGACTCGGAAACCCTAGAGAGCCGCCTCTCGATCTCCTCCTCCGGCCGCTGCCGCCGCCGCCGGCAGTGGCGGCCACGCCTTGCCAACAAAGGCGGCGGGCGGGAAGGCGCAGCCCCGTCGGTTTCCTTCGCGCGGGGGCCAACCCCATGGCGGCGCAGGTGAGAGACAAGGCGGCGGGGCGGCGGCGCTCGCCGGCGCGCGGCAGGGAGGCGGCGGCGCGAGACCAGAGGGACGGGCGCGGTGGTTCCGGGGCGGCGGCGCGTCCTCTGGCGCGGTTGCTGCTTCCTGGTGCTTTGGCCTTTCCATCTGGGGACAACTGACTCGACTGGGTCGGTGGTCCGCTCGTTCCAATTGCGAGCGGCAGGGAGGCGGAGGCGCGAGGCCAGGGCGGGCGCGGGTTCCAGGGGCGGCGGCGCGATTTTGCTGCTTCCTGATCACCGCTCGATCTGGGGGCCAACCATGGCTCGAATTGAGCCAGAATTGACCCACTCGTTCTGATCGCCAGGAGCCGGCCGGCGGTGTGGAGGCCGTGGGCTCGGAGCAATAAGAATAAAGGTGGTGGTTCTAGGGTTCCAAATCGCGAGAAGACGAAGATCTGCTTGACGCCGGTACCTTGATCTGGCAAGAGTGTCGAGTTTTGGAAGGCTCCGCCGGTGATCTTTCATGGGCTAATTCCTAGGGATTGCTGGAGCGGAGGGATTCGGTCGCGCCGGAGGGAGCGGTGTGAAGCTCTGCTTCTGTGCCATCATGGGCAAATCCATGGTGTAGTCAGATGCGGGAATGTCATGAAAGCTGAGATTAAAGGACTAGCAAATGGCGATTGGAGGCTCTGCGGCGATGAGGAACTTGCTTGGAGTTGCAGGAGGCGGAGCAGTGGCATGTTAGTGGGGGCAACATCACAGGTGAAGTTCAAAGTCCTACCTTTCAGGGTGAAAATCCAAGGCCTGGCCTTAATTGGTTGTGCCTGGCAATGCTCTTGCTGAAGACATTGTTTTGAGAGCGGAGACTATTATCTTCAGGGTGAAAACCCAAGGTCTGACCTTAATTGGTTGTGCCTGACACTGTTCTTCTTGAAGGCGTTGCTTTTGAAGATTTGGACATCAGGTGGTGTCTTGGTGGTGGTTGTGCGGCTGCTGCAAGGGCTGTAACTCTGTAGCGGGACTTTTCTTTTTATTTCTTCTTCTTATTTTCTTTCGGCTGTGTGCATCTGTAATGGCTTTGGCTATTGCGTTGTTGCAGAGGCTGAGTGTAATTTGTATCTCCGCGATATTAATATATACTCTTTATCTAAAAAAGTGAATTGATCCCTATCGGTATGGAGGAAGAAGAGTATCTTCCTTTTGCTGATATCCTAGGTTGTAAAGTAGGTTCGTTTCCGATCAAATATTAGGGCATCCCTCTCCACTATGATAAATTGAGGAAAGAGGATATCCAGCCTCTCATAGATAAGATCCTTAAGAGAACGGCAGGCTGGCATGGGAAACTTCTCTCTTACGCCGGCAGAAAAGTTAACTTTTGCCTTCTAGGCTCGTGGCTTAAAAGATATCTCCAGGATGATGGCAAGCTCTGGAAAACAATAGTGGATCACAAGTACAATACTAACTCCCCCGATATTTTCACTTGCAATTCTCCAAACACCTCTAGGTTCTGAAAAGGTGTCATGGAAGTTGTAAAGGCTATAAAATTTGGATTTAGATGGGTAGTTGGTGATGGTAAGAAGGTTAGAATGGGAAGATACTTGGTTTGGAAATGCCCCTTTGGCAATTCTTTTCTGTGATATCTACTCAATATGCAACGAGCAGGGCGTCACGCTTGCGGAAGCCTGGGATGGTGAGCATCTGAAGCTCACCTTCAGGCGCAATTTTAGAGCAAGTTTGATGAGGCAGTGGTATGATTTGCTAGGAATCGTGACTAGTTTAAGCCTCTCGGAGGATTGCGACTCTCTGGTGTGGCAGTTAGAGAATACTCTACTAGCTCGCTATACCAAGTCATTAACTTTAGGGGAGTTTGTCCCACTTTTATCCCTGCGGTGTGGAAACTCCACATCCCACCGAGAGTTCATGTTTTTCTCTGGTTGGTTTCGCACAATAAAATTATGACTAAAGATAATCTTAGGAAAAGACAAATTCTCAAGCCTGAGAACTGCCTTTTCTGTTCTGAGAAAGAAATTGTCCATCACCTTTTCTTTGATTGTATAGTGACGAAGAACATCTGGGCTATAGTTTCTGAGGTTTTTGTAGTGAATGTGGGTGCCTCTTTAGAATCAGTAGCTCGTTATTGGTTGGCAAACACAGCGAAAGCTGCTCTAAATTCCATTTGCGCTGTTGTCATGTGGAACATTTGGAAACTCAGAAACGATTTAGTCTTTAATGGTGTCTCTTGGCTTGATATAAAACAGGTGATGAGAAGGATTTTTCACTCGGTGCAAAGTTGGCGTGTGCAGTTCAAGGAGCGAGCTTTGGCTCATGTGAACTCGTTCTGCCAAGCTATGACAAGGATTCTTTTGAGTCCTCTGCTAGACTGCTACTGGAGAGTGGCTGAGCTCTCATCTGCCTCGCGCTGAAGAACTGGACATTTCTGAAGGCCGCCACCAACTGCCGTCTCCACCATGCTGCCCGCGTGATGCTGGCATCAGGAAGAGCCTGATGCTCAACCCTGTGTCGCTGTTGGAGGCCGGGTGCTGGTCTCCCCTGCCTGGGAACACACCCATGAAGAAGCTGAAGCAATCAAGCCAAGCAGAACCAATCGCCTGGAGGACGATGTCCCTCCTGGAGTAATTTTGGCTTCTCTCCATCAGCTACAAGCTTCAGTCATTTGGGAACCCATAAGCTCTGTAATAAGAAACGCTCTAGCGCTTTTTCGCTTTCAGTTTTAGTTCGTTTTTCAGTTTTAGTTTCAGACCTTGTTCGGAAAATACCTGTAAGACTCTCGTGGTTTTTCTTTGCTCGAGGCCCCTTTTTGATCTAAAAAAAAGACGGCTGAGACCGGTCAACGTAAAACAAAGTGTCCTGACTAGCGGGTCTCGTGCGTGCCACGTCAGCAAATACCGCTAGCTCCTGGCATGGGTGACCGTAGTTGGGCCTTCTCGTCGTCTTCTGTTACCGTAAACGAGTATTCTCTGAGTACGATGACCAATGTGCTCCGGTGTGACAAGTTCAGGTACCAACAGTGCATTTTACTCAAAAAAATAACGAGGGGTCGGAGGAGGGAGAGAGACGTCAAGGTGGTGGGGATAAAACAGAGAAAGAAGCGAAAGATGTTCACTCTTGTTTATAATGGAATTATTATTTTAATGTGATAGTCAAATTATTACCGTGAAAACTACATGTCAGTATTCCAAAATACCCATGTTTCGAATCGAAAAAATGTAGGATAATATATTTCAGCAGTGAAAAATGTTCTGCTCATATCGGCGAAGAAACGATGGTTTACATATGTTCGTTCTTCCAAAAAGCCCAACCACAAGTGGACATGGCGATAGAATTGCGCCATTAGCTGGTAGGCCACGGAGGCCGGCAAGATTGGTTGGTGATTCGAGCTTGACTAACAAAAAAAGTGTGTTACTATTATTTTGCACAAACTATTTCTGATGTACTTACTAAGCTTAGACAGAGTCTGAAAGTACATCACGAAGAGAGTGAAACATTCCAGGATCATGCATGGATGCGAGCTCACGATGCGGTTGCTAGCGAGACACGACGAAACCATCAGTCTTGCGAGCCGGACCGGGTGATGAAGAGGACGGCCAGGCCGCCGACGAGCGCCGTCACCACCAGCGCCAGCGACGGCGACGGTGTCTCCACACCAAAGTTCTGCAACGACAACACGTCGAAACGGAGCGCTCAGTCCTGAGCACCTAGGCAGCAGAGCAAACGCACAGCACAACACAGGTATATCCGTGGGCGCGTACCTCGACGAGGCCCTTGCCGGTGGACACCTCGGCGACGACCGCCGCGGCGAAGCTCATCATGGCGAGGCGGCTCGCCCACACGTCGACGACGCTGCCTGCCGGCTTGCTGCTCTGCTCGCACCTCACGGACAGAGACGGCGTGGCCCTGGAGCTGACGCGTAGCAGGTAGCCACCGTGGTTGGAGCGCAGCGTCGGCCGGCGAGAAGAAGCCGCGGGGACGGCCACCGGAAACGAGCGGATGGAGATGAGCGCCATGAGATAATTGCGATGTCTTGGCCTGTGCTCGCGTTCTCTTCTTGGTTTCGGTTTTGTGCTGCTGGGGTTGGGGAACTCGGAGCCAGCCGAAGTGAGTGGCCGTTGCTTGGCCGTTTGGACGGCGCTCTATCCACGGAAAAAGCAGCAGTGCAGCAACCAGGGTTCCACCGGGTACTCGTGGGCTTTTTTCTACGGCTCGTCCCTTCGTTGGCTGGGCTGACCGTTATGCAAAAAAACCATCCTGCGTTTAAACAAGTACCTCCTCCTCTCCCCGGTGCCACCGGCCGCGATATTCTTCGTCGCGGTGTCACGCCTCCGAAAAGCTGGATGCGTGACCATGCTTTAGTCCCACCTCGCTAGTTGAGGAGGCCACTCACCTGCTTATAAGGGCGAGCCTTCCTCAACTCAACGCCCGGGTTTTGGGTTCGAGTGGTATGGGCTCGTTGTTGAACGCAGTCCGTTGGCGGGGGCTGATTCCCCAAAACAACATCCAACGCTATGCGTGTGTGCGGTACTGGGCTGGCCCATTACACACGGCCATAGTTAGCCTCCACGTTAGAGTTCCAGGTCTGTTTAAGCGCAGTTGGTGGTTTCGGAGAAGCTCTTGACCCGCCGCCATCCCTCTCGACACGCAAACTGTTTGCACCTCGGCCTACAAGGAGCAATTTGCCGGGGAGCTCGCCTCGCCGATGGATAATATGGTGTGGAAGAATTGGGCCCCACCCAAATGCAAGCTCTTCTCTTGGCTAATAATTCAAAACCGCGTGTGGACGGCCGACCGTCTTGAGAGAAGAGGTTGGCCTAATGGTCGGCTATGTTCCCTTTGTCGTCGTGAGGATGAGACGGCTAGACATCTCCTTTTCACTTGCCGCTTCTCTATTCGTCTTTGGGGCATGATCAAGAATTGGCTAAATATTGGGGACTTCAACCCCCCGGATTGGGCGGCCTTCAACGATGTACAATCTTGGTGGAAGCACCTTGCCATTGCAAATAGGAGAAGAAGGAAGGCTATCCCGTCACTCCTCATGCTTGTGACTTGGGAACTTTGGAATGAGAGAAACTCGCGGATCTTCAAGCACTTGAGCACTCTTCCGACGGTTATCTTCGCTAGGATTAAGTTAGAGGCGAGAAATTGGGTGCTTGCGGGTGCCAAACATTTGGGTCATCTCTTGCCGGGAGATTAGGCCTTTGTATTAAGGGTGGTGGTCTATAACACCAAAACTTTGTTAACAACTCCTTCTTAATTAATTGAAAAAAAGCAAATCTTTTGCCTTTCCCTTCAAAACTGTTTGCCGGCCGCAGCTAGACACCAGCCTCGCCACCGCCCAGTAGCCAATGCCGACGCAGCCAGAAAGTGGGACAGCTGCAAATCCTGAAGAGGAGAAAACGCGTAGGTTTGCTCAACAATAAAGGTTCATAGGAAGAATGTGGATCGAGCATTTAGTGTGCTCCAATCTCATTGGGCTATTGTTCGGCACCTTGACAGAACTTGGAGTGAGGAGACGATGTTGAAAGTGATAATCGTTTGTGTGATCATTCACAACATGATTGTTGAGGAGGAACGTGATGACATCATTAATGACCAATTATGGGAATTACAGGGAACTGATTGAGCCCGCTCTTGGACAATCAATGTTTTATTAGTACCTCCATGTATCATGAGATCTGTGATTGAGCTACTCACGATCAATTTCAGAACAGATTTCGTTGCGCATATATGGACTCACCTAGGAATCCAGTAATCTCATCTCCTCTCCACTTTATTTGATTGTGCAAACTATGTTATTTATTTGATTTTATTTATCTGTGCGAACTATGTTGTAAAAGAACTAGGTTGTTTATCTATTTTTGGAATATTTATTCAAAATTTATATGCAACTTTGAGTGAAATTGGTAAAAGGAAAAAAAAACAAAACAGCCCCAGACCAGGGCCAAAAATGGGGGAGGCCAAATTTGAGTGAAATTGGTCAAAGTAACCTTCTAAAGTTTAACCTAATAATATATAGAAAATATCAACATTCAAAATATCAAATGCACACATTATAAACGTATATTTCATAAATTTGATATTGTAGATGTTGATATTTTTTCTGAATGCTTAGTAAAACTTTATAAATCTAGCTTTTTGAGTGGTCATAAATATAACTTTCCCAAAACTTATGTGCAACATGTTTTGGAAAAGAACATATATAAACTTGTATCAGTGACCAAACTATCTAGCTCGCTAGAAGGGTGGCGTAACGATACAACAATAAAAGGAAGGGACGGCTTTGAGAAGCATGTCTATTTTTTACTCGCACAACGTTCAAACACAGTAGTGACCATCTTATGCATTATGCATATTTATAAGTGTTTTACTATATAAGTCTGGCTAGCTTTTCTTGTGTCTAAGTGGAAGTCCTAAGCCTTCCCATATCTTCACGTAGAGACATGAACACATAGGTGAAAAAAAATCAATATTTGATATCAGATTCCTACCACTATCAACTTACACATACCAAAAAGAATCAATATTGACGTTGATTTAGACGGGTCATATGAATAAATGACATATTCATCCTTGTTCCAAAATAGAGGGTCTCTGTGGATCATAGTATTTCTATAGATATTTTTGGAGGATTCATATCCTTAAGAATGTTGATATAAAATTAAAACTACGCTCTCTGGATCACTTACTTGTCAAATTATTATTATAGAATGCAACCATATGTCTCCAGTTCTATAGAAAAGCTAGCATAGGTTGAAACCTTAATTTATTTTCTTTGAGAAACTCTCTCTCTCTCTCACTCCCTCTTTCAGCACTGATGTGTGTTTGTCATGTTTAGCATAGGTCTTTCTCTGCCTAGATATGGGCTGGCTCCGTCTGCTTTTGGATTAAAAAATCAACTGTATTATTTACGTGTCAATGACCCACGTGTATATTGTAATAAAGTAATAAAATTGTGAGTCCCGAAGTGGTGAAGAACTGAGGATTTTTTTTCGTTTTTCATCTCTGTTCACATTATCAATGAACACGTTGGCTCTTGTCAACTTCCTTTCGCATGGATTACACCGATCGTTGATGATTCAACGGTCTCGCTTTCGAGACGCGGACAATTCAGTCAAGCCGCGAAAGTCATTGGACATGTTTGGACTAGCAACTTCCACAAGGTTTCCACAAGGTTTATATTTCAAAACATCAGCCGTCCACAGTGTTGGAATTAAGCATGACCGATACCGGGACGGTGTCGTGTGCTGTACGATTTCGTATACGAGTAGAGTATGTGCATGTATAGATCTAGGAGTTCCTAACCGAGTCGGCCAGCTGGTTGGAATCGGTAGCAGTCTAGGCATATATATATGCCTGTACCGTGGCTTGTAATTGTACCAGATCAAAGCATCGAAATAAAGAAAGAGCACGAGGCGCGATATGCGCCTCTAGCAATCCAATCGAGTTTCCTGTGTCCAGCGATTGTGTACGTGAGCTGCTAGCTACGTGTGTGTTCCGATCCATCAAACCTGCGTGAGGCTAGCTTATACGTGAGGCTAGTTTGTACGTGAGCGTTGCCGGAGATCAACCGAGGAGCTTTGCTACCCGAGCGTGTCCCCGGAAAGTACACGGCGGACGTCGCGAGATCGGGTCTGGGCTATCACACAGTTTATATAGTACATTGGTCATTTGATCTACTTTAAATAAGCTTAGTAACAGCGGGTGCTGTGCAGTGGAGTCTTCGTTGCATCACGGAGAGTCGGAGAGGGAGAGGAATGTTTCGGAGGAGGTCCGTCGACTACTTCGCCCACGACCGACCCACCGGCTGCTCCTGGCGGACGCCGACGACGATGGCGAGTTCACCTGCGACGGCTGCCTGGTCGCCGGCGCCGGGCCGCGGTACCTTGGCGGCCACCCCGGCTGCGGCTTCAAGCTCCACGAGGTGTGCGCGCGCCGCTTCCCCAGGTCGCTCAAGTCTATCGTCCACGCCAAGAACAGGCTGAAACGGGGCGAGAGCGCCGGCGGCAGATGCGAGGTGTGCGGGGAGGCCGTGAAGGGCGCGTGTTACGGCTGCGACGCCGGCGCGTGCGCTTCGTCAGCCGTCGTCGTGCACCCGCTCTGCGTCCGCCTGCCGCCCGTGGCGCAGGGACCGGCCGCAGCGCACCCTGGCGGCCACGACGCGTGGCTCGTCCAGAAGGCGTCGGACGGCGGCGCGGCGTGCGGGACCGGCATCGACGGGGCTTGGCGATACCGGTGCGGGACGTGCCGGGTGGACGTGCACCCGCGCTGCCTCGTGCCGGCGCCGGACCAGTGCCTCGGCGGCGAGGCGTCGGAAGTCGCCATGGGGAAGCGGTGCTGCATTGCGGCCGAGCATGACGTGATTGGCTGCCTGAACATCAGCTATTATTACCGGGGAAGCGCATGATCCGAAACCCGTGACACAGGACTTAAATTCAGCGGTGAACTATTGTATCAATGTCATCATTGACCAATATTATAGAAAAAATATGAACATTTACAATACGAGATCAATATCAATAGACACACCATAAAAACATTTTCACAATTTATTTATTGAATATATGTTGATATTTTCTTCACGATTATTGTTCAAACTTAGAAATTTTTGACTTCTGACAAAATTTATTGGCTCGTTCCGGTGATCTAGTGATTTTGGTGCCTCTAAGTCCATCGCATTTGTTTCCCTCTCCAAGGCGAGAAGGAGACCAAGGGAAAGCCTCGAACCAACTCTCGGTTTGTGCCATCACTGGCGGCACTTTTTGATGTCATTATCCTTCTTGGAGGCATTGATGAGATGCTCATTTCCTCTTCCGCAACATGCATCATCGATAGTCCGCAAAAACCTAACCTTACGTTGAGCACCGACTATGCCGGAGCGGGCTCGGTGGCGACGAAAACGACTTGTTGGAGCCTTGTCGGAGTGATATCGAGTGACCCCGTTCGATTCCCCGTGGCATCCCATCTTACCGAGCTCGGCTTGAAAGTCAATCTCGATTTCGAGCCTTGTAGCCATCCATGGCTGTGAGATTCCAAGAGAAAGGACACAGAAGGAGGGAGAAGAAGTTGTGGAGTTAAAGGGTTGTGGAGGAGGATCAACATGAGAGGATAATAATCAAATCTCCATGGTTGGGAGAAAAAAAAGAGAAAGATGACGGGGATGTAGCCCATATGAAAAAGAAGGAGACACACGCGAATCAGGGCAACTGATTGTAGCGAGTGATTGGTCGCTCGTGTCAAAACTTTTTCCTTACATTATTCGCTATCAAAAGATCAAGGCGCTCTTGGATTTTGACCCATATCAAAATACAAAAATCACCAACATACCCAAATCCTCAAAATCACAACCAGTCAATGCGTTTGGAAATTCTCGCAAATACTTTGCGGACATCCATTACCGTCTTCTTTTTCCTTGCAGGTAAAGAATCTTACTGAAATCCCTATTAAAATCCGCAGTAAATCATATTCGTAAAATTCAATGTACTATTGTACTCCCTCCATCTGAACGTGGCGTCCTCGTTTTTCGTGTCTTACCTTTGACAGCTAATTTTACAAATAATACCGTTATAAAAATTATAGTATTAATTTTTTATTCAAATAGAATTTAATGTTATAAATTTCATGACATATAATTTATTTTCTTGATCGAAATGATGGTTAAATATAAACCTCGAAAAACAAACGTGTCACCCAAGTAAATAGGGACGGTGGGAGTGCTTCTCTTCACTCAAATCTGAAATGCAGTGGCATGGCGATTGACATAAAAACCATGACAACCAACACATCTACATGTGAAGAAGCAAAGAAGAGTGGGCATAAGTAGAAGGAGGTTAAAATTGGTGTCACTCTTCTGCTTTTTTTTGAATTTAAAGTTGTTGAAACTTGGTGCCACTTCTTCGGAGCCATTACTAAACACGCTCGTGAAACATGATTCAAGAAAAAATCATACATGTCACTTGCTTTTCGCCCTTCGGAGCCTTTACCCTTGGACGCATTAGTTTTCACCCTTCATGTCAAGAATAAACCTTTTATCCGAAACAGGAGCATCAGAGTAACAACTTGCTTGAAACTTCACCGTGGAAAGAAAATAACTTGTTTGAAGCTCAGAGTCAAACGTTTAAGAGGAAAGAAAGAGAGAAACAGAGTTTTCTGGCTTAGTTATAAACAGATTCATAAGAGTCTAGCACCGAAACATTCATTTCAGGGATTGGTTGGAAATACTCCCTCCGTTCCACAATATAAGATGTTTTAGGTATTACACATGTTGTCTAGATTCGGACTAAAAAGTATGTACATGCACACTACAATATGTCTAGATACATAGTTATGCATGTGAATGTGGAAAAATGCTAAAACATCTTATATTATGGAACGGAGGGAGTAATTCTTTATTTCCAGTCAACCTGAAGCTCATTTAAATCTTTTCTAGAGGAGGCCGAAGCATCTTCGTTCCGAGGCAGCACACAGCGGCACGCACAGGAGACAGAAGATGCAGTTATCCACCTGGCTTGTCTTCCTCTGTTCGTCGAGCTCCTCTTCCCCAGGGCAGCACCCGGAATAAATTCAGCCCATACCTCCCCCTCTGCACCTGACCAATGTACTCTCCTACTACCTTCTTCCCCCAACCTACAAGCCACACCATACAACTCTCCCTCCTCTCTAACCTCGAGTCTCTCTTCCAGATTTGTTCCAACATATATGTGTATCTGCGGGGTGTATCAGTATATGCAATTCATCTGTGATAGCCTGTATAAGAGCATCTCCGCCTATTGGGCGCGCCGTAAAGTTATCAGACATGCGCTATTGGGCGCGCCTGCAAGCTTTACCGCCTATTTGGAGCGCCACGCCCCACCGGTCGCTCCCAATAGGGTTTGGAGAAAAAAAAACTTTGAGACTCGAATATGGACGAACCAGCGATATTTCATTGATTTTGAAGGACATTTAACAAACTTAAACGAAATTTGACAAATGACATTTAACAAACTTAAATGAAATTTAACTAAATTTAAACTAAACCCTAAGACCCTAGATCTAGCGGCTCTGCCGGCAGACGCTCGAGAAGGAGGCCTATCGCGGCGACGGCGAAACCAACTACACGGCAGCATCAAGGAGGACGACTCTCCCGGCGACGGCATGTCTTGCATGACTCAATGATCTCCGGCCGCCGAGGAGGAAGTTTCATCTGCGCCGCCGTTGCTGAGGCTTCTGGTTTCACCCGTGGCGGCTCCGGGCTTGAGGAACGTCTCCGGGTCGCCCTGATGCATGTAAAATGCATACATGAACTTTGCATTATTTTACTTATATTCCAGTCATATTTGCATTATATAAGGGTTATATCACTGTTTTATAATGATTTTGGGAATATTTGACATGTTTCCTATTTTTTATGGAATTAACCCTGCGCAGGCAGAAAACCCTATTTCTATATTTTAATGTTTCAGTGACCCAAACGACGTCCAAATGACCTAGAAATTTACGACCATCAGTTTTTGGAAGGAACAAAGCGTGGGAGCGAAGGAAGCAAACAAGCGGAGGCCTGAGGTACATGGGCCGCGTGGGACCCCCCCCCCCCTTTTGGCCCTCGGAGCTTCGTTGCCGTCGATCTTTCCTCCACCGACTCTGTTTTGACCTAAAACCGCCAATAAAAATAGTCCCCCGACGTTCTCTGGAAGGAGCGCCGCCGAAACACAGAAACCACGAAACAGAGACCTGGAGCTGCAGATTGGAGGGGAAAACTCCGGCGGGGCGCTGCCGGGTGGTCTCCATCTTCTCCAACGACTTCTCCACCGTCTCCATGATGAAGGGGGAGTAGTCCACCCCCTGGACCTTGGGTTTGTGGTGGTAACTTGATCTAATCTCTCTATGTATGATCATTGTTGGAGTCCATATGATGTGCCTTGCATAAGTATGGATCTATCTATGTAATTCTTATGGTGGATATTGTGGTATGAGATGATTTGTTATACATTTACCGTTGTGTTGGAGCTTTTATGATTTGTCATACTTTGGAGATATTCTATGATGCATGTGATGGTTTGATTTATGCATAATGCCTTGTTTATCCTTGTCATGAGGTGATTGACACCACCAAGTGTGGATAGATGAGAGAGATGTGGTCATGCACACGAATTATGAATCATTGCACTAGTGTTTAGAATATTGTCCATTATGAAGTATGATGTATGTAGGTACGGGATGGCCGATGTGACACGGCATATGTATTGAGTGACATGTGAAATACAGCCCAACATCCTTTATCTGGGGGTAAAAAGGAAGAGTATGATGTGGGAGTGACAGCAACCACGCTAGCCTTACGAGGGTGACCTAGCAACACAAATGAGTACTTCTTTCAACTATGTGTTTTAGGACATATAGCCGTCATAAAAGCTACCATTAAAACATGACAATTGTGTGTACTTTATCTATAACATGATAATCACCGTAGATGAGAGAGAGAGGATTAAGTGAACCCATGAACCCATGTCCATTGTTCCTATAAGAGAAAACCTTTGTCTTGTCCTCTTGCATTGAAGAGGATTGGGACACTTTTACATTCTTGTTTTGTTACATTAAACTTCCATCCATTAAATCAACCATCTTGTTCTTTAAACTTGTTTAGTGCATAATCAACTAAAACTTGTGACACTTTAGTTGTAGGGAATAGATAACTTTTCCTTCTTGCTCCTGCGGATCGATACCCTACTTCCACATTGAGAGGTGCTACAGTGATCCCCTGCTCTTGGGGGTTATCAAGTACTTTTCTGGCGCCGTTGCCGGGGAGCGTAGCGCTTAAGTTTCTATTCTTGTGTGCACTAGACTTTAGATTTATTTTATCTTGTTTTATATCTTGCAATCATCTAAGCTTGGGGAGGTTCCTTTAAACTTGTTTGGTTGTGAGTTTCTCATTAGTTTTACTTTCAGTTTTATATATCAAAAACCCAAAAAAATTAAAAAATGGAGAAACTTTCTGGAATGTCTATGGGTAATGATTATTTTAAAAGGTATGACGCCTACTCTGAATATCAATCAACCAAAGAGGGAAATAGAGTGGGTAAATTGCTTAAAGCTCTTCACAAAATAGCTAATCAGTTTTGTGAGTTACATGGTATAACTTGTTGCAATAGAAGAGTTGTTAAACATTCCCACTATCAATGCAAGTATAATAGTGATCCTATAATTGCTTGTTATCGTGAAGATGAATGTTTATGCCCTGATATAGAACAAGTTGAGAAATATATTGCTTATGTTGGAGCCCATGAGATAGACTCTCTTCTTGATAAATTTCTTGCAACTAGTCATGTAGCTCGTGAAATGAAAGGGCAAGTTTCTATTATTCTCCAAATTTGCAAAAAAGAATTTAGTGATAATGTTTATGTTAAAGAAAGAATTCTTGCTGCCACGGAAAGCACTAACATTTTGCAGGAAGAGGAGGATAAGAACCTAAGCTTGGGGATGCCCGTGCAACCCCAAGAGGATGATGAAAACATAAGCTTGGAAGAGGAAGTATGTGAAGAGGAGATTGAAATGGATGTGTTCCAACCTAAGCTTGGGGAAGATTGGATCTCCCAACTTCACCATCAACATTTGATAGTAGCACTCAAACTCAAAAATCTTTTGTTATTTATGAAACCCATGTTATGATGAGTGTCAAACTGAAAATTCTATGGTCCTATATGATAACCCATGCTATTATGATGAAACTAATAATGCTCCTTTACTTTTATTAATACTACTAGTGAACTTATTGATGATAATGAGGAGTATTGCTTAAATATGCTATATGATAATGCTTTAGATGATGGTCCTATGCTTATTGATAAACCTCCATGTTTAGTTGTTACTAAATTATGTGAGGATAAAAATGATATACTTGCTGTTTGTGATGTACTCTTACTCATGAGAGTCCTACTTTGTTCTTGAATTCTCCTAACTTACACCATAGAGGAGAAATTTGCTTATGTTGAGAAATACTTATGTGGTTTGCAATTATCTTTAGTTCCAAATCTTTGTTGCAACCATGATATTAAACTTGATATTGATCTTATTAACTATTTTGAAAGAGGGAAGCATGCTAATGAATTCCATAATAAATTTAATAATCCTCTTTATGTGCCTAAATTATCTAAGTTGAATGATTCTTGTGGTTATATGGTTGAATTTATTTCTACTACTTGCAACTATTATGAAAGAGGAGGTGATAAGAACCCTCTTTATGTTACTAATAATTATATGCTGCAAGTAAATATTGTTAATATGCATTGGGAAACTTCTATTTATGGTGATTCATTCATATACAAAATGCCAATGCATAGAAAGAAAGTTAGACTTCGTTGTTATTACTTTTGTGTTTTGTTTTTCTCTCAACTAGGGTTCAACTTGACTATTATTTTGATTGGTTTGAGAACACCATGGGATCCTGGTATTATGCATGAACACTTCCAAGGAAGAGGGACACATCAAAGTTCAAGCTCCCTCATGAGCTTCGTCCTCAATAAACATCAAGTAAGAAGCCTAGCTATATGGCTATAAAGAAAGCGCTTTACGGGAGGCAACCCGGTTGTTTTTATTTGTGATTTTCTTTGTGTCCTCTTGCTGTAACAAGAGACTTAGTGTTTAGTTTAGTTTCTGGAATTTTTAATAAAGTGCCAAGTTTTACTCATTTTGGTTGAAAAGTTGCTTATAGCGTTCGGAGATTTTATTCCTGCACGAATCTGTGCACGGTATGATTTTTAATTCTTATTCTGTAACTCCGAATGAGCTCATATTTGAACTGTAGTGCAACTTTTCATCCTCTGTATGCATGAATTTTTCGGAATTTTCCGACAAAGTTAAGTAGGGTAGAAAAATACGTTTAGCTGCTGCTGTTTTTCTGGACAGATTCTGTCCCATTTTGTTTGATGCATGCTTAGAACTTTTAACTTGAATCTTTTTGATCCAATTGAGTTTATGAGTAGGCATACAACATTATACACTTTCTGGACATTCATATGAATTTTTGTTCAAGGATTATATGCAGCAAGAAATCTATTTGTTTATCACTACTAATGCCCCACAGAAAAAGAAATGGGAGAAACGGTGTTTTGAAGTTTTTTCACAGGGATTAGAGGAGATGCACCAAGAGCTATCCAAGGATGGTGAAGACCATAAGCTTGGGGATGTGAAGACAACCCCACTGGACCTACACACTCTCGGTTTGCACACGTCTAACTTCTGTTTTTCGATCGAAACACTTTATCGCATAAACTTGGAGCGTCTTTTTGTTTGTTTAGGTTTGATTTTTATTTTGTGAGACCACCACACTATCATTTATATATGAGAGAGCTACTGGAAATTTGGGTTGAATTATGTTGGATGCTATTATAAGATTGGGAAAAGGGATGTTGAGTTAATTTTAAAAGATACATATAGTTGCATGATTCATGAGCTTGTTAATGAGTAATAATTTGCAATATTTTATCAAGAGCTATCTTTTATTCATGTTTTGATGCTAAATGTTATTTTACCTTGTTTTAACATGGATTAGTTAGTTCTATGGACACTCATGCATGCATTTAGATGGTCAACTTTCTCCCTCTTGCTAGCCCAAAAATTCCAACAAGCAAAAACTTGTTTCCAACACCTTCAACCAAAGTTTTTCCAGTGAGTCCACCATATCTACCTATTAGCTTTATGCTATTCCGAGTATGTTTATCATGATATTTGTGTTATCTATACCTCTGAATGAAAATGCTTATGTTGTTGATTGTTGTGGGAAAAGTTGGTTATAGAGCTCTCTCGAACTTGATGCACACTTTACTTTCATTGCATAAATAAAAATGACCCATTGTGATTAAAATTATGATGTTGTGGGCTTGACAAATGTCTTTGGTTGAGAGTTAGCTCATATGTGCTGTCACATGGCAAGCTTTCAACATTGCACTTCATTCATTTAGTTGATATCATGTACTTTTGTTTATGGATGCTTACCATGGGTGAAATAAATGTGGAAATGAAGTGAGTTTAAATGAGTTTGTATAAATGGTTAGAGAGACGCCTGGGCCGCTAATCTAAGCCATGCATCATTCATGGTGGAAATTTACTTACATGCTATGGTGAACCTTCTGTGATACACCTTACAATAAAAAGCTATCTAATGGTAAATAAAAAGGGTGTTGAGATTGTTCATTGTGTTTGTTTGTCTTGTCATTTTGATATGGGCTTGTTCCATATCCTGGGACAAGAGGTACCCCAGTTGACGCTCTTAATGATACTATTATTACTTACAATGATATTTAACTTGAACTTGCTTTGTTTTCCAAGTTGAGTAACACATGGAGTAGGTACTTGTATTCAAGGGGCATGAGACTTTCAACCTGTACTTTGTCAAGCACACTACTCGTATTTGCTTTCACTTTAAACTTAATCATTCAAGATGCTATGATAGGGGAATGAGAGCTTGACACCAAGGATTACCATATTACAATCATTGACTTAAGTAGAGAAGTTCAGAAGTTAGATGAAACTTATTCATGCTTTACCTCTACTCATATATATATCTTTCCAAAGTGTCCACCTTTTATATTCAGATTTTCAATACTCTATGACCATTATAGGATGTTCTTACTTATTATTATGCATACATGTGGTCCATAGTACTTTTCTCTTATGTTACACTTTGTGAATTATCATTGAACATCCTTGCATTGAATACTTGATATCACTTCATAAACTATCTTGCATATTGCTACTCCTTTTAAGAATGAACCATTTGACTCTATGTAGCAATAGTAATCATCTTTGATATCCATTGTTAGTATTAAATTGCAAAGTCCATGTTAGTTTTATCACCTTCATACTCGAGGACGAGTATAGGTTAAGCTTGGGGATGTTGATGCATGTAAAATGCATACATGAACTTTGCATTATTTTACTTATATTCCAGTCATATTTGCATCATATAAGGGTTATATCACTGTTTTATAATGATTTTGGGAATATTTGATATGTTTCCTATTTTTATGGAATTAACCCTGCGCAGGCAGAAAACCCTATTTCTATATTTTAATGTTTCAGGGACCCAAACGACGTCCAAATGACCTGGAAATTTACGAGCATCAGTTTTTGGAAGGAACAAAGCGTGGGAGCGAAGGAAGCAAACAAGCGGAGGCCCGAGGGCCAGATGAGTGGGCCCACGCGGCCAGTACCTGGCCGCGTGGGACCCCCTTTTGGCCTCGGAGCTCCGTTGCCGTCGATCTTTCCTCCACCGACTCCGTTTTGACCTAAAACCGCCTATAAAAATAGTCCCCCGACGTTCTCTGGAAGGAGCGCCGCCGAAACACAGAAACCACGAAACAGAGACCTGGAGCTGCAGATTGGAGGGGGAAAACTCCGGCGGGGCGCTGCCGGGTGGTCTCCATCTTCTCCAACGACTTCTCCACCGTCTCCATGATGAAGGGGGAGTAGTCCACCCCCTGGACCTTGGGTTTGTGGTGGTAACTTGATCTAATCTCTCTATGTATGATCATTGTTGGAGTCCATATGATGTGCCTTGCATAAGTATGGATCTATCTATGTAATTCTTATGGTGGATATTGTGGTATGAGATGATTTGTTATACATTTACCGTTGTGTTGGAGCTTTTATGATTTGTCATACTTTGGAGATATTCTATGATGCATGTGATGGTTTGATTTATGCATAATGCCTTGTTTATCCTTGTCATGAGGTGATTGACACCACCAAGTGTGGATAGATGAGAGAGATGTGGTCATGCACACGAATTATGAATCATTGCACTAGTGTTTAGAATATTGTCCATTATGAAGTATGATGTATGTAGGTACGGGATGGCCGATGTGACACGGCATATGTATTGAGTGACATGTGAAATACAGCCCAACATCCTTTATCTGGGGGTAAAAAGGAAGAGTATGATGTGGGAGTGACAGCAACCACGCTAGCCTTACGAGGGTGACCTAGCAACACAAATGAGTACTTCTTTCAACTATGTGTTTTAGGACATATAGCCGTCATAAAAGCTACCATTAAAACATGACAATTGTGTGTACTTTATCTATAACATGATAATCACCGTAGATGAGAGAGAGGATTAAGTGAACCCATGAACCCATGTCCATTGTTCCTATAAGAGAAAACCTTTGTCTTGTCCTCTTGCATTGAAGAGGATTGGGACACTTTTACATTCTTGTTTTGTTACATTAAACTTCCATCCATTAAATCAACCATCTTGTTCTTTAAACTTGTTTAGTGCATAATCAACTAAAACTTGTGACACTTTAGTTGTAGGGAATAGATAACTTTTCCTTCTTGCTCCTGCGGATCGATACCCTACTTCACATTGAGAGGTGCTACAGTGATCCCCAGCTCTTGGGGGTTATCAAGTACTTTTCTGGCGCCGTTGCCGGGGAGCGTAGCGCTTAAGTTTCTATTCTTGTGTGCACTAGACTTTAGATTTATTTTATCTTGTTTTATATCTTGCAATCATCTAAGCTTGGGGAGGTTCCTTTAAACTTGTTTGGTTGTGAGTTTCTCATTAGTTTTACTTTCAGTTTTATATATCAAAAACCCAAAAAAATAAAAAATGGAGAAACTTTCTGGAATGTCTATGGGTAATGATTATTTTAAAAGGTATGACGCCTACTCTGAATATCAATCAACCAAAGAGGGAAATAGAGTGGGTAAATTGCTTAAAGCTCTTCACAAAATAGCTAATCAGTTTTGTGAGTTACATGGTATAACTTGTTGCAATAGAAGAGTTGTTAAACATTCCCACTATCAATGCAAGTATAATAGTGATCCTATAATTGCTTATTATCGTGAAGATGAATGGTTATGCCCTGATATAGAACAAGTTGAGAAATATATTGCTTATGTTGGAGCCCATGAGATAGACTCTCTTCTTGATAAATTTCTTGCAACTAGTCATGTAGCTCGTGAAATGAAAGGGCAAGTTTCTATTATTCTCCAAATTTGGAAAAAAGAATTTAGTGATAATGTTTATGTTAAAGAAAGAATTCTTGCTGCCATGGAAAGCACTAACATTTTGCAGGAAGAGGAGGATAAGAACCTAAGCTTGGGGATGCCCGTGCAACCCCAAGAGGATGATGAAAACATAAACTTGGAAGCAGAAGTATGTGAAGAGGAGATTGAAATAGATGTGTTCCAACCTAAGCTTGGGGAAGAATTGGATCTCCCAACTTCACCATCAACCTAAGCTTGACTTAAATCTAAAACAAACTCCTCAAATTATTCAACAAATAGAAATTAAGATCATGAGTTAAAGAAATGATCTTAATAAATTATTTTCCCTTCTTAACTCTCCATTTCCCTCAAAGAAATATCTTCTCTATGGCAATAGAAATTATTTGAAGTTAAAATATTTGTCAAGGAAATTCCAAGAGTTAAAAAATAATATTTTGAACTTGCTTTAAAATTTCAAAAGGATTATAAATTTGTATTTAAGAAAAATTCAGAACCAACAAAAGTTTGACTTCACCATCGACCTCGGAAGTATAGCCAGCCCAAAACCCGTGCCCCTGTACTCCCCGGTTACCCCACCTCACAAATCTCGAGGACGATATTTATTTTTAAGGGGGCAAGGATCTGTCACATCCCAAATACTGGAACCAAGAAAAACTTAGTTTTACAAGACCCAAAATTCAGAACCAACAAAAAGTTTTTGAAATGTTGCACTGATGATTGTGTTTTCCTTCCCTTTGCTATGTTGGACCTCGTGTGACTTGTTGTTTAAGTTGTTTGACTAGTAAATATTAACCTAAAGACCACACCAAGATAAAAATATATTTAACTTTGGTGGTCATGTTATGACAAGAAAATATTCCATATATCTTTTCCATTCTTAATTCTGGCTAAAGTTCATTTCAACGATACTTGGTTTAGCAACAACCAAAACTAATACCCATTACTTGGGAAAGTAAAAGTATTTCCAAAATTACGTGTTTCCAAATTATGGAGATCTATATGCTATCTCCTACCTATTTTTCAACCTTGGTATTTTGCAGGTGTATACAACTCCCATTTTATAAACTCGTATTTTCACTCCATTTGAAAATAACACAAGTGGGAAATATATTACCCCACATATTTCCTTTCTCAAACCTTTTTGAAAACTATTAAGTTATGAGTGGAGATATTTCTTAAACATCATCTTGTCATAATTAGGAGTGGCCACTTTTCCCCAAGATAGCATTTGTGGAAATGGTGGTATGATTAATTCTTGTGGTTTGATTTGTGTGGTCTTGGTTGTGATGTTCATCTTGTTGTGTTTGTCACTTGTGTGGATAATTCCTCAGTTGTGCTTAACACTAAAATAAAACAAGCGTGATAACAAATTTGGTATGTGACATAAATCTAAAACAAACTCCTCAAATTATTCAACAAATAGAAATTAAGATCATGAGTTAAAGAAATGATCTTAATAAATTATTTTCCCTACTTAACTCTCCATTTCCCTCAAACAAATATTTTCTCTATGACAATAAAAATTATTTGAAGTTAAAATATTTGTCAAGGAAGTTCCAAGAGTTCAAAAATAATATTTTGAACTTGCTTTAAAATTTCTAAAGGATTATAAATTTGTATTTAAGAAAAATGCCAAATTTAAACCCTATGAACAAAAGTTGTTCAAAACATTTTATTTTGACACCCGAATTTTTGTGGAGCTTCTACATGTTATGGGGAGGCTACCTGATTTTTCTCATAATTTTCTAAAATGTTTTAGTACCTCAATTAAATCCCTAAAGGCTACTGTTTTTAAAAAAGGAATTAAGAAAGAAATTGAAACAGAGGATTTCAGAGAAAGGTAGGGAGTTTTCTGCAAAACCTTCATCACCTTCCTGTAGCGACCGAGCTCGAGCTGCTCGGGCCGCACTGCTCGCCGCCCGTGCCGTCCGCCCGCCGCCGTATAGCTCGAGGAGGATAAGATCGCCACCGAAGCTCTCTCTCTCACCTCAGTTATTCTCCCACATCTCACTTGCTCTCTCTCTCTCTCTTTTCTCCCCACGGCACCGAACCCTAGCCAGGGCTGCCATCGTGCATCGCCATCGATCCGCCTCGTCGTCCTCTCCATCCTCGTCCAAGGAATCGACGCGGGAAGCAGTGAATCGAGCAGGGCATCTTCATCTTCTTCCGCTCCGGATGCCACCTTGCCGAGAAGCTCGCGAGCAGTTCCTACCACCATTCTCCGCCATTTTTGTTTTTCTGAGATCCCTTCATCGCGAGCCATCTCATGGACATCACCTTTTCTTCGTAGGGCATCGGAGTCGTCATCGTCGTCCCCGCCTTGCTCGCTGCTCGTCACCTCGCGTCTCTGTGCGCGTCAAGAGGAAGACGATGACCGCGTACCCGTTCGTCTCGCGCGCGTGGGCCACTGGCTGGGCCACGATCTGCGCTGCTCGGCCGGATCTGGGCCAGATCTGGCCCGTTTCTTTTTTTAGTAGATCTAATAGATGTTCTTATTTCCTGTTTAAGTTGCAGTGTAGGTTTAATTCATTTGTGGTAGATCTGTGATAGATATTTGAGTGGTTCAAATTTTGTAGAGTACTCATGTGTTTTCTTAAACATCCAGAACTGGTGTCTTGCAACAATATAATTTTGTGTGCTCCCTATAATTAATCTTGTAAAAAGTATGTTTTGCAATAAAAATTAATTATCTAGAGTTTTATAAATCCAGAAATTGCAAACTAAAAATCCCTGGATAGCATAAGTATGATGTTAGTCTTCTGTGGTTATGTTGGTGCTAGTGGTATGTGTTGTTTGCATATTTGGTTAATCACTTGTTAGTTAGTTGTTAAGCTTGTGACGATTGATGTCTAGTGGTGTGGTTGCCAACCTTGTTTGTCTAATTAATATGTTTGCCTTGCTTGTTAAACTTGAGTGCCTTTAAGTTGAGTACTAGCTTGAGTATCTTGTTAATGTCTCTACCTTAGCTTGGTAAAATATTTTGAATTACAGAGACTAGTTGGTGGCCTAACTTTTGTCCGAAGTATTTCCTTTTTAAAGGAAGGTGCTTATTGATAATCTTTGCCTAAGATAGTTTTGTGATCGATGATCCCGGTTTGTTGTTTGAATGATTAGTTTGATGCTTGTGGTTTGTTACTTGTTTGTATACCACTTGTGGTTTGGTTTGCTTATTGAGTGTTGTTTTATTTTCATGTTTGTGACGCTAGAGATAAACGCTACCGGAGTGGTCTCTGGAAAGGATTTATTGAAGAAGAATCGGAGTTTATTTCTTTGATCAGTGAGGAAAAGTCCTGGGACATTATGCTGAAATCAGGCAAGCTACTTCTCTGAGCTTGCATCTATATACATCTATTTTGGTTCACATGTTTTACCTATAAAGAGCATAAGTGATTTATGTGGTGTTTGCCACTAAAGCTATGATTTTGAAAACCCTTTTTCCAAAATACAAGTATATTATTTTGACACCCTATATGGAGGTATTAGATGGAAATTATTTTTCAAACTATAGGATGGGAAAAAAATATTGTTTACTCAAAACTCTTTTGAAAATACTTGTGTGGATATGGAATGCCGAGATGTCGGTGTTGAAGTGGAGAAATGGAGAAAGATGGGTTTTGATGAAAAATGCACATTGTGTCCTAGTACTATGACGACCAGCCGATACCCTGTGCGACCACATTTACCCACATATGGAAAGGGCGTAGTCATATAATTTGCTCATATTAGTATGGGATGCCTCAACAACGGAGATGACTCCGTTCCATGAGGGGATGGTTTGGTGACCTACCCCTGACCTGGGTCCTCAAAAAGGAGAATACCGACGGGCTGGTATGAGTGAAGGGAGGAAGAGGATTGAAGACGCCACCTTTGGGTCGCCGGGCAGAACTATGAGTCCTCACAGTTAGTTCCGACGGGCTAGAATGAGTGTCGATGGAAAATGTCATAGCGGCAGGGTCCTATACTAGCATGAGCAAAGGACAGGCTATGGTCGGTGACTCAACTTCGCATACACCTTGTATGGTGGGACGTGGCTGACACGATGAGTTACCAGATGGATGTGAGAAAAGCGTGCTACCTCTGCAGAGTGTAAAAACTATTCGAATAGCCGAGTCCTCGGATATGGCCAGTTGGGAGGCTGTCCTAAGACCATGTGCAAGTTTTGCAAAGTTTTAAGGTTTGAAAAGAAAATGGAGATGTTTTATATAGGCAACTATACCGAAGGGCTGGTATGAGGTTGCTGGAAAAGAGGAAGACCATGAAGGGCTATGGTCGAGAAGTACAGAGTTTTGTGTTTTGAATGTGGAAATATTTTTATGCAACTATACCGAAGGGCTGGTATAAGGTTGTTGGAAAATGATTTGACCATGAAGGGTTATGGTCGAAAAAGGAGGAGTTTTGGAGAAACAAACCAATGGTGATTTTCCGGGAAAATGGTTATAAAAGAGACTTATTACCTTTTTCAACAAAGATATATTTTCGGGAAAAAGTTTTAAAGGTGACTTCTTAAAAAAACAGATTTATGGGAAAAAGTTCTAAAAACCTTCTTTCCTTTTTCAACAAAGGTATATCGATGTTTTTCTAAAAATACAAGGCTTATGAAAAGTTATCAAATTATTCTTTATGGAGGTTTCTGTCGTGTCTCGTTGCACGGACACCGGGAGTATAGGATACCCCCTTTTAGGTTCGGCACGGGGCGCGAAGGAGGCTAAGAATCGTCTTCTTGGGCGGAGTCTAGATCAAGCTCTCCTCTCCATGATCAAAGCATGCAACCAAAGGGACACAAGGAGCTACCCAGGTTCAGGCCGCCCGGAGGCTAAAAGCCCTACTCCTGCATGTCTGGATTGATGAGTTCTTCATAGTGTGGCTTACAATGGAACCTCCCGGACAGGGTACCCGGAAGGGTTTTGGCTGGAGGTAGAAGAAGGACAGATCCTGACCCGGAGGAGATCACCTTTCTCTCTACCTTCGCAGCCCTAGTCTAGTCTTGCTCTGGTTCTAGCTTGTGCTCGTCCTTGGTTCGACCTCTCCCTCCTCCGTGCCTTGGTCCTCCTTTTATAGGCTAAGGGTTTGCCACAGGGTCACGTGAGGGGCGTGAGGGACCTTCGGGGTGAAGGTCCCTCCTCATCTAGTTTAGGGGGAGACGTGGCCTCTCCTCAGCCTAGCGTCTCCTTTGGGTTAGGTGGGAGCGTCCGCCTTGGGGGTGGACAGGAGCTGACACCACCACGGGACGTGCTTCCCGCCGCGCTGCCTTCGCCTTGCTTCCCAAGTCTTCCGCGGTGAGGTGGAGTGCTTATCCACAGGGACGTGGGGGAGTACCCGAGAGGGAGCCTGGCCTCCTGCCGGGGAACTCGGGCTCTCGGGCCCTTCCTGGCCTTCTTGCCTGGTTCGGGGACCCGGAAGGTCCCCAGGACCGGAGCCCTTAGTCGATGTAGGCCATGCGTGTCTTGACGGTGAACCCGCCAGCTTGACTTGAGTCTTGGTCTTGTCCATCTTCATCTTGGGCCCACATGGGGTGGACCCACTTTGGCAGTACTAGGGGAACCGCATGTTCCACTGTTGCGACAGTAGCCCCCGGGCATGGTCCCGGCGGCTCTTGCTCCAACTGCCGGGGCCATGGCCTAAAGATAGGTCAAAGTGGGTCCCGGGCACCTGGTCTTCTCAGCTCCGTTGGGGACCCGCCGAGGCGAGGGAGAGACGAGCCCCCGGGTCCTGTTGACTGAATCACGGTGAACGTTGCGATTCATACGGACCCCTTGCTTATCCTGGAATCCAACGGGCAAAACGCGCAGAAATCGGCACGCCCCCTCGATCCCCACGTCCGTCGGAGTAATGGGGCCGCGACGTGACGTGTGGGATGCCTTATAAGCCACGACTGGCTTCCACTGTAGCCGTTACCTCTCCAGATTCGCCGAAATCCCCAAATCGTCGCCTCCACCTTCGTCTTCCTGACTCTGCTCTGCCGCCTCCTCTTGATGCCATTGCACCAAACTCCCTTCTGCTCCAATGGCTCGACTGAAAGCTCTCGCCCGAAGGAAGAAGAGCGCGGGGGCCTCGCCCACCGAGAAGCCGCTATCCCCAAAAACCAAGAGATCGCGGCGGAGATCGGCGCGCAACGCCGAGCGGGCCGAGCTCAAGAAACAGAAGGCCTTGTTTCCCAGCTGCTTCGCCGGTGACGCAGAGATGATGCGAAAAGCGGGGCACTTCGGGGTGATGGAGTCTGCTGGCGCCGTTCCGCCACTTCTTCTACCCTCGCATTGGGGGCCAAGGCTAGATGGGAGGCAGTGTCACGTTCTGCTTCCATCCGAAGATCAAGTGGGCCTACCCCCTTCTGGAGACCAAATCCAAATGGGATGAGTGGAGGGATCACTGGTTCCTGGTCAAGGTGCTAGAAGTCGATGCTCAGCTTGCGGAACCGACGGAGCGTCCAGTAGATCTGGACACTTGGAGAAGTGTCAGCTTGCAAGATGAACAATTCTCGGTGGTCGTGGCGCGCTTCAGACTTCTTCGCGAGAAAGAAGTTTCCGGAGCCGCCATCGTTGCTCATTTCCTCCGCAATCGCCTCGCGCCGCTGCAGAAACGCCCGCACCCGGCCTGGAACTTCCAGGGCCCCGGGGATCCTTCTCGCCTGAGGTGCCTCGACATGGAGGAAAACCTTGTCCGGGATAACGTGAGAGGGACCTTCACTCCAGGGGTCAAGTACCAGCTGCCCAAAGGGTTTCTACCCTGTGCGACGACCCGGAGAAGGATAAGGTCCTGGCGCAGATGCCGATCTGCAACGCCTTTGGTATTGTAGGCGGGCTGATCACGGGCCCAAACCTCCTGTGGTGAAGACCCGCAAGGCCAGGGCACCTTCCAGCCCTGAAGAAGGAGAATACTGGGAGTCCAACGAGAGAGCGAGGAGGAATCCGAAGAGGAATTCTCGGCTCTGACGACGACGAGGCGACGGGCGCGAGACCGACGCCTCCGACAGAGACGAAGATGCTGGCGACGACCCGGTTGCCAGCGATGACGATGATGAAGATGACGACGACGAGGGGGCTGCTCCGCCCCCGCAGTCTGCCCTCGGGGTCGATGCTGCCCCAGACCCGAGTGTCCGCAGCCGTTCCCCCCAGTCGTGGTGGTGGGGAACGATGAAGACCATGTGGATGAAGAAGCGAGCGCCGCGGGCTTCGTCCGAGCCCCCCGCCGGAGGGCTTCCACCGGCCGCCTGTCGCCCGTGATGGAGCCACCTGCTGCCTTGGGAGAGCCGCCGGTGAGCCCCCTGGCTTCTTCTGCTGCGTCGGTAGATGTTCCCCCGGCAATGGGCACCAAGCGTACCCGGGAGTAAGCCTCTTCGCTTCTTTCTTGCACTTTGCATTCCCTGCCTTCCCCAAGGAAAATGACCGAATGTTGGTGCAGGGGTACTCCTTCCTTGGGTACTGGCAAGAGACGTCGTGATACGGCGGAGGACGACACCGCCACTAGCCTTGGAGCCGGTGGAGGGGGATGCTTCCTCCTCCCATTGCAGAACTTGAAGGCCGTCGGGGGAGCGGAGTGGGAGCGCGACGGCGACTTCCCTAGCCCACCCGGGAAAAGCGCTCGACGCCCTGACGCCTGAGCAAGCAGGTAACCCAGAGCTTGCGGGTAACTTCGTTTTCTTGACGCACCAATGCTTTTCCTGACATCCTTTTGTTTCAGATGCTTCAGTGGCCAACGTCTTTTCTCCCGGCGGCCTTCTTGGTGGGACTAGCCAGGAGAAACCACCTTCCCTCTCGCCTTCAGAGGGTCAAGAGGTGACCAAAGGGCCCCGAGTTCGCGGGCTATGGGAACGCAGACCGCGAACCCTGTTCCGGGTCCAGCCTTGATTTGATAGAAAGCTCCTTGATGACTGGGACAGTGTTAATGACTTTTGCCGCTTTTTCCACTGATTCCGGTGCCAGTAAGGAGATGGCGGCGCTGATGAAGATCAAGGAGAGCCTGGCCGCCAACCGCATGAAAAGTGTGCCTGCCCTGGGAGGTCCCCCGGCAGCTACTCCAGGGTTCACCATCAGCGGTGACGACGCGATGGATGCCATCATCCGCGGGATAGCTCAGTGGGCAAAGATCTGTGCGACCGTGAGGCCACCGTCGTGGGGACCATCGAGAGTGTCGAGGACCTGATCCAGAAGGGGATGGACAAGCTGAACCGCTTGGCAACCCAGATCACCACCTTGCTCCCGGCTCTCGAGAAGAAAGACGCCGACCGGAAGGCCGAAAGTGAGCGCAAGGTAAGGTCCTTCTGGCGAAAGAGCGACAGCTAGCATCCCGGGAGGCAGAACTGGCTGAGAAGGAGAAGACCTTGGAGCTCCAAAAACTCAGCAGGAGCAGCAGACCGAGAAGCGCCTAAGGGAGGCAGAGGACCGCCACCGTGAAGAGCTCGAGGTCAAGGATAAGGACATCCAACTCTGGAAGTCCAAAGAGCAAGAGGCCGTCCAAACCGTCGAAGATGTCAAGAATGCCCTCCATCAGGAGCAGGAGTCCGTCCGAGCTTTGCAGCAGCAGGCCAAGAATGACGGCCAGAAGATGTCCGAGCTAAAGAATCCTTGGAGGCGCAGAGTAAAGAGCTTGCAGCACTGAAGGAAGGCCATCAAAAGCTGATCCAGGCCAACTCCTAGGTATCCTCTGAGCTGTCCGAGCTTCGCCGCCTTAACCAGGAAGGTTTCGCCGAGGTTGAGGCCGCCTGCAACTTGGCGACGACGCGAGTGAGGCGGCTGAATTGCCCACCGAAGCTCTGGTGCTGGAACCTCAGCGGCAGAGTCTGCCTCTCGTCGCAAGATTCATAAGGGGAGTGGCCGCTGATCTCCGATCTTTCAAGAACAAGATGGTCACCCAGCTTGTGAGTGACAAGCACGAGACGAGCAAGGTGACGGCGTCCTTGGTGATGGCGTCCTTCAGGGAAGCCCATCCTGGCATTGCCTTGCCAGATTTCTCGACCTCGTCGCCTTCCAGGCTTCACTCCAAGCGGTGTCGGCTCCCGCGACTGCACTTGCCATGAGGAAATTCCCGCCTCACTAGTTGCCCTGCATCATGTTGGGCACTTCGTGCCCCCAATAAACTTTGCGTCAGATCTCATGTATCAGCTTATTGAAACTTGCTTGTAATAAGATAGAACTTGTTGTGCTACTCTAGTTCTCGGGTTGCTTTTATTTGTCTTTAGCATGTTTTTACTTTTCTCCACGTCCTTGAGAAACTTTCTGGGATGTAAGCTTACCCGCGAGGCCCTGACAGGTCAGGCATGCCTCGCGAGCCCTACCGATACCCAAAAAGCCGCTCACTCTGTTGGCACGCACGTCCCCGGGGTGTATCAGGTCTGTGCACCGCTTTTTACCCCCGGGAGAGTCGATACCCCATGAGTGCTCGCACGACGGTCGAGCCTTGCCTTTCTAGTTCCACACATGTTCTGTTACCCGAGAAGTAGATAGCACGTACTGCAGAAACGGTTTGAGGGTAACTTATCTTTTATTCATCATGGAAGTTCTTGAACGACAACTGGCCACTTCGGGTACATCTTGTGGCAACATGGTTCTTCCGGGTACATAACACGGATTGCTTCAACGACCCTTGCGGGGAGGAAGATTAGCAGCTTCTTCCATCCTGGCACATCGGTCGGCTATGTCCCACAAGTTCTCCAGGGTATCCACAACGCGGATACTCATCTTTTCACGCATCTTGGGGTTGCGGACGTTGACGTGGAATGCGGCGATGACGGAAGCCTCGCAGAGGTACTTCGGGATAATGCGATCGACGACGCCCCTGAACCTCCATATGTAGTGATGCAGTGTCTCCTCAGCTTCTTGCTCTAGGTGATAGAGGTCGGAGACGGTTGTAGGGTACGGCGTGCGGCAGGTCTTGAGGTGCTGGCTGGCCTGGCCTTCCATGTCCTCCCGCGAGCGACGCCTGGAGTTGGAGCTCTGGCCAGCACCTTCTTCAGGAAGTTCCATGGGCCGCTTGCCATGGGGGTCCTCAGGCTGTTCCTCCGCCGGAGGTAGTGGCTCGGGGATGGCAGCGCCGTGGTCGATGGTCGGGCAGGACTCGTGGGAGCGTGGCATTGGAGAGCGTAGTCCAGCAGGTTTTCCAAGCTGTTGATCCATGCCTTCGCACGGGATCACTCTTGCACTGATCTGGGGGGAAGGAGAGAAGCGCCCGGCCACGCCCAGAGCTTCCTCTAGCCCCCAGCCTTTCCGCGATGCCTGGCACGCTTGCTCTCCAAAGACCTCCCGAGCTCCCGACATGACTCTTGCTTGTGACTGAGGCAGCTGCTTGCCTTGTCCCGAGGAGACGACTGTTCCTGTTGTGGATCTGGTCGCGGACGAGGAGCTCGAGGCAGCTCTTGACGAACTTGCTGTAGATCGCGAACCAGAAGAAGAACTTGACGACGAGCTTGCTTCCGAAGAAGAGGAGCCTGACCTAGACTCCGAAGTTGTCGACGAAGAGCTTGCCGTCGCGGCTGATGTAGGCGAATCCAGTGCTTGCGCCCCCTACCTGGCGCGCCAGATGTCGTGTCTCGTTGCACGGACACCAGGAGTCACTAGTACAGAATGACACATCGGAAACGGGCCAAACACCCCTTCGGCAACGGAGAAAGGGTCCGTGTCCCCGCCTCTGTCACTGATGTGAAGGCCTTCATCGTAACGGAGGCCAAAAACCGTTTCCGATGAGGTCTCCATTTGGCAACGGTTGTGCGCAGACCTCCGTTTCCTTAGTGTTCCTTCATCAGATACGGAGTTTGCCATCCACCCATTTGCACTGAGCATTTCTCATATTTCGGTTATATGCCATAATACATGAAAGGCTGATTGCACAATGCACTAAAACGTTATTCAATTCATAACATAGAACAAATGCCATCATTACATTGGTATACAATAATATCACCGTTTTTTACAATTTGACTACAATCATATCTATCACACATTGGCATAATGTAATATCACCTATTACACTTTGACTACAATCATGGACTCTAAACCTATAAGCAACTAACCTAACAAGATGGAAGGCTGGCTTAATTAAGCCAGCGTTCCATCTTTGACTTGGAGCTCACCTTCTATGAGCTCTCGGTCGTCGCTGTACCCACTCCAAGACCAGTATCCACGAAATTTCCTTGCCTTAAGGTTTCTGATTCTCGGAATGATACATTGGTACTTTTATGCAGTGTTGCCGAAATAAACTCCTGCGTGAAAGAAAAAAAACTATTAGCGAAATGTACAAAATACATCTGGATTTTAATCAGTGGCTATTTTCCAGCAACTGCTTTGTTCGGTTGCCATTTTCGAGAAACTGCTAAGATCGACGGCAAATATCCAGGAACTGCTCTGTTTGGTGGCAGACAGTTCGCATTCCTTCCTTCTCTTCTTCCTCGTTCCACCCCAATCCCACACCCGCCATGGACGACCGCAACAGAATAACAGAGACAACTACCGTCGTACCCACGGCACCGTTCTGGAGGTGGTGTACACGAACGAGGAGCATACCGTGGAGCGGATCCTCGACAAGTACGAGGAATGGCTAGCAGAGGAGAAGCATCGGTTCATCGGCCTTGACATCGAGTACACCCGTAATCGTCGGCACATGTCTGTCCTGCAACTCGCCATGCGCCAGCATGTCCTCGTGTTCCACTGGTGCAAGTCCAAGAAGAACTGTCCAGAGTTGGGCAAATTCTTTGAGCGCAAGAATATCACCTTCGCAAGCGTGGACATCACCAACGACAGCAAGGTGCTTTCTTCTGCCGGCTTCCACATTCCACCGGAGTACTACGTGGACATCCAACTCGTATACAAAATCAAGGGTGGAGACGAGAGGGACGGAATGGGTGATCTAGCGGTAGACCTCATCGACAAATCATACGCCAACATGAAGAAGGAGTTCCCATCCAACCAGCACGATTTTTGGGAGTGGATGCCGCTGCACAAAGTTAACCTCGACTACGCAGCAATAGATGGGTACGTGACCTACGAGTTGTATCGCAAGATCCTAACCTTGAAAGACAGGCTACGTCCAACATGGCAGGAAATGCTCTGCCCTAGGTGCAAGAATGCCCTAGGTGAATTGCAATAGGCTTTGGATGTGGGTGTTTAACTAGTTTGTACAGTTGGTGCTTTAACAATAAGTGTTTGTAATTATCAGAACATGTATGTGTGAATTTGCACTAGGAATTTGTTTATGTGATGAAATGCTCATACGTAGAACCTAGTTCATCGGCATCACAGCCGGTCACAGAAAGATTTATACCTTTCACCCGGCGGGAGAGGAGGTGTAGGCCTCTGCCAGATGCTCTGAGGTGCTACCAGCGCGCTGCGACGCAATCACCTCCTCCTCCTTCTCCTTCGTCGACATCCACCTCCTTCTTCTCCAGATTAGACACCACCTACAGATCCTCCACCACCTCCAGATCGGCCACTTCCTCCTCCAGATGGGTTTCTGCTGGTAGATCCGCCGGAGGTGCTACACCACCACCTCATGAATGACCTCCTCCACATCGGCCTGGCTCAGAAGAAGCCGGGCATCACCGGAGGAGGAGGGCGTCAGATGGTGGCGCTGCCGCATCATTAGCGGACGCATGGCCGCCTCCAGATCGACCTTCTCCTCACGAAGGGCTGCCGCTAGAACGGTGCTGCCGCGGCGGCTAGAGCCGCGGCCGCGATGGCCGGATCTAGAAGCGCCGACAGAGGAAGCCATTAGAGAGAGTGAGGAGAGTTGAAAGCCACAGTGTGCGGCGGCTAGGGTTGGAAGAGAGACAAGTGAGAGAGTGATAATGAGACCGAGCCGGCAGTATATATAAGCGCCACATTGGCAATGGACATTTTATATAACCGTTTCCATTGATTTTACACCAGCGAGAGAGTAAACTTACTAACAGGTACTCTAAATTACATATGAACGCAGAGACCACTTAGCAGCTAGTGCTACTACATACGGACTTGATACTGAAGTAAACAATTACATATATGCTACTACTAGCTAATGCTACTACTAGCAGCTGCAGATGAAGACTCGGCTCGTCGTCGCTGTACACGAGTGCGTCCCTCCGGCATAAGGTACCGTCGAAGATCTTGATAAAGAACCCGTTGTCGCCGTCGAACTCGAAGCACAAAAAGTGCCCTTGCTCAATCTTGTACGCTTGGGCGAATGACTTCCATCCCTGGCCGAGGTACAAATTCCCCCCGGCACTCACGGCCGTCTTCACCGCCCAGCTGCCGTTCTCGCAGTCCTCCATCTTCAGATGCATGGTAGCTGCCACCATGCCTTGGAGCTTCTCTGCGAACGCCCTCGGGAGCCTCAGGCGGCTCTCGATGCCCTTGTACAGGATAACCAAGAACTCGAAGCCGCGCAGCTCCGGGGACATGTCTTCAGAGGACGGTGAGGGCGACACCGACGGCGTGGCATTGCGGCTACGCCCCCTACCACGGCCGCGCCCTCGTCCACGGCCGCGCCCACGTCCACGGCCGCGACCGCTGATGGTACCTCTCGCCGGGGACATGTCTTCAGAGGACGGTGAGGGCGACACCGATGGCATGGCATTGCCGCTGCGCCCCCTACCACGGCCTCGCCCTCGTCCACGGCCGCGACCGCTGCTGGTACCTCTCGCCATGGATTTGGATGGAGGGGATCTGGCGAAATTTGAATAACTAATAGGCGATGGACTGGGGCTTCAAAGAGACCGCTGCTGGTACCTCTCGCCATTTATACTCGCGGGTCTGCTCCGCCCACCTCCCCATCTGCCCATTCGCTAGCCTCCACGTATCAACATTTTCAACGGTTGGAAAATTCTATCCGTTACCATAGAGGCAAATATTGGAAACGGACAATTTTATTAACCGTTGCCAATATAATAGGTGACGGAGATTGGAAAGGGTCCGTTGCCAATGTAGGCGGGCCTGGTCAGGTGTGACGCCCCAAAATCGGTACTATGTAGATTTAAGCGATCCCGCCAAAATCAGCATAATGACGATTTTAGGTCGCCCACCAGACATAACGTGCACGCCGAAACATGCGCGTTATGTGGGTGGAATTGTGATAACATTACAACAGTTCACGAAAAGAATCCACAACAACAACAGAAGGAGATATATACAAGAACGACTCGAACGAGTCAAGAAACAACTGATACATTACAAAGATCGAAAGCACAACGAAAGCAAATAGTATCCGGCTACGGATAAGATACAAATTGGACTAAGAGTCCTGAAGTTAACCATGGCGTCCATATCCCTGCCCAGGCCGAGCCGAGGGATACCCAAGCTAACGTCGTCAGACTTCAAACCTGTTGACTGCACATAAAAGTACAGCCCAAAGATGGGTCAGGCACAACCGCCTAGCAAGCAATGCTCAAAAGATACCAATACAAAGACTACCAAAGTATGAAGGAAGGTGGACTGAGGCGGCAGCAGCAGCACTAAACAACCTATAGAGACACTCTACAACTTCCGTCTATTGGAGAGGGATAAGAGAGCGCATCGGAACCAACTAGCTTCTAACACCAAACATAACACTTCCCAGATTCACCCCCTCAACCAAGTATGAGGAAGCAATCGAGGGAAACTCACACCGTTGTCAAATTTTAGTTTCAACTTATTGTGAAAGTAAGTCTAACTTACTAGTCAAGTTAATTAGAATCATTATGTGTAAGTTATTTATGGTCTTGTTAGCCAGCATCCGATCCAAGTTGTCCATAACCGCGGACTCGGCTTCTCGAAAAGATTTGAACCCTGCAGGGGTGCACTACTGTTAAGCCACACGCACGTTCAACCCTTAATGCCCATGAGTAACACACTTCCGTCGGTGTGTCGGCAGGATCTCGCGACAAGACGTTTTCTCTTCACTACCAACAAGTCCGGGGAGCCACCCATCTAAGTTGTTACCCGCGTCCAGAGTCCGGCCGATACCTCCGTAGCGGACTCAATCGTTTGCGCCTACGCACTAGGTGGAACAAGCCACAGTAGGAATGTCCACTTCGTGTCGTACCGCACCTATATGTACCCCCCATATCATCGAACCTCTCATCATCAATCAAGTCTCATGCACATGCATATGAGCAAATGGAAAGCCCGAACTAGTTGCAGCTCCTGGACAAGTTGGTAGATCCGGTACTAAGTCGAGGGGGTTCCCATGGACCCCACATGTGGATAGTGCGCTCGTACTTGGATAAGAGGACAAGAACTGAGTTCCTAGTGTGACACTCAGCAGAACAAAACACCAACGCATTGGCCTTCCACCGGGTGCCTTATCATTTATTTCATTTCCCACAAACATAACATCAGTTTTAAGTAAAGTAAACCAACCTATCATACTAAGCACGTGATACAAAAGAAAGACCGACTCGCAACAACAAACCTAAGCATGCAGCTACGACTCGCAAGGCCAACAGGTAAACAAACAACAAGGTAATAGGATGTAGGGATAAGGCTGTATGTGGCTGCATGGTAAACATGTATATAGGATCGAGACACAAGCATCGTAACATAAGGATAGCATAGATCAGCGGCAAGAATGGAAGACAATGTAATGGTAGCAAGTGAGCAAAGCTTGCCTGAAAACACCGTAGAGGTAGCAGAACTTGTCGTTGCTCACATCATCTCAACGTCTTAACCGCGAAAAAGCAACAAACACTGGAAAGCGCAGAAGATGCATCTTACAACTACGGCAAAAGATCCAGCATGTTCATGAGATGATGCATGACATGACAAGATGCAACTTAGCCAAATTAAGCGGAACCGGACTCCGACAATTAATATTAAAGGTTCAAGTTATTTATCTACACATCAAATTAAATGTTGATTAACATGTGAGACATGGCATGGGTGATCTACTCAAAATTAAATGGAATAGGGCACTAATTAATTAAATGCCCACACATTCCATATTATTTATTTATTTAGGTGAGCATGCAAAAACTAATAAACAACAAGCTAGATGATGCAAACATGTTCCTGGATGACATATTAATATTCCTTGCATTTTTCTAATCAAAATACATATATAACTTGTATTAATTGATTTATACAACAAAAGATAGAGAATATACAAGATTTGCAAAAGAATAAAAGAAATAGACAGCAGAGAAGGAGATGGGCCGGATCTGGTCTGTGGCGGCGACGGATAGCTTCGGAACGCTCGGTTGCTCTGGCAGGATATGGGCTATGGCCCATCAGTGGCGCCGGATGGGGAAAAAAGAACAGAAAAAGGGGAGGAATTTGCTTCTGCTGGGAATCGAACCGTGGTCTGCACGGAGGAGCCGAAGGAACGCAGCCACTGGGCTACGGTGCGGTTCTTCTGATTAGATACGGAGGCGATGGAAGATGAAGTATGGACGGGGCGTTAACTGAATTTTGCAACAGCAAAGATTCAGACTTTCTGAAGCACAACTGCGGCGACGAACTTCGGGAGGCTCCGGTGAAGAGGAACGGAAGCGAGCGGCTCTGGGATGCGCGGTGATGTTGCTGGAGGTTGGCACGAAGGTAGGGGAGGCGTGGGAGCGGCAGGAGCAGCAGCACAACACGAGCTGCAAGCTCGAATCCATGCCGACCATGGCGGATGCAGAAGGAACGGATGATGGCGATCAATGGTACCGGAAGAAGTTGAGACGGAGGGGAGGGGAATCGGGAGAGGAGCTCACGGGATGCTGTTGATGTAGTCGTTCATGCTCGGGGAAGGCCGTCGTTACCGGAATTGAAGCTCTTCCGCCGGTGGTCGTCGTGGACGTCGAGGAAGAAGACGAGGTGTGCGGCGATCCCGGGCTCGATTCCTTGCGCGTCGGGGTAGTAGGCGTTGGCTCGGTCCTTCCCGTCTTGGAAGCAGTAGAGAGGTGGTCGGAGGCAGTGGCGAGCTTGAGCGCAGCTCCGGCCATGGAGGTGGAGAAAAGAAAGGGGGGGAGGAAGATGGCGGCGGCGGCGTGAGGGGAAGAAGAGGGAGAGGCTAGGGTTTGCTGGAGGCGGCCGGGTGGAGGATTTAAGGAGGGGAAAAGGAGAGGGGCAGGGCGCTGCCCGGTGGGTGCCATGGCCACGGTAGCCATGTGCTCCTCCTCCCGTACAGAGAAGACGACAAACAGTAAAGGTGGGCTGGGCCTAGATGGGCTGAAAGGGGAAGGTGGCTTGGGTTGGGCTGCAGAGAAGATGGGCTGAAGGAGATGGCCCAGAAAGTGAGCTCCAGCCCTTAAAAAAAACGATTTTCTCTTTTATCCAGGAATAAAAAGAGAGGGAACAAGAGAGGAAAAGATAGGGGATAGAAAAGAGGGAAAAGAAATTAGAGAAGAGAGGAAAAAGAGATGCAAGACCTTTACAAAACTTTAATTTTGATTTGAAATAGTTTTTGCAATTATTCCCAATATATTATTTTGGGTTATTTAAAATAGAAAAAGAGGGAGAAAGATTTATTACTTGCAAAAACAAAATAAGGTTTGCAAAAATATTATTTTTATGCTTAGCAAAAATATGCAAGGTGATAAAATGCATGATGTCATGCTGATGCAAAAAGAAAAACAAACAAAACTAATTGGGGAAAACTCCCGGGGCATTACATCAGGTTTGTACGCACCGGCCGCGCGGAAAGCGCGATTCTCCGTCGCCTAACACCTGCCGTTTCCATAGAGGGTATCCGATGTGTCGTTCTATACTAGTGAGTATAGGATACCCCCTTTTAGGTTCGGCACGGGGCGCGAAGGAGGCTGAGAATCGTCTTCTTGGGCGGAGTCTAGATCAAGCTCTCCTCTCCACGATCAAAGCATGCAACCAAATGGACACAAGGAGCTACCCAGGTTCAGGCCGCCCGGAGGCTAAAAGCCCTACTCCTGCATGTCTGGATTGATGAGTTCTTCATAGTGTGGCTTACAATGGAACCTCCCAGACAGGGTACCCGGAAGGGTTTTGGCTGGAGGTAGAAGAAGGACAGATCCTGACCCGGAGGAGATCACCTTCCTCTCTACCTTCGCAGCCCTAGTCTAGTCTTGCTCTGGTTCTAGCTTGTGCTCGTCCTTGGTTCGACCTCTCCCTTCTCCGTGCCTTGGTCCTCCTTTTATAGGCTAAGGGGTTGCCACAGGGTCACGTGAGGGGCGTGAGGGACCTTCGGGGTGAAGGACCCTCCTCATCTAGTTTAGGGGGACGTGGCCTCTCCTCAGCCTAGCGTCTCCTTTGGGTTAGGTGGGAGCGTCCGCCTTGGGGTGGACAGGAGCTGACACCACCACGGGAAGTGCTTCCCGCCCGCGCTGCCTTCGCCTTGCTTCCCAAGTCTTCCGCGGTGAGGTGGAGTGCTTATCCACAGGGACGTGGGGAGTACCCGAGAGGGAGCCTAGCCTCCTGCCGGGAACTCGGGCTCTCGGGTCCTTCCTGGCCTTCTTGCTTGGTTCGGGGACCCGGAAGGTCCCCAGGACCGGAGCCCTTAGTCGATGTAGGCCATGGGTGTCTTGACGGTGAACCCGCCAGCTTGACTTGAGGCTTGTTCTTGTCCATCTTCATCTTGGGCCCACATGGGGTGGACCCACTTTGGCAGCACTAGGGGAACCCCATGTTCCACTGTTGCGACAGTTTCAAACAAAAGTCTATCCTTCTCTGGTTCAATAAGGATATAGAGTTTTCAAAGCAAACAAAGTTTTATTTAAACAATAAAAAGAGTAGTGCATGCTCATTCCGGGGTAGTTTGCGAGTACAATCAAATGTACTCATATTGGTTTCGTCCCTGGCTATTGTCTTAGCCAGATTTTGAAGATGAGCAGTTCGGAGAAGAAGATGTCAATGACGTCGATGCGAACTAGGGCGCTTCCCAGTCAGCTGCCTGTAGGGTTATGGCAAATGACTTGGGCTCCACGTTGTTTGATGATTTTCGCTTCAAGTACCTGTTGAAGTTACGGCTTCAATCAAGTAAGTATATTCATTTGGTATTTATGGATGTTCTTTTGATAGCAGTTTGATTGTGCTCAGCGACACACTGATCATGGGATCGCTGATGTTATAGGCACAAGGGTATTTCGGACAGCTAGTCCGGGGTCCCCACAGACTTGGTATCAGAGCAATCCTGACTGTAGGAGACCTTAGTTAGCATGGACGTCAGTTAGGAGAAAGCTATTTTTGGAAAAGATTATATTACTACTTAAATTATTTTTTATCTAAGGAAGCCTAAGTATAGCTTCCACTCTTTTCACCTTCTCGAATTATTCTAAACCGTACCTCTTGTCTAAAGGTTTATCAAAAGTTTTCTTTTGTTATCTTGTCCCCATTCAAATTTATATATATTTGACGATGAACCAGGAGATACCTTAGTACTTAGCAACCCGAAGAAAAAGGAGCTTCCTTCTCAAGACCTCAACATCAAGGTGATTTTTATGCGAAGACCGAAGGTCCGTTGCAATCTTCAAAGATTGCAGTGAATTCACCGCCAAGGTTTCCATACGAAGAATCTACCAAGTTTCAAGCTCAACCACATCAATCCACAAGGAGAAATGGCATGAAGATTTCAACAATCATAGTTGACCCAGACCCATAGGATCGATAGGATAAGCTCGTTTTACTTGAGCTACCCTCATCTTCCACGGTATTAGACGTCTGTTGGTGCTAAAAGTGACTTGATTGATCTTTGCTTGTGTGTTGCATTTATGTGTGTTGTTTTCCTTGTGTTTTCCACAAAACACGCCTTGTCGGGAGCACAACGTAACCACACTTTTATCTCTTGCTTTATTTTTGACTGTTTGCAAAAACCTTTTTGCCTTGTTGGCCATAGATGCACTTTTTGTATCCTTTCAAAAGTCCGACTTAGAAAATCCTCCAGAAAATTTTCTCCTTGTACGAGGAGCAAGTTATGGAATACTCTCAACTCCAACCCGGGGGCCCAAGACTCTGCGACCTTCTGCAAGACGGATAGCGGCATTCATACGTCGTTTTGTACAACCACATCAAGCTATCGAGAAAGATGAATATTCAAGACCCGACGTTAGATGACACTAGTCGTATCCCGTCGGACTAACAAAAGAATATGAAAACTAACATAACGAACATAATTTATCTAACTTTAAATCTCTTATCTAACCAAATTTTGCAAAATTACTAACTGCTTTTTCTAGACAAAGGAAAGAGGTGCCATAGGACGACTCAAAACTAGTTGGTAGAAAGGAGAACTTTAGGAGGATATAATAGTGTTGAACTATAAGATTATTAATCAAAAGGATCCCTTAAGAATCTAGTTGATGAGATCAAAATTTGGTGAATGATGTTGGTAATATCAAAATTTTGGGGTTTAGAATAGAAGTGAAAACTTGGAGTGGATTGATAAATTAATTGGGTTTGGACAGATGATATATTTGATTAATACTCTGGGGCTAACCAGTTGTGGTCCCCAACCATTGGTGGTTATCTGGAGCTAGAAGACGTGACCCTTGATTTAAGGTTTAGAAATAAAGGTGAAAGTTATTGGATTTTTAGGAAGCACTTGCTGATAAAATGATGTTTGGATTGGTTAGAAGCAAGTAAATGAAGAAGAATACTCCGGTGTTGGAATGTTTAGGGTGATTCTTAGCGCAAGTGACCTTTGTACTAAATTCTTATAGAATTATAGGAAGTGGTCAAAGATGAGTTAACAAATGAGTAGATCGTTGTATGCAAGAAATAATTGGTGGAGGATAAGTGAATGTTTATCGGATTCTAGGAATCAATATGACTTGGTAAGTGAATGTTTATCGGATTCTAGGAATCAATATGACTTGGTCTAGTAGCCAGACATTCTAGGTGACAGTAGTTTTCAGAGCTTGTCACGCTCTGTTTGGATTATTCTTAGAAAGATCATTTATATTTGATTATGAGATCAAGGCCCAAAAGTGTTGAGATAAAATCTGAATTTGGTTAAAAAGTGGGTCAATTCTTGATGATATGATCACATGATTGTTGGATGCTTTATTTAGCTTTGATGGTATGGTTGTGGGAAAATGACAACCTGAAGGAGTCAGATATTATGAGATATGCCTATTAGGGGGGAAAATCAATCAAGAAATAATTGGTGGACCACTACGATTTTTGTGATAGAATGTAGTGGGAAGACTATGCCAAAAAGGTTTGATGGGTACCTGATAGATTGAACTATACTAGGATAAAGAGTTTATGCCCGAGGAAGATGATGGTGGATTAACAATTTTAGCTTGGGCAAGGACCATGTTTCAAATTAACTAGTTGATAGTAGTGGCCTTACCAGAGATATTGGAATGGTATTTTGAAAACTCGAGAATTAGAGGCCTATGTAAAGTTGGTTGTTTAGAATCTTAGGTATAATAAGTTTGATGTTTAAAGTATGGTACCCAACTCCCTTGAAAACTAACATAAGCCCCTCAACCACAAAGTTTTCCCGGAAACCCTAACTATTCTGGTGCACTCTAACTTACATGTGAAGACACTTGCGAAGTTTCGTGAAGACCCAGACCCAAAGAAGCATTCCACGACCAGCCTTTTTCCGCCAAGCCGAAGGAAGAAAGGCGTGAAGAAAATCTACCGGGAGTCGCTAAGGAAAAACAAAGGGGGGAAGCAACTGTAATTGGACGTCAACAACCACCAAACAGGCTGAGGAACAAATAGAAGTTTTTAGCATCTCTCTTCTAACTAGAAACCGGAGAGAGTCAAGTACACAGACTTGACACATCCTGATGACAACGCGTCCCTATCTGTGACCCTCGTTAGGAGACGATATCCGGAAGTGATATCTGCACCGACCCCAAGCACCGAGGAATGACACCCAAGGTGTAGATCGTCAAGCTATCTCGGAAGAACAATGCCTCCAAGTCAACTCCAGCTGCAACCTTCAGGATGAACCTTCAAAACCCCTTTTTAAGGGGGGAAGACCTGCAATAGGTATACAAGAACGTGGTAATAATTAGTTCCTTGCGCCTTAGCCTTGTAGTATCTGGAAACAACCAACCAAGACTATCCATCTGAGTCAATCGTCAAGATAACCCCATCATCAATGATCTGAACTCAGCACATAAATTTATCGACAAAGAAAGCCTCGTATCATCAAGTTGTCAAGATCTCACATGGCAACCTCACTGAAGAAGCATCGACCTCGGAAGTATAGCCAGCATAAAACCCGTGCCCCTGTACTCCCCGGTTACCCCACCTCGCAAATCTCGAGGACGAGATTTATTTTTAAGGGGGAAGGATCTGTCACATCCCAAATATTGGAACCAAGAAAAACTTAGTTTTACAAGACCCAAAATTCAGAACCAACAAAAAGTTTTTGAAATGTTGCACTGATGATTGTGTTTTCCTTCCCTTTGCTATGTTGGACCTCGTGTGACTTGTTGTTTAAGTTGTTTGACTAGTAAATATTAACCTAAAGACCACACCAAGATAAAAATATATTTAACTTTGGTGATCATGTTATGACAAGAAAATATTCCATATATCTTTTCCATTCTTAATTCTGGCCAAAGTTCATTTCAATGATACTTGGTTTAGCAACAACCAAAACTAATACCCATTACTTGGCAAAGTAAAAGTATTTCCAAAATTACGTGTTTCCAAAATTATGGAGATCTATATGCTATCTCCTACCTATTTTTCAACCTTTGTATTTTGCAGGTGTATACAACTCCCATTTTATAAACTCTTATTTTCACTCCATTTGAAAATAACACTAGTGGGAAATATATTACCCCACATATTTCCTTTCTCAACCCTTTTTGAAAACTATTAAGTTATGAGTGGAGATATTTCTTAAACATCATCTTGTCATAATTAGGAGTGGTCACTTTTCCCCAAGATAGCATTTGTGGAAATGGTGGTATGATTAATTCTTGTGGTTTGATTTGTGTGGTCTTGGTTGTGATGTTCATCTTGTTGTGTTTGTCGCTTGTGTGGATAATTCCTCAGTTGTGCTTAACACTAAAATAAAACAAGCGTGATAACAAATTTGGTATGTGACATAAATCTAAAACAAACTCCTCAAATTATTCAACAAATAGAAATTAAGATCATGAGTTAAAGAAATGATCTTAATAAATTAATTTCCCTCAAACAAATATTTTCTCTATGACAATAAAAATTATTTGAAGTTAAAATATTTGTCAAGGAAGTTCCAAGAGTTCAAAAATAATATTTTGAACTTGCTTTAAAATTTCTAAAGGATTATAAATTTGTATTTAAGAAAAATGCCAAATTTAAACCCTATGAACAAAAGTTGTTCAAAACATTTTATTTTGACACCCCAATTTTTGTGGAGCTTCTACATGTTATGGGGAGGCTACCTGATTTTTCTCATAATTTTATAAAATGTTTTAGTACCTCAATTAAATCCCTAAAGGCTACTGTTTTTAAAAAAGGAATTAAGAAAGAAATTGAACAGAGGATTTCAGAGAAAGGTAGGGAGTTTTCTGCAAAACCTTCATCACCTTCCTGTAGCGACCGAGCTCGAGCTGCTCGGGCCGCACCGCTCGCCGCCCGTGCCGTCCGCCCGCCGCCGTACAGCTCGAGGAGGATAAGATCGCCACCGAAGCTCTCTCTCTCACCTCAGTTATTCTCCCACATCTCACTTGCTCTCTCTCTCTCTCTTTTCTCCCCACGGCACCGAACCCTAGCCAGGGCTGCCATCGCGCATCGCCATCGATAGAGCTCGCTCTCTCCAGATCGAAGACCACCAGAAGATCCGCCTCGTCGTCCTCTCCATCCTCGTCCAAGGAATCGACGCGGGAAGCAGTGAATCGAGCAGGGCATCTTCTTCCGCTCCGGCCGCCACCTTGCCGAGAAGCTCGCGAGCAGTTCCGTCTACCATTCTCCGCCATTTTTGTTTTTCTGCGATCCCCTCATCGCGAGCCATCTCATGGACATCACCTTTTCTTCGTAGGGCATCGAGTCGCCGTCGCCGTCCCCGCCTTGCTCGCTGCTCGTCACCTCACGTCTCTGTGCGCGTCAAGAGGAAGACGATGACCGCGTACCCGTTCGTCTCGCGTGCGTGGGCCACTGGCTGGGCCACGATCTGCGCTGCTCGGCCGGATCTGGGCCAGATCTGGCCCGTTTCTTTTTTAGTAGATATAATAGCTGTTCTTATTTCCTGTTTAAGTTGCAGTGTAGGTTTATTTCATTTGTGGTAGATCTGTGATAGATATTTGAGTGGTTCAAATTTTGTAGAGTACTCATGTGTTTTCTTAAACATCCAGAACTGGTGTCTTGCAAAAATATAATTTTATGTGCTCCCTATAATTAATCTTGTAAAAAGTATGTTTTGCATTAAAAATTAATTATCTAGAGTTTTATAAATCCAGAAATTGCAAACTAAAAATCCCTGGATAGCATAAGTATGATGTTAGTCTTCTGTGGTTATGTTGGTGCTAGTGGTATGTGTTGTTTGCATATTTGATTAATCACTTGTTAGTTAGTTGTTAAGCTTGTGACGATTGATGTCTAGTGGTGTGGTTGCCAACCTTGTTTGTCTAATTAATATGTTTGCCTTGCTTGTTAAACTTGAGTGCCTTTAAGTTGAGTACTAGCTTGAGTATCTTGTTAATGTCTCTACCTTAGCTCGGTAAAATATTTTGAATTACAGAGACTAGTTGGTGGCCTAACTTTTGTCCGAAGTATTTCCTGTTTAAAGGAAGGTGCTTATTGATAATCTTTGCCTAAGATAGTTTTGTGATCGATGATCCTGGTTTGTTGTTTGAATGATTAGTTTGATGCTTGTGGTTTGTTACTTGTTTGTATACCACTTGTGGTTTGGTTTGCTTATTGAGTGTTGTTTTATTTTCATGTTTGTGACGCTAGAGATAAACGCTACCGGAGTGGTCTCTGGAAAGGATTTATTGAAGAAGAATCGGAGTTTATTTCTTTGATCAGCGAGGAAAAGTCCAGGGACATTATGCTAAAATCAGGCAAGCTACTTCTCTGAGCTTGCATCTATATACATCTATTTTGGTTCACATGTTTTACCTATAAAGAGCATAAGTGATTTATGTGGTGTTTGCCACTAAAGCTATGATTTTGAAAACCCTTTTTCCAAAATACAAGTATATTATTTTGACACCCTATATGGAGGTATTAGATGGAAATTATTTTTCAAACTATAGGATGGGAAAAAAATATTGTTTACTCAAAACTCTTTTGAAAATACTTGTGTGGATATGGAAGGCCGAGATGTCGGTGTTGAAGTGGAGAAATGGAGAAAGATAGGTTTTGATGAAAAATGGACATTGTGTCCTAGTACTATGACGACCAGCCGATACACTGTGCGACCACATTTACCCACATATGGAAAGGGCGTAGTCATATAATTTGCTCATATTAGTATGGGATGCCTCAACAACGGAGATGACTCCGTTCCATGAGGGGATGGTTTGGTGACCTACCCCTGACCTGGGTCCTCAAAAAGGAGAATACCGACGGGCTGGTATGAGTGAAGGGAGGAAGAGGATTGAAGACGCCACCTTTGGGTCGCCGGGCAGAACTATGAGTCCTCACACTTAGTTCCGACGGGCTAGAATGAGTGTCGATGGAAAGTGTCATAGCGGCAGGGTCCTTTACTAGCATGAGCAAAGGACAGGCTATGGTCGGTGACTCAACTTCGCATACACCTTGTATGGCGGGACGTGGCTGACACGAGTAGTTACCGGATGGATGTGGGAAAAGCGTGCTACCTCTGCAGAGTGTAAAAACTATTTGAATAGCCGAGTCCTCGGATATGGACAGTTGGGAGGATGTCCTAAGACCATGTGCAAGTTTTGCAAAGTTTTAAGATTTGAAAAGAAAATGGAGATGTTTTATATAGGCAACTATACCGAAGGGCTGGTATGAGGTTGCTGGAAAAGAGGAAGACCATGAAGGGCTATGGTCGAGAAGTGCAGAGTTTTGTGTTTTGAAAGTGGAATTTTTTTTATGCAACTATACCGAAGGGCTGGTATAAGGTTGTTGGAAAATGATTTGACCATGAAGGGCTATGGTCGAAAAAGGAGGAGTTTTGGAGAAACAAACCAATGGTGATTTTCCGGGAAAATGTTTATAAAAGAGACTTATTACCTTTTTCAACAAAGATATATTTTCGAGAAAAAGTTTTAAAGGTGACTTCTTACAAAAACAGATTTATGGAAAAAAGTTCTAAAAGCCTTCTTTCCTTTTTCAACAAAGGTATAGCGATGTTTTTCTAAAAATACAAGGCTTATGAAAAGTTATCAAATTCTTCTTTATGGAGGTTCCAAACAAAATTCTATCCTTCTCTGGTTTAATAAGGATATAGAGTTTTCAAAGCAAACAAAGTTTTATTTAAACAATAAAAGAGTAGTGCATGCTCATTCCGGGGGTAGTTTGCGAGTACAATCAAATGTACTCATATTGGTTTCGTCCCTGGCTATTGTCTTAGCCAGATTTTGAAGATGAGCAGTTCGGAGAAGAAGATGTCAATGACGTCGATGCGAACAAGGGCGCTTCCCAGTCAGCTGCCTGTAGGGTTATGGCAAATGACTTGGGCTCCACGTTGTTTGATGATTTCCGCTGCAAGTACCTGTTGAAGTTACGGCTTCAATCAAGTAAGTATATTCATTCGGTATTTATGGATGTTCTTTTGATACCAGTTCGATTGTGCTCAGCGACACACTGATCATGGGATCGCTGATGTTATAGGCACAAGGGTATTTCGGACAGCTAGTCCGGGTCCCCACAGCTCCCGCATGCCGCTGGGAGGAGGAAGGAGCCGCGGCGGGCCTCGTGCTCCGCGCCTATCGCGACGTCACAGTGCGGTGACGAAATGGAGTAGAAGGAGTCGGCGCGCTGCTCATACGGCAGGTCCCTCCACTGCCGCATGATGTACTCGAGGCGGGGCCTGCCACTCAGTGGCGACGCCACCGACACCTTGACGACGTTGAGCACCCACCCCGGTGGGAGCACAAAGCCGTCTGGCACCGGTATGTTGTGCCGGCGATAGTCCTCCACCTCCTCCTCTGTCAGCGTCGTCGGAGGCCGCACCACGGGGGAAGAGCTGGCCATGCCAGCAAGGAAACCGCCCGACTGCACAGGGTATGCCGCCGGTGGTGCTCGGGACGAACTGCCCTGCTCGGGGCGGCGACGCGACAGGAAGAGGTCCCCCTCGCGCTGCTCTACGTGGCGGCGCTCCTGGGCAGCGTTCCACTCCTCCTCCTCGCGCCGCATTTCACGGCAAACGCCTGCCCCATCATCTGATCCTCGTTGAGGAGGCGTTGCTGCTCGACGTGCTCGTGGCGGCGCTCGGGGGTCATGGCCGCGGTCGTGGCGGACGTGCTCGCGCCGAGCATGACGGTCCGCGGCCATCTGCTGGCGGCGGAGAACATCCTCGGCGCTCTGCTCCGGTCGAGCGAGGTGAGAAGTGAGGTGAGAAGTGTTGTGTGGCATGGTGGCTAGGATTTCTGTGGGTGAGCGAGGTGAGAAGTGTTGTGTGGCGAGGAGAGGCGCGCCGAGCGTGGCATGGTGGCTAGGGTTTCTTTGCGTGGCATGGTGGCTAGGGTTTCTGTGGGAGAGCGAGGTGAGAAGTGTTGTGTAGAGAGGAGAGGCGCGCCGAGCGCCGTTTTAAAGCCGGCGGGGAGCGGAGGAGGTCGGTGGCCGCATTAACGCCGCCACCGGTACGTCTGTCACGCGCATTGACGACGACGCGTGCACGCCGCCGTCTGACCTTCCAGTGCTGCGGTCGATAAGTCGTGTCGTCTGCGCCCGCCTGAGGAGCCGCTGCGTCATTAAAACGCACAAACCGGTCACAATAAATCACGCATGACCGTTGTGTTGCTAACGCGTCGGCCCCACCCGTCAGGATTCGACGAGGCGCGTATTGCCGCGGTTGCCGGCACGCCCGCTTGCGTTCTTAGAACCTGGACGTAAAGCGGGGTTGTCGGACGCTGTATTGAAACGTGCCGTCAACATTTGGTCTATTGGACACATCGCCGGGGCCGATTTTGTGCCGACGCGTCCAATAAACCTATTGTGAGCACACTTGGGCGCGTGGAGATGCTCTAACCCATGTGTGGTGCGGATGGGTGGCAGGGCAGAAAGAATAACACAAAAGGAGGATGACTGTTTTTTAATCACTAATATATTTATTTGGCACATACCCATCCGGCCATCACCATGTGTCTGTGTCTCTGCTTGCTTGCATACTTCGGATGCAGAAGCTGTCGTATTTTCTAATGTTTCCTGTACTTGAAGGATCAGATCAATTTCTGTTTGGGTACAAGGCCAAGTGGGGAGTGCAGTGCTGGAACCTGGAAGAATCCTCTCCTAATTGATTCTACTAATTAAGCTGTCCAAATATCAGATACCTTGACTGCAATTTACAGTTTTGAGGGTTCAAGAACCCCACTTACCTCATGGTTTAATCATTTGACAATTTCTCTGTTTCCTGGCACCACTGCCGCAACAATTTATCAGCTCATCAGAGATTCCAATCTTTGTTGCGTTGCTTGGTAGTAGACTAGTAGTTCTTGAAGGAATTTGTTGGCTTTTCTATTTTTATCGCTTGATGCTGCTGCTTTCAGTTCCCAGTCTTGGCATTATTCTGCCTGCCCACAAGGGGGCCCCTGGCAAAGATTGGATTATGGGTTGATTAGTATCTTGTTTTGGTGCATGCAAATGTGGGCAGAAAGCAACATAGGGGAAGGGGGCAACCGGCAAGCAATAGGTAGCCCCATATATTTATGGAATTGGGCCAGCTTTTAGTCATTACAAAAGTTTTGCTTGTCCTCCATCTTTTCTTCTCTTCTCTTCTCTCCTCTCCTCTCGTGTGCTAGTAGTTCGAGGAGAGACACACAGAGAGAAATGGCCATGATTTCACCTCAGGCTCTTCCTCTCTCCCCAAACACTTCCCGATAGATTCCATCTCCTGTCTATCATCCTGGGTATCCACCCCCTCTTCCTCTTCTTAATTGCAAAGGTTTCCGCAGGATAACATTTGGTTGGGGTAAGTCCTATAGAATCCTTCCCTTCTTTCTATGTTGCTTTTCTCCCTCCCCCTCCTATTTAAAGTTCTTGAATCCCATGCGAGCAATGGTGACTGCTGAGCAGGAGTAGTAGTACAACCAACCTGCTTGTTGCGGTTCCAGTAGATAGACTGCTCTGCTGCCCCTGATGCTTGGATTTTGTTTTCTAGGAGGAGATTCAGAGAGGTGAATTTCACCTCTTGTTGTCTAGGTTTAGTTCTTGGATTTCACCTTCGGAGTGTTTTTCAATGCAGATTTTTTTCACCTCTGCTTGGATTGTACTGTAGTACTGTCTTGTACTGCACCTGCACATTGAATCTTTGTGCTAGATGTTCTTGATGAGTCTTTATTTGCTTCCAGTACAACCCAATCCCCACATAAATGTTAAAGTTTAGCCAACTGATTTTGTTCAGTACTCTGGATTCTTCAGGACACTAGCTAGCTCTGGCTTGTGAAGAAGAATCTACAAGAGGTCAAAAGAGATGGAAGGCGATAGCTTCTCGGGGATGGGCAATGGCGGCACCGGCGGCAGGGGCCATCATCAGCAGATGGTGGACGGGAAGCTGATCCAGACGTTCCACAAGAGCTTCGTGCAGGTGCAGAGCATCCTGGACCAGAACCGGATGCTCATCAGCGAGATCAACCAGAACCACGAGTCCCGCGCGCCGGACAGCCTCACCCGCAACGTCGGCCTCATCCGGGAGCTCAACAACAACATCCGCCGCGTCGTCGGCCTCTACGCCGACCTCTCCGCCTCCTTCGCGCACCGCGGCGGCATGGACGGCGCCTCCTCGGAGGGCGACTCCTCGGGCACGCTCCGCTCCCCCGACGCCGCCGGCCGCGCCGCCGCCGGACAGAAGCGCGTCCGGCCCGGCTAGCTTCTTGGCATCGTCATGGACACAGCTAGCAAGGTTGGACCAGGATGTGAGTTACTGATGAGGTGTTACTACTTACTACTAGGCTAGTTCTCGTTCTTTGCTTAATTTGTTGCTGTTCTTCTCCTCCTCGTCTGCTACAAATTAAGTGCTTCCTGATGATGAGAAAAAGGAAACTTTTATGTAGAAGTTCTTGTGACGATGTGAAAGAAACAACGTAACAGAACCAGCAGTAGTTCTTGATAATCTGCTTATGATTGCCAGGCTTACTTCATATGTAGAATCTCCTGCGGTTTTTTTCTGGTAGAAGTGGTATATAGAGCATATCCATGCAGTGTTGTGTCATGCAAGATATGCAGTTCATCTGATGAGAGATTTGGAGTTCTTAAAAACGTTCTTTTTCTTCATTTGTTTTGTGAAGGAAAATAAAAATACCGTTGCCCTTGGATTTGAAGGGACCATCTGAAGCCTGAAATTCCCATGGCATGCAAAGTGCGAAGCTTTACAGCTTTTACCAATCTGCCGCCGCACCTCCTCATCCCTGTGAATTTCCTTTCTGTCCTGATGAGTTATGATGAAAAGTTGATGACCAAACGACTTGATTCTACCTGTTCCGACTGCTAGATCAGCTCATTCATCTGACGAGTTGGTGTAAATGTAGATAAGGTTCTCTCCTTTTGTGCATGCGAAAGGAGAGCAAAAAAGAACAGGGGGTTCTCTCTAGTGGGCATCTGCAAGATGCTGGAGGACAGAATAAAAGTTTCAAAAAAAAAATTGGCTGCCAATCATAGTTTACAACACCATGAGTAGAATCTTATTTGTGTGAATTGGTGCCTTTCTTGGTTCCTGATCTGAGTGTGCCAACCTTTTTTGACCACTGATTTGGTTCAGTGGGTCCCCATTTGTTCTCTGTCTACAGTCCTAACATTGTTTCACCTAATTAAAGAAACGCAAGGACTAATAATGTGGGAAGAGAACAAAGCTTCTAGTGCCAGATTAGCAATTCAGAATCATGTTCCAGTCTGCATATTTGAGCACAAGAGCATGCCTGACCTCGAATGGCCACTTATGGAGAGCCCCAGGGAATATTACCAGAACTATGTGAGCACAGTGTGCCCATGGCAGGGAGGACAAGCTGTGTTCTTCTGTGATTGGTAGCCCTCTCCAAATGCTTATCTCATCTCTTTAGAGCTATAGGATCTTCTGTTTCCTTTCTCCATCAACCTGCGTATAAGAATCTATCACGGCCATTGCTCGGAGACTGCATTTGAGAGAGTCCAGACAAGATACACTACCCCCACTCACACAAACACATCAGTTTTGGGATCACAGATGTGGGAACTGGCCAAATTCTGTTGGCCCCACGACAATTCCACATTTTTCTTAGTCCCACTCGTCCTTGTTAGGCTTAGGCCCAGATTTTTTGGGGGCTTACAGACAACTTCTAGTGAAAATAAGTTTAAGACCAAAAGAACTGGATTTTAAGCCGTTTCATGTGGCAGCCAGCTTCACAGTGGAGAAAAGCCGGGTACCCCCTACTTCCCGCACCCGCCGACGGCTTCCCGCGAGTGAATCAAATCGTCATTTGGCGTTGCCCCTCTATAACATGAAAATTACATCCAAATGCCATCACGCTGCCCCCCGAACACTTTTCCTGTCATTTCTTTTTTTCCTCAACTCTCTCCCCGAGCAAACAGTTTTCGCATCCACTCCCCAGCCGTTCCAGAGCTACTAGCGACGGGGACCTAGGGTTCCTCTGTTTCCAGCGCCGCCGCCGCTAGGAGCAACTCCGGCGTCGCTGCTGCCGCCCCCTGTCGCCTTCATCGTCGCCTCTCCTGAGCCTCCGCCGCCTGCCGCCTCCACAGTCGCCGCTCCCGAGCCGCCCCCAGCCCGCGACGACCCCATCTCGTCAGCCTGCTCGAGTCGATTTCGAGCTCCGCGGCCGTCGGTCCGCCGTGGCCATACTTCGGCCGGCCTGCTTCTCCCGACCTGCGGCAGCTCAAGGCACCGGCCCTCCTGCTTCTCCTGCCCCCAACTCGAGCAGGCCGCGGCCATATTTTTTGGAAGAGATGGGAGAGAGCAGTGAGATACCTATTATAGAGGATAGAGAGAGTAGTACACTGCCATCGTATTTCCTAGTTTTTCTGCTCAATTTGATGCGGATGCGTGCAAATGTGAGGATGATGGTAATGCCCAAAATAAGGTTAATTGGTTTCTGGAGGCTTTTTATTGTAATATGTTGTACCCTGAGCGTTAATGTTAATATATTTTCCTGCTCAAAAAATAAATCATATTTTATTGTAATATTTAGCAATTTATACGATGTTTGACATAACATTTTGTAATCACATATGCGAAAATAGCACAAAAGAACTCAAAATCTGTTAATTAGAATATAAATTATCCCAAGGGCGTTACAGATTTTTCATCATATAACTCAGACAATAAGTCAGGACTGCGGAAGCCCAAAATAACTGGACTACAGTTTCTGTTTAGCTTAAATCCACAGATGTTTCTCTGAACAACTCTACTTGGGATGGCTTATGCACAAGCCCAAGCTCAAAAGAACTGGGCCTTAGTAAGTTAGTAAGACAAAATATTATTTCATTAATTATTTTAGTATTTTGGCCGTTTAGTTTTTTGATAAGAAACCGTACCTTTCCTATGGTGCAATGAAACAAACTTTGCTACAAATAAAATCACAAACATGACATTTAACCCTTTATTCCTCAACACCTCTTAATGTTAATTATAAATGGACCGTGCTTTTGTGAAATCTTACCAATCAAAGAGGAAGAAAGAAAAGATTGAACGGGACCAATCTTCTGAGCTCCGGTAAGGCTATATCTCCGTTACATGTTTATCATTGAATTCGGTTTTCTCCATCGTGGTTTTTGTGTGTGCTACGAGAGCGACCAGGCTGTTGCCTACAGTTAATCGATTCCGCGAATGTTTCTGAAAACATTCATGGGGTTCCACCTGACATTATCTTCACGTGCAAAATTTGACGAAAAAATGATTAGACTCACTCCCTAAAATAATAATTTTGTCGCATAATTTACTTTGGTCTCATACTTTCCTTGGTCCTTTTAGAGTGGTTGTCCATTTCTAGCTATTGTGAAACATAATCGAAATCAAAAGTTTCAGGGTGTGTCTGAATTAGCCCAAGTTTGCCCTATCAAATATCAAAAGTTTCAGGGTGTGTCAATCTGATATTCTACTAGCTGATTGACTCCACTGCACTGAAATCTGGTGCATCATCAGCAATCATGTTATGCTCTGTAGTAGGTATATGTGATGGAGTTGTTGGATAAGGGAAAATTAATTGGGAGAGCAAAGGACCACCTCACACAGAGTGAGAAGTGTTTATAGTTTGGCAGGACCACTGATTAGTGCAATGATAGGGCGTTAATTATGCTTATCTAGTTTCCCGAAGATAAATTAAGCTTATCTTGCACCATTAACTTATGTGGTTTTGACATTGGGAGTATCCACTTTAATCTATAAATCTGGAGAAAGGGTTCTCCTTTCCATTTTCCTAATAAGTATCCCCATGGATGCTTGTCCCTACTCTGTTGGGTGCAAGAGCATCAGAGGCCTCTTACAAATTATATACCCTACCATTTGTTGAAGAGGCACAATGGTCAGATTTCAAAGTATAACCTGTTCTTTAGTTTTTTTTTTGTAATGTCAGACTTGCTTCCAGAGATTGCTTTAGCATTTTTAACTATCCATGTAATTAATTCCTCTCAGCGACCATTATCCATCTACATATAACATTGCTCAAAGCAAACATGGTTCATTGGCGGAGGTTTTATCCTCAACACCTCTTAATGTCAATTATAGACGAACCAGGTGGACCATGGCTGCATCTAGTGCAGCAGCTCAGCTCAGTTCGGTTCACCTTTCACAAAATTTGATATGTTTCGTTGGAAGTAAAACACTTCAGGGTCTCTACTAGTAAATCTATGTATGCCGCCTTGATTAAAGACAATCACGTTTTAGTAGAAAATACCGTTGGAAACTAAAAGTACTTTTAAGATAAAAAATTGTGATACTTATGTAAAGCGGTCACCTTAACAAAAGATAACCTTGCCAAAATAAATTGGTGTATCAGCAAGACATTTTATTTGGTAACGAAGATATAATATAAACAACATTTTTTCTTCATTGTCCAGCGACAAAGCTATTGTTCAAAATTCCTGTGCTAACTAGTATCATGAATATTTTTAGGAATCGGCTATGTGGGTCGATAAACAACTTAAGAGCATCTCCAACAGACGCGCAACAAGCCGGCGCGCTAAAAAAAATTTGCAGTGCCAAAATTGCATTTTTGCGCGCGCCGCGCCTGTTTTGCTTTAGCAACCGCGCTATATTTAGCGTGGCGCGGGGGCAAAGTTTTTGCTCCAGCAGCGGCGCTAAAATTCCAGCGCGCGCGCCCAGCACAAACAACATATTTGCGCCAGAACATGATAAAAAATACAAAATAAATATACTGAAAATAGCAATATATTGAACTCGAGTCGACTACACGAACACACGAACACAAACTTAGAACTACGAACTAACTAGAACTAAACTTAACTAGAAGAACTACGAACTGCGCCGGCGCGATGTAGAACTCGTCGTCGTCGGAGAAGATGTCGTCCTCGGAGTTGGTGTCGTCCGAGATGTCATCCTGCAGCGCGTTCCACCTCTCGTCGTCTTCAGGCCAGCTTGGCCTGCCAACAGTTCCCTCCGCACGCGCCTTCGCCACCCGCCGCGCCTCTCGGTCCTGACGGCGCTCGGCCCGCCGCTCGGCCGCCTGCGTGTTCCAGAACTCCATCTCCTCTCTCGCCTCGCGCGGGTGGTTCCGGTACCAGTCGTCGACGGCGCGCTGGTCCCGGTCCTCGACTAGGCGGAGCGTCGCGCGGAGGCGGTGTTCGCGGCGGTCGTCGGCGGTGACGAGCGCGGCGGCAGTGCCCTGTTCGCCGCCTCCTGCGCCTTGCGGCAGTCCTGAAAATTCATGCTCCGGCGCGAGCGGTTGAGCCTCCACGCCGACGCGTCGTAGGCGCGGGCGGCCTCCGCCGCGGTCGCGTACGTCCCGAGCGGGACGCGGCTATCGCCGGACCGGATCTCCGCGTAGAACGTCCCGTTGGCGCGCGGGCGGACGCCGCGGTACCCGGACTGGCTCATGCGGCGCGGAGGCATGGTGGCGACGGCGGATTGCGAGCGGTGGCGCGAGCGGCGGCGGGATTCAGAGCGGTGGCGCGTGCGGTGGGAGGGGAGGGGAAAAGCGGTTGGGGACTCGTGGAGTGAGCGTGTGCTGGCCGTGGGGCGGGATATTTAACGCGAAACGTAGCACGTTGGCCAGCGCGCTTCCGTTTTCCGAGCGCGCGCTTTTTTCCCGCGTCTGCTGGAGCGCGCGAAATGGCACCACGCGCGGGAAAATTCTTTTACATGGCGCACGCGCTCCGTTTCCGGCGTCTGCTGGAGATGCTCTAAGGCTCATATCCAGGTGAGGGCGTGCGCTTTATAATAGTATATAAGAAAATTGCCGCAATGATCTTATTTTAACAACAAAAAAGGTTTGTATTTGCATCATACTATTTTTCATATGGCTACCTATTTGCTCTATGTGTGGTGATTACTTCAGCGCGTGGAGGCGCAAGATTCTCTAGACTTTGGGGTGCAACTATTTGGAAATGGTAGCTCAAAGTTTATTCAGCCGGTTTGGATGACACAATCTAGAAATAGGATCAACGACGCATGAGTTCTTTATGTAATTGTTTTTGAAAGTGGTAAGACCGGGCTTCTGTATCGATTGATTTATGTGGCCACTTTATTGCACAATTGTAGTTCGGCTGTGAAATTTATGTAATCTTTGTTGCTAGTTTTTTCGCAAACCATGCCCTGTTTTGTGTGCCATTTTTCTATAGAACTAAATCTTTAAGGATACATAATGCCTGAATACAACAGTGGATGTAAAGACGGGTTTGTATACCCCCTTCTAAAAAAAAAAAGATCCAACTGAGCCGACCCTATTTGTGTCTCTTCAATGCTCATCCCATTCCCATGGATACTATCCTGTCCTAAATTATCATCTTTTTTCCCTTGACTATTCACAATTGCAATTCTATTTCCAGCCTTGTGGCCAATGAGCCAGCAGCAGCTCACCCTCTGAAGTTGACCCTTCTATCTTCTCACGTGTAGCCAATCACACATGTCCACGCAAGTGTTGGAGGCAGACACTACCTGTTTCGAAAATGATGTGAAGAGTGAGTACTAGACAGTAGACAGTAGACACTAGTAATCCTCATCAAGGTTTGAGCTGGAGCATGCAAAGATGGTAACTTTGGATGTGTGCTTTTAAGAAGAATCAGGGACTGTTGGCTGTTGATACTCCAAAGTCCAAACCAACAAAGTTAGGGCCAAAAGGTGCCCAAGAGACAAAAAGGAACATGCTACTATGCTACTCCTGGCTCCGGGCGTGATGCACTAAAAAGACACGAAAAGAGGCAGAGAATCTGTGATCTCTCTCCCTCAAATGCAAATGCGATTGCTCCTTTGTAATCTAGATACATCCGTTTTGGAGTCAATTAAAATGGAACAGAGGGAGTAAAAGACTTGGACAAAATGGTGCTACTAGTTCCTAGTTTAGCACATAAATAAAGTAAGAAAAAGCACTTTCTTGAAAGCGATAGCAACCAAACTTTCTCAGTTTTGATGTTTATTTGAGCTGCCAGTGTAGAACAACACGTATGCAGTGCTAACCTTCTCTTTTCTACGGAACCGTTCATCTCCTTCTGCACGATGAAGCTTCGAAATCTGACAAGGTGATATAGTTTGCGAGATGGAAAATTGATACTAGTCCACACATGACCAGAGCTCAGGGAATTAAAGGAAAAAGGGGAATCAGTAGAAAATGGAAGAAAGGTTGTTTGGATTACAATCACCTGTTGCAGTCTCTGCTTGAAATCACAGTTGCATACACGTACCCAACACAACACTGACAGACTTTCACTACGCTGCTCTTCGGAACTGGTACTCGTCGCTTCTCCAGGCTTCACACAAGAAACAACACACAGTAATAACAGTTGCATACACTATGCACAGGATGAGATTCTTACCTGAATGAAGATGCTCCTCTCCTGTGATTCCTAAGGCGAGCTCTTTTTTTTTTGAACAGGGGATCGGCCCCGAAGGACCGAGAGGCTTCATTCATAATCAACACCGGTACAAATTACAGATAAGGCATCAAGAAATCTGAAAATTACACCCATGCCCTTACATTTTGCACAAAGGACACTATGAAGAATTTTGGGAACGCAATTGGATCCAGTTCCTTCTCCGGTGCGATTCATCCAGAGCTCGGGACAGCCACCTTCCTCATCGCCGGGGACTACGCCACTTGGGATCAGGGGCGGGAGCGCGCTGCACCGTAGCTGAAGGGCCTCCAAAACGGGCGTAGCAGCCAGGAGGTTGAAGAAGACCTTGAGACGCCGGCCGGAAAAAGCCGAAGCCGGCGCCGAAGGCGGGAGCGGTCGCCTTCCGACCATATTGAACGGCGACAATAGAAACGCCACCGTGAAGAAGCTCCCCAGAGAAGCACTGCTTCTCCCCTGGTGCAAACCCAGCAGCGAGCAAGCACAAATTGGATGTACTCCTCTTCCCTCGCCACCAAGACGAGCAACAAGGAATCCATCCAAATCCACGCCACCACCACTGAGATCGCGATTAACGAACCTTGTTATTGAAGAGGTCGCCGAGATGACGATGCAGACCTTCTCCTCCATCCTCTGGAGCTTGGCCGCCTGCTTCATCTCCTCTGCCGAGCCGCAGGAGCGGTTCCAGGACTCCTGCGACTCACACCTACCGAACCAGAGCTTCGGCCACTTCTCGCCTCTTGTTGCCTCCACGGCAACTAAGAAGGAAGCAGGCATCCAAAAACTCCAGTCCACCTCGATTCCCAGAGCCAGGAACAGAGCTTCGAGCTTATTGGAGAAAGGAGCGCCGCCAGATCCAGCTTCGCCTCCCGCCATGAGAGACTATCAGCAGCGGTGAATCCAGGACCCAGACCTTCGCTCGGAGAAGATCCAGCTCGACGCAGCGACATGACGCCATACACCACGAAGGATAAACTCTGGGACACAGCCCAAACTCTAGACGAACACAAACTAAACCTAGCTCTACTGGGCCTACCTCCTAATCCATCTCCTCGCCGGCCAGCAGTGCCTCCGGTGAGCAGGGAGGAAAGGGGCGGCAGCGGAACTCCTCGGTTGACTCTCAAGGGGGGCAGAGGGAAAGAACCCTCTACGGCTCCGCCGAGACGTCCCTAAGGCGAGCTCTTGACATAGCCACTTACTTCACACCTACCAGAGAACGTGACCATCCCAAACTCAGCACTGCTTCAAATTACTCTTTTTTTTGAGATTTTGCTTCAAATTACTCGTCGCGACGGATTTCTTCACCCCATGGATTCCCCTGTACACCGTCTGTTACTGAAGATAAATGCTAGAAATAGAAGAGCCTAAAGTGAATTGCTATGAGTAAATTTGGTGCATGTTAGCAGCAGTGTGCCTGTCATTAAGAACTCCAGTACATGCAGTGGCGGAACCAGAAAATTTTGTTTGCTGGGGCGAACTCATTTGCGGGCAAGAAAAATTAACACACGAATACATGTACTAGATAAGAATCATGAAATGAACGGTACTCGAAAGATTCAATTGTCATGATCAACGAAGTACAATTAAAAAAACATTACTAAAAAAATAAAACTTGCGAAATGTGCTTGCGAAATCAAATTTGAGCTAAATTGAGTGCTATGCATATAACTTCTGCTATTGCATTTGCATATCATATTTCCATCAAGACATGAATTAATCTACAAATGTGGAGAAATATACCTGCTGATTGTTGCCGCAATCGCGTGACCGCTTGCGGTTCCCCGACGTTCATGCGCCGTCTTTTGCCGCCGCCTCTGCCTCCGTGTTTAGCCTAACCTCCTCAGCCTCCGCCTCCACCAATTCATTGTATTTATCTATGTCCATGTCACTGTCGTAATCCATCGTCGCCTCGTTGGTGGCCGGACCGACGGACCGCCGATTGGAGCAACCGAGCTCCGAGCTCCGGCCTCCGAGCAGAGAAGGAGGAGGCACTGGGAGGAGGCATGCCAAGCAGAAGCAGGGGCAGTGTGCTGCGCAGGAAAGGGGAGGCCGGAGGCGTCTTGGCGGGCGCGGCGGCGGCGGGAGCAGCAGGGGCGGGTCGAGCAGCACTAGGGATTTGGAGTGATTGGAGAATTTTGGTCGATTGAGAAACGAGTGAACGATCGATTAGGTCGTGTACGTTCTGAGTTCTGACTGCTATGCTCTACTGGGCCTGAATTGTGAGGCCCATTTTCCTTTGCTGCCCCTCCTCTTTTTTTCACGTGCTCCCTTATCAATTTCATTAAAAAAAAATTTGCGGGGAATTTCATTAATTTTCAACCTTTTTTTTTTTTTTTTTTTTTTGTACAAGGGTTGGGGCCCAAGGACCCCAGTGCTGCAAATTTATTGATCAGGGGGGCAGGTACAAAAACCGCATAGACCTTTTACATCTATTGCCCAGGAGGACCTAAAATTCGAAGAAAGGTCCAGCGCTATTACAGAAAAGACCTTAGAACTAAAAGATGAAAAGCAAATAAGTCCTAAGACCTCTCCACCCCAAATCGCCGGCGATCTCCAGGCGCAGAACGCCGAGATCGGAGCCCACGAAGCACTCGGTCTCTCCCAGCCAGCGATCGATCGCAGACGCCGGCAACCTCGTCGCAGTCGGGGACGCGCCACTTGACTGCTTCGAGACGCCGAGCTCCGGCGCCGGATCGAGAGGGCCTCCGCAAAGGAGGTTGAAGTAAGGCCACCCATACGGCCATGGATCGCGGCGGCAATCATGTCCACCGCGTGTGGAGCTCGAGGATGCAGCAGATGCCTCCCAATCGAAGCCAGAGAAGAACAACAGCTCACCTTCCACTCTTTGCCGCCACGGCCAGCCAGAAGAAGATGCAGCCGCCTCAATCCAAATTCGATGGAGAGGCCACAGCGCTTGATGAAGGAGCTGAAACCAAGCATCCCCTGCTTCTGCTTCCACCATGGAAGCCTGCCAGCGATGCTACAGAATCGCCATCCCTCGCCACGCTTGAACAGAAGGATGAACCAACTCCAAGTGATCCCCTCCGTCGATCTGGAGGAAGAGCAGAAGCATCTTATCCTCTCCTCGCCGCCACGGCCGGCCAGAGGAAGAAGACGCCAGCTCATCTCTTGATCTGCAGAGAAGAAGGTACAGCAGACGATTTTATTAAGAAAGCTTCGACCATCTTCATCCTCGCAACAGATCCGCCACAGATCCGAACTGCAGAGGAGAAGGGGATCGTCTCTGACGTCGCTGCGAGTCGACGGAGCAGAAGCAGGTAGGAAGAAGAAGCTAAAGAAGAGAAAACCTAAAACTACAAGAAGCCAGACCACCCTCCAACCCGCTGCCAGCCACCATGGCCGCCGGCAACGCGAGGGAGAGAGGCCGGCGAGCAGATCGAAGAGAAAGCTCAAGAAAGCTCAAGATGAGCAAGTCGCCACAAGGGACAGAAGAGAGACCCGTGCTCCGCTCCTCGAAGGGTTAAGCGGCCGGATCCATTAATTTTCAACCTGGGGCTGCAGCGATCTATATTCAGCTTGCCGTCGCCCCAGCTTGCCCCAGTGGTGGTTCCGCCACTGAGTACATGTACATCCAGAATCGAAATCTCGGGAGTTAAATCTTTGCCTCAGATCCGGTGCCTGTACTGGCTGGTCCTGTGACCAGTGCTGAATGCAGTACTTGGGAGGATTCTACTGTTTCAGGGTTGTGGGCTGGCCGGCGTACCCTTAAACTGGTCTATAAATACAGTTTGTGATAATATGTTTATTGTATATACAAGTTGGCATAACACCTGTAAATCTTGCTAATATGTTTCTTGTAAGTTTTCGCATTGATCTACGATCCCAATGGTTTCATTTTCAAGTAGGCACATTCCCATTAGTTGCTCTTCACGGCAGAGATAAACCTTGCAACAACTTTTTTGTTGGTTAATTCAGCAAAGCAGATATAGACAACTATGGTTTCAGTACATGAGCGGTCACCCATCTCAACTGCTCCCTCCGTTTTTTAATATAAGATGTTTTACCATTTGTTCACATGCACATGTACACAAATGTATGTAGACATGTTTTAGTGTGTATGTCACTCACTTTAGTATGTATATAAACAACATGTACAACATCTAAAACATCTTATATTAAAAAAGGGAGGGAGCAGTAACAAACAGGCCATTCCATCGGATACGATGACTGAAAGGCTCAATCATTCAGAACTTGTGGAGCTTATGCAGCCACCATGATCGTTGATCTGCCGATGGAATCAGACAGGAAAACATGAGAGAGATCTATCAAGTGCCACATCTGAGTCCAAATAGCCTCACCCCTGTTGTCAACTGTGCGGATGATCGAAGCTGCATTAACTGCGAAGGCAAATCTAGGAACTATAACTAGAGTTGGCCAACTGACGTTTTCCTGATAAAGTGCGATTTATTACTCATAATATCGCGAGGATACAAAATAATTTACACTCGGTCTCATTATAATTTACACAGCCACAACAAGCCATAAAGACCAAGAAAAAAACTCCTAAAAAGCGTAGTACAAAAATCATATAGAGATCGTAGGGGAAGTACAAGTGGTGCTAGAGGTCCAATCGATCACGCTGCCACCATATGAGATGAAAATGCCGCTCATTGTATCATCCGTATCATCCAAAACCGTGTAGACAACTTCATAATCAGGTTTCGATTCTCCACACGTTGTAGAGGTGACCACGAACAGAGTATATGCGTGCACCTGTCGATAACCTATTTTTGTCAAAAAAGTGAATGTATTAATAATAATAAAATCATTTATACCCCATCTCTATACGAACGCAATGTTAACAAAATAGTCAAGACATAAATGATACACACGGCTAAAAAGGAAAAAAAGAAAAGACCCACAGGAGGGAATAGTGCATAAGCGTCGTCGTCCAACAAAAAAAATGTAGGTTTTCATCCAGAAGAAAAAAAGAACTCTTCAATGTCTTCAATAAGGAAAATGTGACTGCGAGGTACAACCAGTGAAGGGCAGAACCAAGATTTTCTCCCTGAATATCAAGACTAGCCATTCAAAGAGCACCACCAAAACTGAAATCTCCGAGTGTTGCCGCCCCACCGAGGACACCACTGGAAAGTATCACATGGATCCATGCCTGAACAGTAGCATGTGAAGTAATGTCTTCCTCGCCTCCAAGACTCCGCACCGCCAAAACTGGTCTTCCAATAATAACGGTCTTGACATTCCTCGCTCATGACAAACACCATAGAAATCACAACATTAACATGTCCCATGGTGTCAACAGAAAGCGAAGCTTCGCAACACATCCCCTTGAAGCCCCACAGGCTGAAATGACGCGCAGGACCGGAGCCCATCCAAACAGCCGTTCAGAAGCACATATGCCAATCCAACATGACCGCCAGCGCAGACATCTTGAACTCGTTGACGGCCAAGTCGAGGATGGTCGAGAGCAGGTACATCGGTGCGGTTGATGGAAGAAGACCACTAGGGGCACCGTGGAACATCCTTTTATTTCATCCAAGACATGTATGACTTTACCGCCACAAGCCAAACGAACGGGTTGCCGGAAGCTCTGCAAGAAGCCCCCAGTTCGCCGCCGCGACCGCTGTGACCAAAACTATCTCCATCGTTATCCTCCAGCACCACCATTGTGCCCAGCAGTCACTGGACATCACGACACCGACCGCCGCAGATCAGCAACCCCACAGGCCCGCTCTGGCCCAAAGTCCCGTATAAGCCCAGACCTCTGGCCCATAGTAGTAGTAGCACCGCTACCAGAGGAAGCCGTGCCCTTCCACGTCGCCAGGGCACCGGCCTTGCCGCCGAGATATCGCGACACCACACCACAAAATCTCATGAAGCTCCACACGTCTCCGCTACGAGATGGGGGAGAGACCCCGCCTCCATTGTCGCATCCTGAGCTTTGCTCGGCGTGACCCGTCGGTGGGAAGATGAGAGCAGGGACAAGTGGGTCCGCCCCCTTGGTCGCCTAACCCTACGTGACGCGGGGGCCCTTTCCTGATCTTTATAACTACCAATCTCCATAAGAGAAATCTACAACACAATGTGTCAAGTACAAGTTAAAACCTATTTGGATGACGTGCAAACTTACACTAGAACAATAAGTGCTTGATTGTCTCGTCTTGATGAGAAAATACACACTTTGTACTCCATGCCAGCTGCGTTTTACAACTCCTATACCATGCAAAAATGTTAATTTTTAGTGGTGCCTTCATTCTCCATAATTTTGTTGTTGTTATCGACTGGCAGATCTTGGTGAATATGTTCTCTATACGTAGGATCAACTGAGAATTTACCGTCCTTGTGCATATTCCAACGAAATTCATTAGTCCCTTGCGATAGTTGGACCAATGCCAACTTCCCTAACAGAGCATTCCATGTCGCAAGTTTAAGGGCCAAATAAATCTTGTCTGAACGTTATATTTGGTGGAGGCGACTCCAATCCATAGCAAATGTATCACTCTAGTGATAGACAATTATTATATATAAAGTTAGATATCGTTCCCGGTGTGTGGTATTTTATAACCACTTATCCTTTCAGTATATAATTTCCGATCCATCCTTAACAGAAAATGATGTCGTGGTGGGATCACGACAGATGCCATGGGTATGGCTAAGATGGGGCCGAATGGTCGTTGGGGGAATCCGGGGAGGGTTTATGCACTCTCGAAGTGCACAAGCAAGAACACACCAAAAACCGCAAGAACACGAACTGAAAACCAATCAACCTAGAACACGAAGAACACCACGATGTACCCTGCTTCGGGGCCCTCTTGCGGAGGTAACACCCCTACTGCAGCACTACCCTAGTCAGTGTATAGCTCAAGGTGACAAGTACAAGCTGCTCCTCGAGCTGTGCGATGTTACAATGGTGAGAGCTTGAGGTGGGAGATGAAGTTACAAGGAGAATGAACTAGGGTGCCGGGGTCTCTTTTCTTTCTTCTCCTTCGTTTCTCATCCTCTGTCCTTCCGCGCAGGAGGGGTAGAAGCCCCCTATATAGGCCAGCCGGGTTACCGTAATGCCCCTCGCCGAGCACTGTAGCCATGCCTCTGCTTTGATCATCATCGTACTCCTGTCAGGGACAAGACATGACCTGCCCATCCCCTGCGTCACCACAGTGGAGCTAGGATGTCCCCTCTGACAGAGACAGGACATGGCCATGTCGTGCTACCTCGTAGCCTTTAGCCCGGATCTCACGGGGTCAGCGGTCAGAGGCGTGCAGCCCCGCCGAACTCGGGGCACGCCTCTGCCACGCTCTGTGACAGACGCTCCCGTGTCAGGCGGGAAGTTACAAGAGCATTGACTCCTGTCCGAGCTACGGCCTCCTGCCGTGGTTAGCCCGGGTTCTGTGCTTAAGATCTTTTACCAGGTCGGACTTCCCTTCCTTCCAGTAGCTCCTGCACTCACAACACCACCCATAGCACCGAGGTATTAGCTCGGCTGATCATAGCTCGGATCATGAACTTCGGCCCATGTCAACGGGATACCTCGGACCCTTCTGGTCCAAGATAGGTCGGCCTGTACTCTCCAGGTCAAGATGAAGCTCGGACATTCCCAGGCCCAAAACAGCTCGGCCCTTTCCGTACCTCGGCACACCTTTGAACTCCCCTCATGCCAAGCCTTGACCCTACCCGGGGGTACTCCCCCGACATTAGTCCCCGAAGCTGGTGCGGTCCTACGACCTCGGATGGAGGGCCGTAGCAGGTTCAAAACAAGCAAGGCACCACCGCCCAAACCGACCTCAAACATAGTTCCGCCGAGGTACTTCCCCCATACCACCACCTAATCCGAGGTAGATATGTAACTTGAACTCTCCGAGCTATTTGACTCATCACAATCTTGCCTCAAGATTTTCCGAGGCACGTGGCGAAGAATCACTGCCCGGGCTTCGAAATCCGGACCTCTGAAAGACAGGTCCTGACCACACGCCGCCCTCGTCAGCCGGACCCACCGAACAGCGCACCTGCGCACTCAAGTACTTGACCAACTTGACTGCCTCCGACCCCTCGATTCTCGCGCTGACCAGTACAGGAAATCCGGCGCTGGCGGTTGCCACTCTGCGGCCCACGATGTGGCCGATCGTGCGGCCACCAATCGCGCAACCGTGCGCTTACCTGCACACGATCCCGCGCCTTCCCGATAACCGCGCGGTAGTGCGCAGTTAACGCGTGCAGTTACCGCTCGCGCTATAAATAGGGGCCCAGGGGAGTTTCATCGTCTTCTTCCCCACTCGCCCATTGCTCCGCGCCACTGCACCGTGCACTCTGCCTCCATCGCCGCCGTCGCGCACTCGCCACTGAGACCTCGCTGTCTCGAAGAACCTCGCCGGAAACGCGCACCGCGCCTTGCGCCGCCACTCCGCCGTCGATCCTTCCCCGATCTTCGAGTACCTCACCGGTGAGTTCCTCATCTCCCCTCCATTGCCATGCCGTGAACAGGTTCATCCTTCGATGAACTCGAGGATCTGGATGAATCCGATGAATCTGAGGAACCCGATGCTCTATCTTTGCACTCGTTTTGCCATACTTAGATCTTGTCTAGACTTGTATCGGACACACCCGTAGCATTGTCCTTTTAGGTTTGCCCCTTGATGAACTCGAATTTATCTTCCTTTTTAGCTCACCGGTAGATCTTTGCTAGTATCCCGCCGTGGTAGAAACATGTTTCCCGCCTAAATCCTTTTAGCTCGGCTGCCTTGAATGATCCGAGGTATCTACTCCGGCTGAACCTTGAACTGTCCGAGGTACTTACCCCGGTTGAACCTTGAACTGTCCGAGGTACTTACCCCGGTTGAACCTCCCTTTTCTGCAGGAAAGTGCCAACATGTCGGCAATTGCTAAGTCAAACCGCGCCGAGGTTTCCGCCAGCGAGAGAGGTGGATGGGATGGCTCGGACGTCACCGATGACGATATCAAATGGCTCAAAGAAACTCATCGAATCCCAGCCGAACTGCTGTATCGGCTTCACACTGGGGACGGCGAACCGATCGCCAACCCCGGCGAGAAAGTGGTGTTTGTCTCTCACTTCGAGCGCGGATTCGGACTTCCGGCCAGCAAGTTCTTTCGAGAATTTCTGAAGTTCTTCGGCTTGCAGCCGCACCACCTCCCAGCTAACTCCATACTACAGCTGTCGTGCTACGCAGCTTTCTCTGAAGGATATCTCGGCCTCTGGCCGAGCGTTGAGGGCTGGGCCAAGTACTTCCAGCTGAAGAAACAGAGCATCCCCAACAAGGATTTGACAAGGATATGACTGCCTGTGGGCGGCCGCTATCTCACCCCGGCTGGGCTCCGAGTTCCCACGGATCAAAGGCCTGGAGAGCTGCAAGAAGTGGAATCGATCCTTTTTCTATGTGAGGAACCCCGGTACTGTCGACCTCATCAACCTCCCGGACTTCCAGCTCGGCCCTCCCACTGCACAACTCAATGGGATTTCAACCCGGAGGACGCCTACGCCGAGGTTCAAGAGATCCATGAATACATGCTGGATCTCAAGAAAAGAGGGTGGGGTTCCGATGACATCCTCCGGACTTTTGTAGATCGAAGGGTCAGCCCCCTCCAACAACGAGCCCATAAGATCTGCCATATGGAAGGTCTACTCGATCCTACACGGATCAGCAGCAAGGCGCTCTCCAAGGCCTCAGTTTGGCGCCGGGTCAAAGCCGTTGCCCAGACTGAGATGGACGAGGAGTGGACATGGGGCGTGGAGCCTCACAACAGAGAAAATCTTCCGGAGCAAGTGAGTACTTTACTAAATTTCCGAGCTTACGCTCCGGTCTTGCACACCTCGGTTGCTTCTTAACTCAATTCTTTTTTGCCACTCCTGCAGCGGTTCGCCCGGCAGCTGATCGAGGACGGCCCGGAGCCGTCGAACTGGGCTCCTGCCCGCCTCGCCCTGGAAGGTTCAGAGACTGAAGACCCGGACAATGAGGATCACCTTCCGATCCCTAAGGCCGTTCCGAGGTCCGCCCCAAAGACTGGCTCCTCCAACCCGGGTAAGAAACAAGTTCCCACTCCATCAGAGACTGGTCTGACGACGATGATGACGATGACGATTGCCAAATTCTGGAACCTGTCAACATTATTCCCATTTCATATGCTCCTCCAACATATAAGAACTTTCATCCAGCGTCTGCAGCTTCCCGGAAGCGCTCAGGACCTGGTACCTCGGATGCCGAGGCTTCCAAGACCTCGGATACTGCGGCGCCCAAAGCCAAGCGTGCCAAGAAAACCTCGGCGAGCGCAAGAAACGAGGCCCCGTGGAGGAAGATGCGTAAGTCACATTTGCTCCTCCTTTGCTCCTCCTTACTCTCACGCTGCTCCGAGGTTAAGTTTTTTACACTCTAACTTAATCTTTCTCTTTTGTCTAGCCCGGCTCGGCAGATCAAGCAGAGCCATAGCTCGATACACTCACCACTGCCTCCAGTGGTTGAAGCTCAGACCCCGAGGTCGAGGTTAACCTCGGAAGCCCCGCCAGAGCCTCTCCTCCAGAACGGTCCATTGACCTTACCAGCCCGGAGAAGACCATCTCCTCCCCGTGCGCGTCTCCTCCGCCGAACTTCCACCGCCGAGCTCTGCTCCCCGCCGAGATCAGACTCCTCCGCCTCCTCAGAAGGATGCGGAGACAGATCGCGCCAAGACTCCGGCAAAGACCGTGCAGGAGCCTCGGCTCTCCCCCAAGTCTCAAGCTGCGCGCAACCAGCAGCAACAGCAGCAAAGAAGAAACAACAACAACAACTGCAGAAGCAAAAGCTCCAGCAGCAGCAGAAAGATTCAGCTCAAGTGTTGAGCCCCCAAACAGCCACAGCAAACTCCGATGCCGCCACCGCCACGGGACCCAAGGCTGCGAGCACCCAACTGGTGCCGCACGTTCCTGCCGAAGTCCACCTTGACCAAGATTGCGCCCTCAGCTCTCAGGTCGCCACCTCCCGAGCTCTTTTTGCTGCTACCACTCAGCCGGACATCAGCAGCTGGGAGGTCGGGCAACTCCGGACCAAGAGCGGGAACAGCTTAGGCTCGGAGAAGCACTATGACATGGACTGGAACTCGGCTGACACTGCCGAGGTCTCCTCTAACCCGGCTCTGAGCATCCGTTGGACCCAGCGCCGTGCTCCAGTCCATCTACACATGCAGACTGCAGTCCTTGATTGCAGCAAGAAGGCCTCGGTAAGTTTCTTTACGCAACTCTCTTTCTTCCTTTGAAATCAAATGACAAACATACACTATTCCCAGTCCCCGAGATTCGGGTTGAGCAATTGACACTCCACCGAGTTAAAATTGCTCGGCTTGAATCTCAAAAACTTGTCATTTCTCCATGCTGAGTCCCCGAGGCCAATGCCAAGTCCCCGGGACTCAATTGGGCCTCGGGTGCTAGAAATACCTCGGATTTCTCCGAACTGATCTCTCTATTTTTTCAGGATGCAACAATGCTCGGACAAAGGTCTTCAAGAACCTCCTGCTGGATCACAACAGACTGAAGAAGTCTCACCGGACTCTTCTATCCGCAAGGAGCAGAGCGACAAAGATTACGCCTCCAAGTTGAAGACAGCCGAGGATGAAATAGCTCGGCTGCAACAAGAGCTGAACCGGGCTAATGAAGCCAAACTGTGGAGGACGCTATGAAGGTCAAGGACCAGGCCGCCGAACAGCAGCAAGAGCTTGCCAAGACCCTGGAGAGCCGCGCCACCTCGGCCGAAGCCGAACTTACCGCCCTCCGAGCTATCTCGAAAAGCTGTTTGTCCGAGCTCACTCGGATTAATCACCAAATGGACAGTAAGTTTCTTCTCCCCTTTTCCTTATTTTCTGCCGACCTACACCCGTGCCACCGTATGCCTTATTTCAGCGACAGCCTTTTTGTCTTCTTCAGAGAACTTCGAGCACTCCAAGGACAAGGCTATCCGCGAAGTTCAAGCAGCTCGGGCAAAGAGGGCTGAGACAGAAACCCTCAGCGAAGCTGGGATATCCAGGACCACCTTGTTGCCCTTAATGCTCGGATCAGGCCGCTCCGGCCATTGGAACTAAGCTTGTTGATGCTGCCATCGAGGTCCACCGTGCCCTCTGGCCCAAGGTTAAGACTCCCACTTGCATCGACGAGCTCGCCACGAAGCTGAAAGGAGCCGAGGCTAGACTTCGGGAGTGGAGATGCTCATCAGCTCGGGCTGGAGCGGACAAGGCCCTGGTGTTCGTGCTGTCCTGGTATGAAGAGTTGAGATCCACACTGTTACCTCCTGCGCAGGGCTCTCCTTGGAACTCCACCCCTGATGGCATTGCGAAACGCCAAGCAGCAGCCGACCTCTTTGCTAGTTACGCAAACACCCGGATCTTCAATGAAGGGCGCCTTACTCTGAGGACGAAGAGAGCTCGGACGAGGAAGCAGAGTCCGGTGAAGAAAGTTCTGAGGCGAGGAAATTGACTTTGACGAGCCTGAGAGCTCCAAGGGCAAGGCCGGCAAAACAACCGAGGTGGCTGAAGGCTCTGATGATGACTTCAGCTTCGACGAACCTCCGAACTCCAAGGGCAAGTCCGGCAAAGCCGTAGCCACCGAGGTGATCTCCCCGACGTGACGGACACCCGGCATCCACTCCAACAACCGAGGTTGCTTCCGCGACCGAGGTTGTTCCTGCGCCCGAGGTTGTTCCTGCCACCACTTCGGCGACCGAGGTCTCTGGTTCCGAGGCCTGAATTGTCTCAAGCAAAACATTAAATCCCCGGTATGCCGGGTGCAGATGTAACAGACACTTAAGTAGTTTGCTTTGCTACCAGTACTATTAACTTGCTATCCGAACCATGCTTTTCTAAAACTTTATGCCGAACCCTTTTGGAACGAGTCCCCGAGTTCACTTTCGTGTTTACTATATCTGGCATTCTTTGCTCTTGTCTACCATTTAGGCGTTCGACAGTCGAGTCACAAGATTGTTGTTTATAGCATACAGTACTTAGCAAATCTCGAAGTGTGTTACAGGGGTTAGTAAACGACACATGCCGAACTATATTTTTGGACCGAGTCCCCGAGTCCATTTTCATGTCTCCCACGTTTTTTCATCTTTGCTCTTGACTACCTTTTAGGCAGATGCCAGTCGAGTCACAAGATTAGTTACACACACACATTACTTGAAGTTTGAGACGAGGTTCAAAATAGTTCGGCATATGAACGAAACTGACAAACAGAAATAAAACACAAGCACAAGAGCGAGGCAGTCCCCGAGCTTCAACCTCGGAGTGCCGACATTTCATTAAGGATTAACCGAGGTACATACATTGCGCCTTTCATGAGTAGAAAGGTCGGAGTAGAGCTATATTCCATGGTCGCCTGACCTCTGATCCGGGGTTGTCCAGCCCATCTTCCCTTGGTTCCTGCGCATCTATTAGATAGTAGGAATCATTGAGCAGAGCTCGGCTCACAATGAACGGTCCCTCCCATGGAGGTGACAACTTGTGCCGACCTTTCTTGCGCTGCACCAGCCTCAGCACCAAATCTCCCTCGTGAAACACACGAGGGTTGACACTCCGGCTATGATAACGTCGGAGACCTTGCTGGTATATTGCTGACCGAGATGAGGCCAACTCTCTAGCTTCCTCAAGCAGATCTACTGCATCCTCCCGAGCCTCTTTTGCCTCGGCTTCAGTGTACATTGCCACTCTGGGCGCATCATACTCGATGTCAGTGGGTAGCAGCTTCTGCCCCATAGACCATAAAAAATGGCGTATAGCCAGTTGATCGATTTGGCGTGGTCCTTAGACCCCACAGTACTGCTGGTATCTCATCTATCCAACACCCCGGCGTTTTCAGCAGTGGTTCAATGAGCCGAGCCTTGATGCCGGCCAACACTAGAGCATTTGATCTTTCCACTTGTCCATTAGACTCCGGATGTGCCACCGAGGCTATGTCCAGCCGGATTCCCTTGTTCATGCAAAACCGAGCAAATTCTCCAACAGCAAAGTTCGTGCCGTTGTCCGAGATAATGCTATGGGGGTACCCATATCGCAGAATGATCTCCTTCAAGAAAGTCACTGCTGAATGACCATCCAACTTCCGGATTGGTTTCACCTCGATCCACTTGGTGAATTTGTCCACCATCACCAGTATGTGTGTCATGTTACCTCGGGCTGGTTTGAACTCTCCCACCATATCCAAACACCATACCGCAAACGGCCAAGTGATAGGAATTGTTTTGAGCGCCGAGGCTGGCATATGCGTTTGCTTGGCAAACCTTTGGCATCCTTCACATCTCCGGACTATGGCCTCTGCATCAGCAAGAGCAGTGGGCCAATAGAACCCATGCCTGAACACCTTGGCCACCAGAGCTCTTGTGCTGCAATGATGACCACACTCTCCTTGGTGGATCTCCAAAAGCATCTCCTTGCCTTCAGCTGGCTCGACACACCGTTGCAACACCTCGGTTACGCTTCTTTTATAGAGCTCCTTGTTGATGATGGTGTACGCCTTGGCCCTCCTTTGATTCTCCTAGCCTCGGTTGTGTCACTTGGCAAGCTTCCCTCCGTTATGAACTTCATGATTTGCTCCGCCCACTCCGGCACTGGGTGCAAAGGAAAAAGTTCCTCGTCCACCTCCATTGGTTCGGCCACCATAATCTCCTCCATTATTTCCTCCACCATCCTGCGACCAGTCCCCGAGTTTTGATGAGCAGTCCCCGAGGTTCGGTGCGCAGTCCCCGAGCTCTGCCACGCAGTCCCCGGGTCCGACCAAACGCACCGACGTCTACCTCCATTGGAACAGGTCCGGGCTCTTGCTCCGCCGGGATGAAAATAGATTCGGATTCAGGAGAAGGTTTGATTGAAGGAGTTCTCAAGTGATTCAGGGCTACCCTGGTGGTACTGCCTCTTTGATGAACCGAGCTTTGACAACACGTCGGCAGCATTTTTCTGTCCGAGGTATATGCCTGTACTCACACCCTTCAAAGAACCCGGATATCTTTTGCACATGGAACCGATATAACGCCATGTTGGCATCCAGAGCATCCCAAGTTCCAGAAGATTGTTGCACCACCAGGTCGGAATCGCCGAAGCACTCTACACGCCGGATACCGATCTCCTTTGCCACCTTGAGGCCATGGATTAAGGCCTCATACTCCGCCACATTGTTTGATGCTGAGAAATGAATCTGCAGCACGTACTTCAGCTGATCTCGCTTTGGCGAGGTGAGGACTATTCCAGCCCCCAGCCCGATCTTTGTCTTGGACCCATCAAAATGCATTTTCCAATAATTATAGTCCGGCCTGGGTGGCTCATACTGCATCTCGGCCCAATCACAAAAGAAGTCCGGCAACGCCTGGGATTTAATTGCATCTCTTCTCTCATAATGTGGTGCATATGGAGACACCTCAATCGCCCATTTGGCAACTCGGCCAGTTGCATCTTTGCACCCGATGATCTCCGAGATTGGAGCTTCGCACACCACCGTCATGGGATGCTCCTGGAAATAATGCTTCAACTTCTTGACCGCCAGGTAGACACCATACGTCATCTTCTGGTAGTGAGGGTAATTCTGCTTCGAGGTAGAGATCACCTCGCTCAAGTAATACACCGGTCTCTGCACCGACCTGCCACCTTCTTCGCGCTCCACCACCACTGCCACACTTACAACTCGGTTTGTGGCCGCAATGTAAAGTAACATCGGCTCATTGTGCAATGGTGATGCCAACACCGGGCAGTGGACAACATCTTTTTCAGCTCACTGAACGCCACGTCGGCCTGCGGGGTCCATGTAAACCCGGTACTTTTCTTCATGAGCTGGTACAAAGGTAAGGCTTTTTCTCCTAGCCGAGCTACAAATCGGCTCAACGAGGCTAGGCACCCTGTGAATTTCTGCACATCTTTCAAACACTTCGGTAATTCATGTTCTCAATAGCTCGGATCTTGGCCGGGTTAACCTCGATACCTCGGCTAGACACCAGGAATCCGAGCAACTTTCCAGCCGGGACACCAAAGGTGCACTTGTCCGGGTTAAGTTTCAACCGATACTTTCTCAAATTCACAAATGTCTCCTCGAGATCCTCGAGGAGAGTATGTTTCTCCTTAGTTTTGATGACAATATCATCGACATACACTTGCACATTTTTGCCCATTGAGAGTGCAGGCATTTCTGCATACACCTCTGATAAGTTGCCCCGGCATTTCTCAGACCAAAACACATGACACGATAGCAATACGCCCCATACGGGGTAATAAAAGCAGTCTTTATTTGATCCTTTCGGTTCAGTGGTATCTGGTGAAAACCAGAGTACGCATCGATAAAAGACAACAGTTCACAACCAGCAGTGGAATCGATCACTTGATCAATCCGAGGTAATGGAAACGGATCTTTCGGGCACGCCTTGTTGAGGTTAGTGAAGTCAATGCACATGCGCCACACCTTGACCACGGCTGGCTCGTCTTTCTTCTTTTCCACCAAGACCGGATTGGATATCCAGTCCGGATGCAGCACCTCCATAATGAACCCGGCTGCAAGCAACTTAGCCAGCTCGTCCAGCACCACTTGTCTTCGGTCGTCTGAGAGACGACGGGTCGGTTGCCTCACCGGTTTCACCTCGGCCTGACAAATAAAGAGTGCTCTGCCAACTCCCTCGGAACACCAGGCAGGTCCTTAGCTGACCATGCAAAGATATCCCGATTCTCACGGAGGAAGTGACAGAGCTCGCTTCCTATTTCTCGCCCAGCCCGGTCCCAATGATGGCCATGCGCTCGGGTGCTCCGGGTCAATGGGATCTCTTGGTCTCCTTGGGCACCTCGAACGCAGCAGTGAGTCCGGGCTCATCAGTCCGGACAGCCGAGCTGTGGACTGCGCCATTGCCACCACTTGATGCAGTTTCTTCTTCTCAGCTGCAATCACCAAAGCTCGGCCAGATTAGACCCCGCCGAGGCACACTGAATGGCTCGCTTGTAGTCACCCGAGATGGTTATGATCCCATTGGGCCCTGGCATTTTCATCTTCAGGTATGCACATGGGTGGAAATCATGAACTTGGCCAGAGCTGGCCTTCCAAGCAATGCATGGTATGCACTCTCCAAGTCCACCACCTCGAACTCGATACTCTCAACTCGGCAGTTATCCTTGGTTCCAAATGCTACATCCACCCATATCTTGCCCATGGGTGCACAGGAAACGCCAGGCACAATCCCATGAAAGTACAACTGCTTGGCATCAACTGATTTGGGATATGCCCAATTTCACCATTGTGTCTCGGTACATGATGTTGATGGCACTGCCATTGTCCACCAGAACTCGGGTAAACCTCACATTGTTAGTAGGCCCACACAACGTCGGATCTACCACCAGGGCATACTTTCCAGGGCTCGGCATGATCCGAGGTGTATCTTTCCTGCTCCAAGTGACCTCCTGCTCAGACCAGTTCATGTAGGTCGGCACCACCGGCATTACTGCATTCACCTCCATGGCACGCCTCTGCACACTCTTCTTGTCAGTGGCTCGGTCACAAAGACCACATAGCTCGCATGAGCCTCTCTATAGTCATTTCCGGGGTATTCATACTGCTGGCTTGGTCCGGCACCACCATTGTTGTTGTTACCTCGGACGTTCACCACATTCACGGTCTTGCTGCTGCAGGCCTCGGAGGAGGTGCAGTGGTTATTGGGGTAACATTTGCTCCGGACAGATTCGGGTTAGACCTCGGCTGAAATCTCTGAGGTGGTCCTCCTCTGTTTCCTCCGGCCCTTGCCCCTTCTTCCCTGATCCTGCGGTGCCAGCTGCACTGCCGGGTTGAATGGTTGGCTGGCTTACGCGGATCGGTCGTATGGTAACGGCAAGGACCATCTATCATTGATTCATAAGTCAAGGGTGGCTCTGGGTTCGGACTAAATGCCGGACCACTGATTTTCGGCCTCTGGACACCTCCAGCTCGGGCTGATCCGGGTTCACCGCTGCAACTTGGTTCGAGGTGTACGGGTAGTCCGGCTCCCTCCTCTTTGTCCGAACTCTTGGCGGTCATTACACCTTGGTCCGAGCCGGTTATTTATTGGCTCCCTCTTCTGTTACGTGCTCCTGCCTCGGCTGCTGGCTGCATCGGATCACCAAGAGCATAAGAATCTGCAATCCGGATTGCCTCTGCAAGGGATTTCGGCATATCTCTCTGGAGCCTCTGCCACAGCATGCTGCCATGTCGGCAACCATCTGCAAACCAGGAGATGGCCTGGGCCTCTACAACTCCTTCACAGGAATTCCGACATTGCTCCACCGAGTTAAGAACTCTCGATCAGTTTCATGATCATCTTGCTTACATGCTGCCAGGAGCTGAGGTCGGTTTGGCCTTTGTATGTACTAGCAAAGTTGCTGTTAAACGCCAGCTCCAAGTCTATCCAGGAGTTGATACTATACTCCGGCAAATTATTCAGCCAGATCCGAGCTGGACCTCCAACATGTGCGGGAGATACCGGACCGCCCATCGGCGATTGCCCCCCGCTATGTGCACCGAGGATACATAATCTGTCAGCCAATCTTGTGGCTTGGTGCTCCCGTTGTATGGCTTGGTGTTCCGACCTAACTGGAACTGAGATACTGGTGGTGGTGGCTCCCTCATGATCCGAGGTCCGAAACATGCCGGACCAGGAGGGCCTTCCTCCTCCAACTGCTCGGACAAGTAGATTCTATCCAGCTTGTTGCGAACGTCGCCGGAGCTAACATCCGAGCTCCTATCCGAGGTCCCAACGCCCCATCCACTCTGTGGTATCCAGCTCCGCCATGGCCGAGTCTCCATCATCGTATCGGTCATCGCCTTGACCGACGTTCTGAGGTTGCTGAGCATACTCCGGCTCTGGCTGATACTGCTCCTGCGGCCGGGGTTGTTGCTGATACCTCGGGGGCGGAGGTGGTTTACCTCGGCCAGCCGATGCTGCTTGCCCACCATTCTGATTTCCCTGGCCGGAGTTACCCCTAGCCCGGCTAGCATTGCCCTGGCCCACCTTCTGCTTTGCTGCTAACACCGGATCATACTTCAGCAGCTTGTTCTGACCCGAGTTGACACTCCGGGCTCGATCGGCTCCTCCGACGAGTGGAGACGAGGCTTGCCCCTTGGACACCTGACTAACGGCCTAGCTGAATAGACCATCTGCGAATCACCAGCCCCGGCTCTGCGGAGAGCCTCATTCTGCTGGTTAGCTACATAGACCAATTCATTGACTCGCTTTTGCTGCGCACGCCATGCATCTCCAGTCAACCCGGATAGCTCGGCCCTGCCTGCCTCGGCAGCTCTGAGGTTCTTGCAGGGGAACTATACACCGGCCTTCCAGTTGACACGCGACTCTCACTCCTAGCCGAGGTGGTAGGTCGAGCCTCCCTGTTCATCTCGTCATTGAGCCCCTTGCCTCTCTGCCGCACCCCGGCTAACCTATTGGTATCAGCTGCAACCGGGGTGAAGCCATTCGCTGCATTGTACTCACGCAGATCTCTATTGAACTCATCTCGGGCTGCTATCATGGCTACAGCCTCCTTTTGCAACAAGACACGCTTCTCCTCTAGCTCGGCCGCAGTCACCACTATATCTACTCCGGGATCTACAGGATCTGCTAGTGTCTCCGCTATCTTTGTTAGGACTGCACCTCGGCCCTGCACCTCAGGGGTGCCAGGCAACTCTTCTCTAGCCTGGGCTTTGCAGCTCTCACCTTAGCCACACCTCGGCCGGCTTGGATCTGCTGGCATCTCCTCTGCCAGCGGCATCAACCGTACCGGTCATCATCACCTCCACGCAGCTCTCAGGGCGAGTGATACGCCGACCTAGCGCCGCAAGGAGAGGAGTTTCGTCGTCCACGAGCACCTGCTCCGGGTACTCGCGAACAACCTCGACAGCAACGTAGGTGACGAAGCTGCCGAGCATCATGGTGAAGCCATGCTCGGGGAAGGGCTTGCCGGCGAAGCACCCCGCATTGTCGCTGACGAAGTTGAACTCACCGATCTTGGCGATAAGCCCGGAAAGAACACGCTCGCCTGAGCCCGTCCGGATGTAAACTCCCTCCAACGCCTCAATCTGCCCCACGGTGGGCGCCAACTGTCGTGGTGGGATCACGACAGATGCCATGGGTATGGCTAAGATGGGGCCGAATGGTCGTTGGGGGAATCCGGGGAGGGTTTATGCACTCTCGAAGTGCACAAGCAAGAACACACCAAAAACCGCAAGAACACGAACTGAAAACCAACCAACCAAGAACACGAAGAACACCACGATGTACCCTGCTTCGGGGCCCTCTTGCGGAGGTAACACCCCTACTGCAGCACTACCCTAGTCAGTGTATAGCTCAAGGTGACAAGTACAAGCGCTCCTCGAGCTGTGCGATGTACAATGGTGAGAGCTTGAGGTGGGAGATGAAGTTACAAGGAGAATGAACTAGGGTGCCGGGGTCTCTTTTCTTTCTTCTCCTTCGTTTCTCGTCCTCTGTCCTTCCGCGCAGGAGGGGTAGAAGCCCCTATATAGGCCAGCCAGGTTACCGTAATGCCCCTCGCCGAGCACTGTAGCCATGCCTCTGCTTTGATCATCATCGTACTCCTGTCAGGGACAAGACATGACCTGCCCATCCCCTGCGTCACCACAGTGGAGCTAGGATGTCCCCTCTGACAGAGACAGGACATAGCCATGCCGTGCTACCTCGTAGCCTTTAGCCCGGATCTCACGGGGTCAGCGGTCAGAGGCGTGCAGCCCCGCCGAACTCGGGGCACGCCTCTGCCACGCTCCGTGACAGACGCTCCCGTGTCAGGCGGGAAGTGACAGGAGCATTGACTCCTGTCCGAGCTACGGCCTCCTGCCATGGTTAGCCCGGGTTCTGTGCTTAAGATCTTTTACCAGGTCGGACTTCCCTTCCTTCCAGTAGCTCCTGCACTCACAACACCACCCATAGCACCGAGGTATTAGCTCGGCTGATCATAGCTCGGATCATGAACTTCGGCCCATGCCAACGGGATACCTCGGACCCTTCTGGTCCAAGATAGGTCGGCCTGTACTCTCCAGGTCAAGATGAAGCTCGGACATTCCCAGGCCCAAAACAGCTCGGCCCTTTCCGTACCTCGGCACACCTTTGAACTCCCTTCATGCCAAGCCTTGACCCTACCCGGGGGTACTCCCCCGACAAATGATGTGAATCACCCGGTTTTGAATGAATCTGTGACAAAGATTTTGAGTTTACGTATTTCCTTTTTTAGAAAAGTTTTCCAAACCACTTCTTAATTAAGAACTTTAGAAAGCCATCTGTCAAAAAAGGATGTGTTTTTAACCCGAAGATTACATTCTTTGATTTAGAAAGAAGAAATATTTCTACTATTTTTTTAAAGAAATCTGCTATCAAAATATTAGAAAGAATCTGAATGATTTTCTTATTGCTATATGCAATTACACTATTTTATTGATATCGTTTAGCAAAATTAAACACATCATATTTCCGTCTTTCGGCTCGAGTACTATTTACAGTATTTCTTTCCACGATGGGTCAAAATCAGTAAAAAAAAACATCGCTCTATTTTGAAACACCACGGTTTTTGAACACATGAAAACCCGCGTGGTGTTTCAAAATGTCGCTTACTCGTATTTTTGCTGCATACTCACCTTTGTGTTGTATCGTGTTCCAAAATGTTTCAATGTTTTTACTAATTTTGACCCATCCCAGAATGAAATGCAGCATTATTTCAACTAGCCGTCAACCCGTGCAACCACACGGGCTAGTATTCGTTTAAATTAAATATACAAATTAGATATTCAAAACAATTGTTTGGGGATTGCTTTCCGAATTATTGGTTACAGTATCACAGAAAATAGAGATTATCCGTTGGAAGCTGATTATAAAGAAGTTACATAATCGAATTGGGTAACTTGTAGGAAAATAATATGCACCCAATTAGTTTGTGAACCTTCTTCGCTATTACCATGCCCAAAGCAAAAAGTAGAGATTATCTGTTGGAAGCTGACTATAAAGAAGTTACATAGTCGACTTGGGTAACTTGTAGGAAAAGTATATTCACCCAATTAGTTTGTGAACCCAATCATCCTTTACTATTACTATGCCCAAAGCTCCAATTATCATATGATATGGAGGAATTTCTTATAATTTTCTACTCAATAGCACAAACCGTTTGTATATGATAGGATCACATAATAGGATTACATATTATTTACACACAAACGACTTGAAAATTAATGGCTGTATTTTAATTCACCCAGAACGGAATTTTGAGCTATAACATACCACATGTGCTGAGAAGGAAACTAAAAAAATGTCGACGTTATTAAATTGCTGACGACATGTGTTTATATGAGTAGAAAGTCAAAAAGATAAACTTGCTATAATTAGTTTCTATGAGATAACTTTTAGGCATCATACGTTTAGTTAAAAAAGGCATCAGCTTGCCTCTGTCACCGTAGCCACGTATAATTTATATAAAGAAATTCGAACTTGATTGATATGTATAAATCTTTAGTCTGAACAAAGAGAAAGACAATGTGTACAACCCTAAGTTTATTCCATATTTCACACTATGCATGGCCAAGGGATATGGCAGAATTCATGCTTCTTCAACTACAATCAGCTTAATCTTGTCAATTTATATTAGCTTGATGCGATGCTAATATTGATGCAAAAATATATTATTCGAAAACTATAATTATTTTCATAGAAAAATAGAAACAGGATGTTACATAATCAGTATCACCTAAAATAGTTAACTGTATAAAATAGAACATCAGTATACTATTGGAATTGATACCTCATTAGTTTTGTATATCTCATATGGAGACTTCGCCCGTGAGAAAAATGTATTTGGATTTGTTCTCGAGAGTTGCCATGCCAATATATAGCTCTAGAAAAACCATATAGCTCCATGAATCCACCATATTATGATGATTTTGATATGAAAAAGCAGTGCTGAAGTAACATGCAAAAGCTTCAAGGCCCTGGCCCTCGAAAAGATGTTATCGAACATAGCTAATTTTTCCATATCTTTGTCTGAAGATCCATGCATGCAAACAGCATAATATGGTATGTATGGAAGGAAAAGAAAGCTATATAAGTCGTGGGAGACTCATCATTAGAAATATAGATGGAAACATAAAGCTATGAACTAAGAGTGTGCACGGGGAGACACTGACATTATATACCAAACTATTAAAAATATATGAAAAAATAGAGCTTTCAGCAGAACTGTAACATAGGCATTGAAACCTGGGGTTCTTGTTGATGGCATAGGGAGGGAGACATATATCGTGATTGCCTCGCACTGGCATGCTGCCGATAACTCTATGTTTTTCTAAACAAAGATTTGAGCATACCACATACTGCAGAATATAGGCATACGTATATATGGCACCATTAAAAACTGAAAAAAAAAGAACATCACCTTCAGTCCTGAGCTTCTAATGATTTCGATGTAGATTCTGCACCAACTGCTCCAAAGAAGAATGACGTGAATGTGGACTATAACATCTGAAATCTCATGGTAGATACAAATCAGAATCATCCTTCCCAGGTATTGTTTTTTTCCAGTTTCTTAAGGTATATAACGAAGCAACTGGAGGGGTAGGAAATTATGAACTACTCAATACATTTTACTGGAGCATCCAAAGCTGCAAAAATACTCTTACCATTCACCTAGAAAATTTGGTGCTGTAGAAACATATATCACAAATTCACAATGAATACTGAAACATCATGGATATTGATAGGTTCATGGACATGGTGCTAGTACTATGCAAAAACTTTGCCACCTTAACATTTTTGCAAGCCGTCAAGTACGCATGAATCTACCCTAAGCGGAAAAAACTTCCCTTGAAGCCATAACTGCTCGAAGTTTCACGGGACTGACAAAGAGGAATATGAAATAGAAATAAATCAGGTGGCATCCCATCTCAAATTAACTTCAAGTACTGCATGGATACAAATAAGAAATATTTCTTTATTTGGAACCTGATTATTCATCCAAAGATTTATACATGTGACTAAGAAAGTATTAGAACAAAAGGAGAATCCTTTCCTAGTATTTAGGCCAAAGGACCATATATACTTGGGAAGAAATATATATAGCAAGAAAATATTAGAACAAAGGCTGGTGAATGTTTCGGTTGATTTAAGATTCTTATCTCTATCATACGTATGGACAAAAGCATTTATAATTTTCAGATGCACTACTCTTCAAAAATATGCATGAATCAGTAGTAGTTCATCTATGCATGCATAAAAAGAAGAGGTCAAGGCTGTAAATAGGTACCTAATAGCTTCCTATCACTAACAATATAAAAAAGAGGCGAAAACAGGAAATGTCGCTCACAAAAATTCATAACCTGGAACCATTCATTCATGTGCAGACTACAAAGGATTAACTACATATACTAGGTAAGATTGCGCGGCGACACGCCGCACCCGTGTGGTTTTATTGATGTAGTTCATTTTAATTTTCTGTAATTTTTGTAAGGATGGAAAATAGTCATATACATTTGAATATTCTGTAGCTGGTAGAAGTGTGGAAATACTCATATACGTTAAAATTCTCCAAAAAAATAAACACATTTTGAATTAGGGGAAATTTTGGCATTTTAAGTATGGTTAAAAGTTGTTTAATTTTTTTGTGTCAAATAAACATGGTTATTTTTTCCGACCATTCGTGAATTCGGTATAAATAAGTAGGATTTATTTTTAAAAACATTTTGATATGTTCAACATATTTTCCCCTTGGATAATGAAATTAGTTATGAATTTTTTGGAAATTAATCTAAAATTCTGCGGTATTACTGTTATTTTTCGTCGGTGAATTAGTTCATTTGGGAAATAAATTGAGAAAATAATATTGCAGTGCAATATGAAATATATATGCTGCTAAAAATAATGTTAGTAAAATTAGTTTTGGAAAAGTTATTTGGTGGTGATATTACTGAATTTAGTTTGTAATATCTGGAGAATGCAAGGACCTTTGCGTAAAAGAAACACGCGTTTTTATTCTGGGAGGAAGATTTATATATTTTTTAGAAAAACGTGAGGGCTTTTCTGTAAAAAGTGGCGAGCGGGGATTTTTTTTTGTAGAAAGTTTTATTCCGAGGGCCGATTTATATAGGGTGGTATACATCTACTTGTGAAATGAAAATTCAAACGGATGACCGAGTGAGACGAATTGGACAAAATTTGTTAAATGTTTGTGTGAATCTGGATCCGAAATTAAGGAGATAGGCTCGACCAAACTCGAAACCGATGACGGGAATGGAACTTACTCGTCGGCGCGCATATATTTCATGTATATAATTTTCGGAGAATGCGAAGTTTTTTTTTTCTACAAAAAAAAAACCGTACCGTGCAACAGTAACACTGTACATATTGTAGCTACTGTTACACCGTAGCACGCTACAGTACTGCGGCTCTTCAAGCCATTATATATACTAGGGAACTTAGCGCGGCAATGCCGCGCCTGTGCGGTAAATAAAATTTTAGAAATTATGTAGGTTTGGAAATTTTTGAAGTTTGGAAAAGTTTGTGTTCTGAAATTGTTTAGATTTTGAAAATTGTTCATGTTGGGGTGTTTTCTAGATTTGATTTCTGTTTACTTTTGCGAAGTGGTCAGATTTGGAAGATATTTAAAAGTTTGAAATATCTAAAATTGAAATTTAATCATACGCCATAAATAGTCAGGATTTTTTTTGTGTTTATTCAATATATTTTTCGTTGGTGAATATTTTTTTTTTGATGGCTATAGTTTAAGTTACTGATTTTGCAGCATTTAGTAGATTTTGGAAGTTGTATAAATATCCTAAAACAATATTAATAAAAGTTTTTAAATTGTTTTGAACATGTTCTATTTTAATTTTTGTTTGTTGATTCAACTATGTTTATTTGGAAAATAAGTTTGGCATAGCTACAGATTATTGGAAATCAATCTAAAATTATGCGGTATTAATATTATTTTTCGTTGGTGATTTAGTTTATATGGGAAATAAATTGAGAAAATAATGTTGTAGTGCAATATGAAATATATGTGCTGATAAAAATAGTTTTAATAAAATTAGTTTTGGAAAAGTTATGCGGTGGTGATGTCACTGAAATTACTATGTGGTGGTGATATTACTGAAATTAGTTTGTAATATCTGGAGAACGCAATCTAGAGTCGATCAAAATCAAAATCGATTACGGGAATGGAACCTACTCGTCGGTGCGAATTTTTTTCGTATATATAATTTCTGGAGGTTTCGCAAAAAAAAAAAAAAGGTGCACTGTAGCACGCTACAGTGTGTGAGTACTGTTGATCTATAGTAGCAGAGGGCCTGAGAGCGCGCGGAATGGACGCGCTATTATATATAGTAGTGACTAGGGAACTTAGCGCGGCAATGCCGCGCCTGTGTGCTAAATAAAATTTAAATTTTGGTAATGTGCGCATTTATAAATTGTGTAGGTTTGGAAATTTTTGAAGTTTGGAAAAGTTTGCGTTCTGAAGTTGTCTAGATTTTGAAAATTGTTCATGTTCGGGTGTTTTGTAGATTTGATTTTTGTTTACTTTTGCGAAGTGGTCAGGTTTGGAAGATATTTAAAAGTTTGTAATATCTAAAATTGAAATTTAATCATACGCCATAAATAGTCAGCATTTTTTTTGTTGTGTTTATTCAATATATTTTTCGTTGGTGAATAAGTTTTTTTTTATGGCTATAGTTTAAGTTACTGATTTTGTAGCATTTAGTAGATTTTGGAAATTGTGTAAATACCCTAAAACAATATTTAGAAAGTGTTTCAAATTGTTTGGAACATGTTCTATTTTAAATTTTGTTTGTTGATTCAACTATGTTTATTTGCGAAATAAGTTTGGCATAGCTACAGATTGTTGAAAATTAATCTAAAATTATGCGGTATTACTATTATTTTTCGTTGGTGAATTAGTTTTTCTATAATTTGTGTAAGTATGGGAAATAGTCATATACATTTGAATATTCTGTAGCTGGTAGAAGTGCGGAAATATACTCATATACGTTTGAATTATCCAAAAAAATAAATACATTGTGAATTAGGGGGAAGTTTTGGTATTTTAAGTATGTTTAAGAGTTGTTTATTTTTGTTTTGTCAAATAACCATGGTTAATTTTTTCGAGCAATCGTGAATTCGATATAAATAAGTAGAATTTATTTTTTAGAAAGCATTTAGGTATGTTCAATATTTTTTTCCATGGAGTATTAATTAGTTATGAATTATTTGGAAATTAATGTAAAATTCTGCGATATTACTATTATTTTCCGTTGGTGAATTAGTTTACATGGGAAATAAATTGAGAAAATAATGTTGTAGTGCAATATGAAATATACGTGCTGATAAAAATAGTGTTAATAAAATTAGTTTTGGAAAATTTATGTGGTGGTGATGTTACTGAAATTACTATGTGGTGGTGCTGCTACTAAAATTAGTTTGTAATATCTAGATAACTTAAGGACCTTTGCCTAAAAAAATGTGTGTTTTTACTTGGGGGGCCATTATATATAGTAGTATTTTCTCAAAATATTCACTGAATTAAAATCTTCAATTATATTTGCATTAGGACATAAGTAGTTATCATTCTAGAGTCGACCAAAATCGAAACTGATTACGGGAATGGAACCTACTCGTCGACGCGAATTTTTTTTCGTATATATATTTTCTAGAGGTAGTTATCATTCTAGAGTCGACCAAAATTGAAACTGATTACGGGAATTGAACCTACTCGTCGGCGCGATTTTTTTCGTATATATATTTTCTGGAGTTTCTTGGAAAAAAAAGTGTACTGTAGCAACGTACTGTATCACGCTACATTGTGGAAATACTGTAGATCTACATATTTTCTAGAGGTAGTTATCATTCTAGAGTCGACCAAAATCGAAACTGATTACGGGAATGGAACCTACTCGTCGGCACGAAATTTTTTCATATATATATTTTCTGGAGTTTCTGAAAAAAAAATGTACTGTAGCTACTGTAGCACGCTACAGTGTGGAAATACTGTAGATCTATAGTAGCCGGAGGGCTGAGAGGCCAACGATTCTTCACGCCATTATATATTGTATCTATAGTAGTGATGAGCAAAAGGACAGGTGCTGCCAAGAGATGGTTCATCATATTTCTAAATTGTAAGTAGCAGTATTGTTTCTAAACTTGATATATCAAAGTTGTGTTGGAGTTCAACTTCAGTCCTTTTTCCAAGATCGGGAACCATAACAGCTTTGTGAAGCAGTGAAGGAATAGAAAAGTTGCCTCAGCTGTGAGTGCAAAACAACTTGACATCCAAATTTTGATTCCAAATGGTAGAAGTCCTCGCAAGATACGAACTGAATCAGCCGAAGAACGTACGCTGCTGCATTATTTTGGTCAACGCTGACGCGGTGATGGATCCTGGAACAATCGATGGCACAGCTTGTCAAAGAAAAAAGAGGACGTACTTGATGGTTGCGCCTGTGATCTTTGTGTTGGAGGCGGAGCAGCTTGGGTGTCAGCCGCCACTGTCACCATGGTCACAATACGCACGACGCAGAGATCTTGAAGATAAGATGGGAGCTTCTCTTCCTATGATGAAGAACGCGATGGATATCTAGCTTCCGATTGAAACACGTCGGCATGTCGCCGCTGGATCCGGAGAAGATTATTTTTCTTGTGTCCGCTGCTGCTGCGGAGGCGCACAGTATGGGCATTATAAATTGGTCGGAAGTAGAGGCGGCTACTCTCGCTTAAGCTGATGCAGAACAACTGAACAAATCAATCAAAGCCAGGCTGAGGAACTGGACTGTGGCCACGTTGATACTCGTCACGCAGGAATAAAGGATGTAGAAGAGATTTATCTTCTTTTCCTTTCACGACAGAGAGGAGATAGGTTTCTTCTGAGATTTGGTAGAGGGACAGAGAGGAGATAGGTTTCTTCTGAGATTTGGTAGAGGATGAAGGAGAGGAAGCGTACGCCATGGAGAACAAAGGCTGCTCGATCTAAACAATTAGAAATTGATTAGGAGTCCGGAGTCGGCAAGGAGATTACCAGCGAAAGAGCAATCTCAGCTATTCATCCTTAGATCTAACGGTGGATAACAGTTTAGACGTGAGGATTAACGTGGTGCCTCCAACTAGTAAATATACTATACTAGTGGAATTCGGCGCGTCGGCACGCCGCGCCCTTGGTGAGAAATTTTGTTGTCAATTTGGTTTGTTGATCAATGTTTATATTTATTAGAAGCAAAAGTAATATTTCGTTTAGTTAGTTTTAGAGGATTGGATATATGTACGCTATTTTTGGGGAATAGCATAGAAATTGGGAGACGATGTTCGCAGAAGGAAATGTAAGCCTAATTTAGAAGGTTTGCGAATTCGAAAGTCAGTTGTCATCGGGAAAAAATGTAAGCGAGTTTGAAATAGACCCGTCGGGATTCGAAATGTTGAAATTCGCCAGAATTTGTTGCGTGGAGTATCCCCAAATACATACCGAATTGAAATGTTAAAATTTTATTTTCGCATTAATAATTAATTTAAGTATATAATAAGTGGAAATGCACATTTATTGAATTGAATTCCATAATTAGAGTAAATTCATTTAGATTGCATCCAAATAATTACCAAATTGAAGTGTTCAATTTAAGTCCGTAATTAGAGAAAATGCATTACATGAGCATTTAATAAATTTAACTTCATATAGCTAGAGGAAGTGCATTTGGATTTTTCTCGAAATATTTACTAAATTGGAATATTCAATCATACTGATTCAACCTTAGATGTAAAAAAGAGATTTCGACTGAACAAAAAAAAATGGCAGGCAGATTCAGGTTAGATAGGAATGGTGAAATAAGTAAATGAAGTTAATTGTGATCTTAGCAATCACACATAGAAGACCAAGCAATTAGTTGTGATAACAGAGAAAAAGTTGCACATTTGTTACCTGGATACAAACTTGAAACATTTTGTATGTAACAGGAGCATTTTATCCGGTAGCTATCATACAGTTTTGCCCAATGTCGAAGCATCTATCTTCTCGTCGCGGCGACATGCCGACCCCTTTATGAAAATTCATCTTGCGAAGATTTTTTTGTTGTGTATAGTTGGGAATATGGAAATCAAACTGGGGCAGATGACATTTCCATAAGCTGCATAATTAGTATAAAAAAGATTATATTAGGTTTCCTAATTAAATTTATTTAAAGTTGTTTAGTCATGCATGGAAATGTGTTAGTTGTGAAGATTTCATTTTTCTGCAAATTTTGGTATATTATTTGTATTTTTCTGAATTATGTACTGGAAGTTATGAATTTTACAATTTCTTTCATTTTCTGTAATTTTTTAAAAGCTGACAACCGGGACCTACTTGTCAGATTTAAAAAAAAAATTAAAATCATTTTGAGAAATGAAAAAAAATCTGTTGAGCGGGGCCCACTCGTCAGCGTGTGTCACACACGCGTCGGTGCACACACGCGACGGCGGCCACCGCCAGCTCTGCCGAGCTCCGGCGAGCAGCTGCGCGCGCGCCGGCCTGGGTCTGCGTGGGGCCGCACGAGGAGGTGGAGGGGAGCCAGGTGGGCGGAGCCGTGGACCATTAGGTCGCCAGAGCGGTCGCCGGCGAGAAATTCCGCGGCGGCGGACGGCGAGCGCGGCGTTGACGATTCCGAGCCGCGTATGCCGTTCCGGCAAGCGATACTCGACGAGGACGGAGAGGCCGCGACGGCGGAGCTGCTGACAGGCGCCGATTTGAGCGGGGAGGCGCGTAGCGGCGCCGACGCGCGTCGGTGGCGGCGAGGAGCTCCGGCTCGCGCGGGAGAGAGAAGAGAGGGAGGATGAGGTTGTGTGGGCGCTTTTGCACGGAGGTCCCTAGGGTTTCCTGGAATTGCAGATTAGTCCTTCGCGGGGTTTTTTGTAAGTTGCTGCGCTGTAGTGGCGCGTGGGCCGTCGGATCAGCAACGGACGGCGCGAAGCCAGCCACGCACTGTAGATAGGCGCGTTACTGTAGGTAAACGGTGCGCGTGTGACATGGGCAGGCGGAGATGAGACTGAAAAGGAGCCCTTTTATATTGTACTCCCTCCGTTCCAAATTAATTGACTTCCATTTGTGCACACATGGATGTATCTAGACATGTTACGCGTATAGATACATCCACATGTGGAGAAATGAAAGTCAATTAATTTGGAACGGAGGGAGTATGTGATAGTATATGTGAACAGTGCACGTGTGACGTGGGCAGGCGGAGAGGAGGCTGAAAGGGATCCTTTTATATATAGATAGTATAAGATTTTGTTGCTACTTGGACGTTTGAGATTTCTTGGTGACAGGTGAGTGTCTCCCTAGGAAAAAGGCAACCACACTTCACCTTCCTTCCCATCCAACCCAACAGAACAACGGGTCAGCGGGTGGCGAGTGGCGACGGCGGCAGCCATCCAAGATCAGCACATCGACCCTCCTTCCGACGCCCGGATGGCTGATATCTGGTACACTTCTCGCTCCTCATCACACGCTTGCGGCCGCCTTCTCCTCCGCAATGTCTTTTGTCTGCTCCCGCCTTGTGCTGGCTATGCACGCCATCTGTTCGACGCATTGCCTGTACACGCCCGCGCGCCGCCAGTCTCTGCGGATGTGTTGCGCCCTGATTCCTGGTGCGGTTTGTTGGTTTTTGTCCGGCTAGCTGATGTTCTTTTCCCGCTCTACTTCTTTGCAGTGGTCGAGCGATGGCGGAGAAGCTTCCGTGCTCCATGCCGTCGTGGTCGGACATCCCGCCGGAGCTGGCCGGACTGGTGCTCCGCCTCCTGCCCACGTACGCCGACCGCGCCCGCTTCGCCGCAGTGTGCCCCCAGTGGCGCGCTGCCGCGCGGCAACTCCCCGTGTCACCGCCGCTGCCCCTGCTCGCGCTCCCCGACGGCACGTTCTACAGCCTACCCTGCACCCAGCTGTTCAGCTTTCCCGGCTGCGGCTTTGCTGGGTTCAAGAGCGCCTGCGGCGGCTTCCTCGTATTCCCGGGCGACGACAGATGCGTCCTAGTCAACCCCTTCACCAGGGCCACCCTGACGCTCCCTGCTCTGTCCAGCGTCCGTCTCTGTCCCTCTAATGCTGATCTGAAGAATATACCTGTGGAACCCTCGACCTGCACATGGCTGCATATCAAGGACAAGGATCTCTGCTTGAGGAAGCTAGTGCTATGCTTGCCGAACCTCGTTGCAGCATTCATCAACCATGGAGTCAAAGGTCAGATTCTTGTGTGCCAGCCGGGTGCCTCATCATGGTCAGTACGTGCCTATGACAAGTGTAAGGCGTTTGAAGACATGGTGTTCCATGGAGGCAAGCTCTACGCCGTATCCCACGAGGAGGACCTCTTTGTTGCAAGCATCAGCCAGGACACAACCACCGGCGATCCAGTAGTTTCTCGGATTGGACTGGCCATCAAGGGCGACGGCAATCCAGAGTATTTGTTATGGTCCGAAGACATGAGGGTTGATAAAAAGCTCTATGTGGTTGAATCTCATGGTGCATTGCTAATGGTGCGCAGGATGATTTACTCTAGATTGATACTTGATGATTTTGTGGTTGAACGGAACGAGTTTCAGGTGTTTGAGGCTGACTTCAAGCGATCGCAGTGGGTCAATGTGATGACCTTGGGGGATGACCAGGTGCTTTTTCTTGACCGAAGGTGCTCTCAGGTTGTACCCGCGTCTCAGTACGGGATGCCGGGGGACCGTATCTTTTTCCTCGATGATGAGGATGAGCTGCCTTTCAGAAACTACTTTTACGAAGATGGTAACGCTTCCATTGGTGTCTATGACATGATAAGCCAGGAGAATTCTGCCCCTCTGCCTGCAGTTTGGGACCGCGACAGGATGCGTCTTGCGACATGGCTATTCCCTTGGAAGAACTGAACTGAAGGTGTTCCTATGCATCGTCTATCTATCTGACTGTGGCATGGTGTTTTGGTTACTATTGTGAACCCTGCATATGGTGGTTAATCTGTTTGCTGGATGACTGGATTAGTATCTATCTAGGCTTATTGTCGCGTTTCCACAATATGCAAGCTTTTTAATGAACTAGTGTTTGATTATCTGACTTATATATGTTTTTATATCCAAGCCTCAATGACTCTGGAGTTGTACTGTGCTCATGCTGTGAACTCAGTGATGTTTACCGGTGATGAACCATGTGCTAGTGTGATTTACTGTATTGCAGATTTGGTATTGCTTTCAGCATACCTGGAGATAAAAAACAGCTCTGTGTGAATGTGATGAACCATATGCATCAGTGCTGCCTTCTCAGTTTGCATGCAGTAAATATGTTCAGGACTTTCTTGAGCTGCCACAATTCCTCCTCACCACAGCCCAATTATACTAAGTTCCACAATCCAAATGTAACCAAACTATGAGAATCACCTAATACCACACTAGTCCACGAAAGCCTTCCGAACAGATGACCTAGGGTTTAGCACCTAGGGCAGGCGATTCCGGCGCCGATCTCACTCGCCGGAAGTTTTTTCCTCCCGTCCGCCCACCGCCATCATCCCTCCATCTCCTGTCGACTCGGGCTGACCAAGGGGAGGGCTGGCCCCGCTTCCCGGCCTTGGAAGATCGGATCGGTGCTTAGGGTTTCTGCGCGGTAGACGGTGCTGAGATCACCATGGCGGAGAGTTCGAAGTCTGGTGAGGGGAAGTCGAGGAAGGTCTTCGATGTGGATGAGATGCTGAAGAAACTGCAGTTGCATGGAGAAGAACTGCATGATGTGATCTTGGGGAAGGAAGAGGTCAAGCAATGGCCGGAGATAAAGTGGCTGGCGGCGGCAAAAATCCTGACGAACAAGGCCTTCAGCATGCAGTCGCTGAAGAACACGATGTTAGCCGCCTGGAACCCTGCTCGTGAGGTTACGTTTCATCCGGTGACGGAGAATCTGTTTGTTCTCCAAGCTCGGTGCCTTGGCGATTGGAAGAAGATCATGGAGGATGGACCGTGGCTCTTCCGTCATTGCGCCCTGATGGTGGAACAGTTTGATGGGGCGACTACGGCGCCGAAGGAGGATCCTAAGAGGGTCCAAGCATGGATTCAAATCCACAAAATCCCGCCTCTGTTTAGGAACAAGGTGGTTTTGGAACAGCTAGCAAGCAGGGTGGGTGAGGTTGTCTCTGTTGATCTCAACCCCATCTAGACTAGACTGGGTGTTTTCCAACGAGCTCGGGTGAACCTGGATTCAACCAAGCCTCTGACGCGGTTTGTTCCGCTTGCAATGGAAGGCTAGGAGCGGATGTTCCAGCAGGTGAAGTATGGAACTGGGGAATTTGAGGACTCAGAGCTCCAGTTTGGTGAGTGGATGTTGTCTGAGGAAGTCTACTGGCGATCAGGAACACCAGGTGTGCGATCATGGAATCCCAACTATGGCCCGAGGGGTGGCCATGGGCAGGCACCAACGGGCCGGTTTGGTGGTCGTGGACGTGGTGATAAAGCTGGACGTGGCACTGATGCTCGTGTGCTGCGTAAGTGGGTTCCCACGAACGGTGAAAGCCGCAAGCGCAATTCAGATGATGCGGGACTCGGCGATGAGCGCGCTGGTGATACTGAGGACACGGCGTGCAGCCCTCTCAAGCCCCCAGCAGCGATAGTCACGGAAGGAGGTGGTAGCAATGGGACGAGGAAGAAGCTCAACATGGATGCGGGTGGTGGTGTCCAGGTGCCACCGCCGCCACCAGCTTACGTGCCACCAGCGGTTCTGAAGAAACATAAGAAAGCTGCATCCACCAAGGAGAAATTAAAGGGTGGAAAGGAGGACTCCAGCTCCTCGGAGAACAAGGAGAAAACTACTGAATTGGCGGCCTCCGGGGAGGAGGACCGCTAGGTGCAATGAATTACCTCAGCCTCAACTGTCGCGGTGTTGGGGGCGACGCGACAGTCAAGGAGATTCGCGATATCGCGAAGCAATACGCCCCGGGAGTGATATGTCTTCAGGAAACTCAATTATCTAAGGCAAGAGTAGAAGGACTAGCTCGTTCCCTAGGTTTTGATTATGCCTATGCTGTAAGTAGCTCGGGTCGCAGTGGGGGCCTGGGCTTGTTCTGGAATAATGGAATAAAAGTAGAGATTTTGCCCTACTCTCAGTACCACATAGATGCCATTGTTTCCTCCCCGGGGATGGAACCGTGGAGGCTAACTTCTGTTTACGGAGAGGCGCAAGTCAGCGAACGCCACAAGACGTGGGATTTACTGAAATTCTTAAAATCATCCTACCCGCACCCATGGTTGTGCATAGGTGATTTTAACGAGGTACTCCGTAAGGAGGAACACGTGGGTGTCCAGGACCGTAGCAATGCTCAGATCGCGGCCTTTCGTGAGACGGTGGATGTCTGTGGTCTTGCTGACCTAGGCTACACCGGAATAAGCTAGACTTTCGAGAAGAAGGTAGCAGGTGGCACATACTGCCGTGTCCGCCTTGATAGAGCACTAGCTTCCCCGAGTTGGTGTGCTCGCTATCCATTAGCGGAGGTACATCACCTGGCATCGACAGCAACATCTGACCATATTCCAATATTGCTGAAGATGGTACCGACCACACCCTCTGTTCAAAGACAACGCCCGGTGTTCAGATACGAGACGATGTGGGAAACTCATGGTGATTTCAAACCAATGCTTGATCAGACATGGGTGGAGGGAGACCCAAGTCACACAATGCAAGGGCTCCAGACGAAGCTGGCCTTCCTCTCAGAATCGCTATCTTCATGGAACTCATCCACCTTTGGCCATGTTCGTAAAGAAATAAGACAGCTCAAGCTTGAGCTGGAACGACATCGGACTGCCCCCCTTCGAGTTGGCCCATCCTATGAGGTATTGAAAACTGCAGCTCAACTTGTTGAACTACATCACATGGAAGAGCAAATGTGGCGCCAAAGATCACGCGTCCAATGGCTCTCCGAAGGGGACAGGAACACGCATTTTTTCCATCAAAGGGCAAGCCGAAGGAAGAAGAAGAACAAAATTACTAAGCTAACCCGACCAGATGGGATTGTTACCAAGGACCTGTAGGAGCTGCAGCAGATGTCTCGGGAATTTTATGATGACCTCTATAGGTCAGAAGGATCAAGCGGTATGGACGAGGTTTTAGCCTCGGTGCCGGTGAAGGTCACGGCTGAGATGAACGCCGCTTTGATCGCACCATTCAAAGAGCAGGAAGTAAAGACTGCTCTGTTTCAAATGTACCCCACAAAAGCCCCTGGACCAGACGGCTTCCCGGCGCATTTTTTCCAACGGCACTGGGACATGTGTGGGAATGAGGTAACCCGCTCAGTTTTGAGAATTTTACGCGGGGAAGAAAGTCCAGAAGGCATCAACAAAACCTTCATTGTTCTTATACCTAAGGTGGCTCAACCTGAGGAGCTAGGCAAGTTTCGCCCCATCAGCTTGTGCAATGTTATCTACAAAATCGCCTCCAAGGTTCTTGCCAACAGGTTAAAAATTATCCTCCCAAAGATCATCTCGGAGGAGCAATCTGCTTTTGTCCCGGGTAGGCTTATTACAGATAATATTATCACAGCATATGAGTGCTTGCATTTTATGAAGCGGAATGGGGCTAAGAAGCATCAACATTGTGCTATGAAATTAGACATGCGGAAGGCGTATGATCGGGTAGAATGGAGCTATTTACAAGCAATCATGCTCCGCGTGGGTTTCCATGACCGGTGGGTACAACTCATCATGAGGATGATATCCTCAGTATCCTTTTCGGTCTTATTCAACGGGACACCGTTGGTGGAGTTTCGCCCCTCGAGAGGTATCCGACAGGGTGATCCTATATCCCCATATTTGTTTATGATAGCAGCAGAGGGCCTTTCAGGCCTTTTAAAAAAGAGTCATTGATCATCGCATCTTAAAGGAGTTCAGGTGGCACCGACTGCCTCAGTAGTCAACCACCTCCTCTTTGCGGATGACAGCCTGTTGTTTGTCAAAGCAAGTGAAGAGGGAGCGAGAGATGTCACAACCCTTCTAGACAAGTACTGTGCTGCATCGGGTCAGAGAGTAAATCTGGACAAATCTTCTGTAGTTTTCAGCAAGGGGTGCCCAGAAACTGTCAGACAAGTGGTCAAGGATACTCTTCAGGTACCAAATGAGACGCTGAATGAAAAGTATCTTGGCATGCCATCAGATATCGGACGTTCCTTGAATGGGGAATTCAAGTATTTACGTGACCGAGTTTGGAAACGGGTCCAAGGCTGGATGGAACAATTACTCTCAGCCGGAGGAAAAGATGTATTGATCAAGTCAGTAGCTCAGGCTATTCCAACTTTTTCAATGTCTTGTTTCAAGCTCCCCAAAGGTCTATGCAAACACATTAATTCGTTAATTCAAAATTTCTGGTGGGGTAGCAAAAGAGGAAAGAGGCGGACACACTGGGTCTCCTGGGAGGTCATGTGTTCACCGAAAGCGGATGGAGGTTTAGGGTTTAGAGACATTGAGCTCTTTAGTCTGGCTTTACTTGCACGACAGGCTTGGCGATTGCTACAGCACCCTGAAGCGCTAAGTGCAAGGATACTCAAGGCGGTTTATTTCCCTACCAATGAACTTCTTGATGCCCAGCTCGGTTCACACCCATCTCAGGTGTGGAGAGCTTTGTTTGAGGGGAAAGAGACAATGAAACAAGGTCTAATTAGGAGGATTGGTTCAGGGGAAACCAATAATGTATGGACTCAAAACTGGATCCCTAGAGATCATTTGCTCCGGCCAGTTGCGTGCATCAAAGAAGAGGCGCCGGAAATGGTGAGCTCCTTCATCAATCCAGATTCGGTGACATGGAATGTTGAAAAACTGAGCGAGTTCTTCCTCCCCATGGATGGGGAAAATATTTGTAAGATCCCTCTAAGTACGATAAGGCAAGCTGACATGTGGGCGTGGCACTATGATCGCTCGGGCATTCTTTCCGTTCGATCGGTATACCGCATGCTTGTCAGACAAAGGAAGAGGAGAGAGGACTGGATCGAACACCGGCCGGCATCATCTAACACGGCTGGCGAGGAGAAGCAATGGACCAAGCTTTGGAAGACACAGGTTCCTTACAAGCTACGGGTTTTTCTTTGGAGACTTGCTCACCAGTGTCTACCGACAGGAGATGTCAGACATCATCGACACATGGCGGAATTGAGCAGCTGTTCTATCTATGGAGCAGCGGATTCGTGGAGGCACTCCTTGATCACATGTAATATTTCCCAATGCGTCTGGGCATTGGTCAGTGAAGACATTACTCAGCATATGCAGTTTACGACAGAACCGTCAGCGAAACAATGGCTTTTCGCGACGATGGAGTCTCTTAGTCACGCTAAGTTCATTGAGATGGTCGTTACCTTATGGGCAATTTGGTATGCTCGGCGGCGGCTGATACACGATGGCGAACAACAAAGTCCACTCTATACTTTTCTGTTTGTCAGAAGATTCCTTGAAGATTTGGCCCTGGTGCCTAAACCCTCTAATCTGCAGCCGCAGCAGTCTTCAAGTTCTACCGATCCAAAATGGCTCCCCCCACCGCTAGGCAGCGTCAAGATCAATGTGGACGCAGCGACGTCAAAAACGGGTTCGGGAGGGGCGATTTCGGCTGTCTGCCGCAGCGGAGCGGGGCAGTTCATGGGTGCTTCTACCCTAACAGTGACAGGTGGTCTTACCCCAGCAGCTTTAGAGGCACTTGCTTGCCGTGAAGCTCTGGCGTTGGCGCAAGATATTGATGCGAAAAGAGTTTGCATTGCGTCTGACTGCCTGGAAGTGATCAACAACTTAATTCGTCCGTATGCGGGTGAGTATGGCATGGTCATCTCAGAAATCTTGGCAATGGCATCCTTCTTTGAGTTGGCTGAGTTTAAGCATGAAAAGAGGAGCTCCAATGGTGAATCTCATCGTCTAGCGCATAGTAGTGTTAGAGAGGGAAGGGGACACCGTCTGTGGCTTCTCAATCCTCCTCCTGGTTTATGTATTCCTATGAACTTTCCAATTAATCAATAAAGGGTGGCTGGTTTCTAAAAAAAAACCTAATACCACATGCAACGAAAAAATAAAAAACAAAACAAAAAAAAGTCAGGTCGTATGCCATTACACGTGCCACAAGTGTGCTATGATGACAACCCACCTTCAACCACGGCCAGTCGGCCACGGCACCACAACCATCAAAAATCAGATATTCGATTGGATACTTTCTTTGAGTTAAAAATTGGATTAGATATGGCCATTTCAATCGAAACAGTTTACTTCCATGTTATGGCTAACAATCATGAAGGTGACAAGCTAGAATGCATTTAGGGAATCATCTTACATATCCAAATTACTAGAGCCGAAGATGTCAGATAGCGACTAAAGCTAACAAGAATTAAGCTAACAAAATATTATCACCATCTACCATCGCATATGAATTTTCTTGATCAATACTAAACATCAAATTAATTTTAAAAAGTAACACATAACTTGTAAATTGTTCGCTGATACGTCTCAAACGTATCTATAATTTCTGATGTTCCATGTTGATATTATACCAATTGTTACATATTTTATATACACTCCATAGTATTTTTATGCATTTTCTGGGACTAACCTATTAACAAGATGCCATAGTGCCAGTTCCTGTTTTCTGCTGTTTTTGTAATCCAGAAAAGCTAGTCTGGAAATATTCTCAGAATTGGACGAAACTTGGACAGAACCTCCTATTTTTCCAACACGAAGACGGAGTCCAGAGGAGAGACGGAGGAGGGCCACGTGGCACCCACATCATGGGGCCGCGCGGCCCCCTGCCGCGCCGTGGGGTGGTGTGGGGCCCTCGTGGCTCCGCAGCCGCCGCCCTTTCGCCTATTTATTCTTCCCGACGCGAAAACCCTAAATACCCGAGCCATTATCCACGAAAAGTTCCAGAGACGCCGCCGCCGTCAACCCTAGCTCAGGAGGGTTCAGAACCTCTTCCCGGCACCCTGCCGGCGAGGGGAATCATCACCGGAGGGCTCTACATCACCATGCCTGCCTCCGGAGTGATGCGTGAGTAGTTCATCCTTGGACTACGGGTCCATGGCAGTAGCTAGATGGTTGTCTCTCCACTTTATGCTATCATGTTTAGATCTTGTGAGCTGCCTATCATGATCAAGATCATCTTATTGTAATGCTACATGTTGTGTTTGCTGGGATTCGATGAATATTAAATACTATGTCAAGTGGAATATCAATCTATCTTATATGTTATTTATGATCTTGCATGCTTTCCATTACTCGTAGATGCTTTGGCCAAGTAGATGCTTGTAACTCCATGAGTGAGTATTTATTCTAGATAGTGGGTTCATGCCTCCGGTAATCTGGGAGAGTGACAATAACTTCTAAAATTGTGGATGTGTTGTTGCCACTAGGGATAAAATAACCGATGCTTAGCTTAAGTGTGCGCCGTTAGGTCTAATGCATTTGTTTACATTACGCACATTACTTAATGCAATTATCCGTTGCTTGCAACTTAATACTAACGGGGAACTCGGTATGACAACCTGGCGGTGGATTATTAGTCATAGACGCTGTTGGATAACGGTCTATATATTTTATCGTAATGCCCACATGAATATCATAGTAATCATCATGTTATATATATGCATTGTCATGTGCTAAATTTTTTGTCAACTGCTCAGCTGTAATTTGTTCACCCAGCATGTTAGTTATCTTTTATGGAGAGACTCCACTTGTGAACTGTGGACCCCGGTCCATTCTTTTACACTGATAATACAACCAACTGCAAACACTGTTCCTTTTCATTCTCTGCAATTTACTACTGTTTTCCACACCATACGTTTAATCCTTTGTTTTCAGCAAGCCGGTGAGATTGACAAACTCACTGTTTCGTTGGGGCAAAGTAGTTTGATTGTGTTGTGTGCAGGTTCCACGTCAGCGCGCCACTGACAACCTTCAGAAGTTATTTCTTGCTCCTACTAGTTCGATTAAACCTTGGTTTTATACTGAGGAAAACTGCTGCTACACTGCTTCATACCTTCCTCTTGGGGCCTCCCAGCGAACGTGTGATCCACGTAATCATTCGCGGTAATTCATAGTTAAAAATTTGGATGAAGCATAGTTAAAGTGAGTGCTTATTTGGCTCCTATTGTTCTAGATTGTGGACAAAATCTTCATTCACAGTCGTGTTTCTGAAATCACTAAACATTCAAATATAAACTAACATAAGAAAATAATTCATGAAATATTCTTAATATTCTTTACTTCTCTAACCATCATGAGACTGGTGGCATTGAAAAACATAATTTAATTTGTGACACGTAGAAAAAAGAATCACATCATTTGGATTTGTAAATCAAAAGTGGGCGCTAACCTCAATAATGTAGCACCCCAGCCTAGGGCGCTACCTTTCTGATTTACGGTTATCGTGACGTCCTAGGATCCGGTGTTGCCACGTTGGCAGGGGCATAGCGCCCTAGTCCAGGCCGTTGTGCTAATGTTTACTTCCGAGTCAGTTCTTGTGGATTTTCTATGACGCGAATAGAAAAGGAAAGGCAACCGGACTGGGGGCATGCTCGGCATAATTGCAACAATATCATACCCATGCCTTGCTTTGTGGGAAAAACTGGATAAAGATTCACGCCTTGTTCATAAGAACGGAGGGAGTATTATTTGTACCGGCGTTTTTTATGGTGCAACCAAACAACTAGTGTGACCTGTTATAACATTTTTGGTTCATCATGATTTTCTATTGCTTTTTAACTATTGTGTGTTATTCAATTTAATAACATGTCTTAACATGTCCCGAGTTAGTTAAAATGACTGATAGGACAGCAAGCACCGCCATACTCCCTCCATACACGGGAAAGGATGTCGCTGAAACAGATGTATCTAGTTGTGAAATACGTCTAGATACATTCATTTTTTTTGCAAAACACAGTACAAACGCAAACGGTCACATACACATGCACACACTGACCCGTATGAACGCACGCACGCACGCACACTCTACCCCTATGAGCACCTCTGAAATACTGACCCGGCGGGTCGAGTCTTGAGATTGACAAAGTCACCATAGGCGTCTCGCTGTCGACGGGAACGTCGCCTCTCAGTGAAGAATATTTCCACCTAAATGAGAAACACCAATGTTAAATCTGGGGTTTGAACTCTGGTGGGCTGGGGTACAACCACCCTCCTAAGAGCATCTCCACCGGCACCCTTCAAATGACCCCCCAAAGGACGCCAAAACATGCCACCAACGGCACCCTCCATAGGGTCGGCCCGAGCAAACTCGTGTCCGACACCCCCAAAAGGGCCCCCAAGTTTGGAGGCCCTCTCGGGTGCTGGACATGGGGCTGACATGCCCTCCTACATACACTCTTGCCCTGGGCAAGGCGGGCGAGCCATCCACTTGGAGGATTTTCTATGCTTATGCACGCCGGTGTGTTATTTTTTTTATGTTTATAGGGCCACATAGAATCCGGTGAGTGGATCGAGTGGCATCCACTCACGGGATCTTCTGTGGCTAGACATACATAGGACACGTTATGTTAGTGGTATATGACCATAGAAGATACAGGGATTGGATCTAGTGGCCTTCCCATGTTGAGGCGATCCACTTATGGGATTTTCTGTGGCTAGGCACACGTTATGTTAGTGGTATATAAGATCTAGGGAGTGGATCGAGTGGCCTTCCCATGCTGGGATTTTCAGTGGCTAGGTGTGGCCATAGCCTTTATTTTTCACGACCTACACAAAGGGCACAAAAAATAAAATTTATAGAAAATCACATAAACCGGCACTTATCCGGCTTATTTGGGGTGCCCGCTGTGAGCACTCCTATAATTTTGATCGGACATGTGTCCGGCACCCCCAATTAGGACTCCATTGGGGGTGCGGGACACGAAATTGGGGGTGCCCCTGGAAATGCTCTAGCCATATTGGCACAGGTAAATTCTTTTGATACATTCATTTTTGTGACAACTAATTCCATATGGAGGGAGTACATAACAACATACTCCCTCCGTTCCTAAATGTAAGATGTTTTAGGTGTTACACATGTTGTATATATGCATACTAAAATGAGTGAACATACACATGAAATATGTCTAGATATATTTATGTGCATATGAATGTAACCTAAAAAATCTTATATTTCGGAATGGAGGGAGTATATAGTACATGTATCCACGTGGCACTATGGCTGCTACGGTTCCAGCTCTATGGTCTTGGACGACAACGAGGTTCCGCTCGTCACGTGTCGACCCGTTGCTTCCTAGGTGTCGTCCCCATGAGCTACATGTCTGGCACGTGTACTAGAGCCTCGAGGGCACTCTGTGCGGTGCGTTGCTTTGCCTTGCTAGGCCTGTTGCTGTTGAAATCTAGAGCCTCGAGGGTTTCAGAAGAAAGACAGAAACGAAACAAAATCCATCGTTGTCGTCAGGTCCTCAGGGCGACCAGTCCACTCGGCCGGGCACACGCCGGCGGCGGCGAGCGCGCTGGGAGGTCCCGTTCAGGGTCCCAGGCTTCCAGCACAGACATTGTAACAACAAAAGCCGGTTTAGCGCCTCGCTTTATCGCGCAGAGTTAGGGTTCTTGATTCGCTTACTGCTTACCATGGTATTCTTTGCGTGTTCAGTTCGCGTGTGCTAGCGATCAGTACTCAGGTTTCACTGGTTGGGATCTGATCTGATCTCTTATTAGCGGACGCACTCTACATTTAGTGGATTCGGGTTTGATTTTTCAGCGGTTGATGCTTGATAGGGTGCTCTGTACTGTACTGTACTACGGGAGCAGCAGAGGGTCTATTTTGAAGCATGCGCAGATTGAGCTGTAGATGTTTTTTCAGTAGTAGATCAATTTCAGCTTTCATGGTTAATTAGATAGACCGTCTGTTATTATGCTTGTTTTACTGCTTGGGCTGGGATATGGTTTTTAAGGGTGGTACACATAGGATGATTAGGATCAGTCCTTTCCTATCTTAATTTGTTGGAGGACTTCAATTAGAGGAGAAGAATGAGCATCAGACCAGCCAATTTATGGTTTTATATTGGAAATCCTGCTGTTAAGAGATTTTTTTTTCTTTCAAAATGAATAGATGTCAACAACAATAAAAAAACCACCAAGAAACAATAGTAATTTTACCTGCATATGTAGCATGAGATCGCCTTAAATCTACTGACCGTTTAGGTTACCTAACCTGTTTATCTTCTCCATAAAAGGAAGAAAGGCTCCAAGTAAATTCAGGAATGCTTGCGTTTCCAGTTATATGTATTTTGCAAACCAAGTCTTGTGGCTGTGTTCTCTCATGATAGTTACTGTGATTAATAAAACTTATGACAATGCAAATTGTCACCCTGACACCATATTACTATTAGTCTGAAGAATTTCTCTTTTGTTTTGGGAAGCAGATTTGTTCCAGCAAAATGGCTCACTCAGATGACCAGCGATCATGGTCGGATCTCCCGGCAGAGCTTGTAGGCCATGTCCTCGGCTACCTGCCTGACCAAACTGACCGCACTCGGTTTGCAGCTGTATGCCACCGTTGGTGCATTTCTGCAAGGCAACCTAGCATTCCCCCGCCCTTGCCATGCCTTGTGCTCTCCGATGGCGCCGCCTTCAGCTTACCCCGCGGTGAATCCTTCCAGATCCCAAACAGTGCAAGCTTCAACGGCTGCTCTGGTGAGTGGCTGATCTTCTCAAGTGAAAAAACCTGCTCCTTGATCAACACCTTCTCCAAGGCCAGCTTGAAGCTTCCTGACCTGTATTGCTTCAACCTCATCGATGAGCCCCATGAAGTTATTAATGGCCAAGAGATACCCAATACAGTGCTGAACACTGATGCTGGCATGTCAATATGTAAGGCAGTCGTTTGCTCCGAAGTCCTTGTTGCTGCCATGGTTAGAGTTGGGGATCTTTATACGATTGCATTCTGCAATCCGGGAGCTACATTATGGTTTGTAAGTGCACTGGGCAAAATCAGATCACCTGAAGATGTAACTTTCTATGAAGGAAAGTTGTATACTGTTGATTTTGAGGGTAACCTTTGTTCTATCATTGTCGAAGAGGACGCGGACAGCGGCAAGATAAGACTGTATCGGATTGAGCGCGTCATCAGAGAGGCTCCTTTCTTCTTTCCCTCTTGGAGTTTCAGTGGCTCCATTGGAGAGCAGAATTACCTGGTTGAGTCTTGTGGTGCACTACTGTTTGTCCGCAGAAGGACCTTTGAACAACGATTTGGGGATGTCCTCGATGTTACATTCAAGGTAGTCAGGATTGAATTTGAGGTGCTTGAGGCAAATTTCCTGTCGTCGCAGTGGGTGAAGGTGACGAGCGTGGGGGATGATCGGGCGCTGTTCGTGGGGAGAAGCTCCCAGTCTGCCTGTGTTTCACAGTACGGGGAAAAGGGGAATTCTATCTTCTTCCTGGAGGATATGAAAAGCTGGAACTTTGAGGATGCACCAAGCTCCTACGCAATCTATGACATGAGTGATGGAACGATACGCTCACCGCTTCCCCGTGGATCGTGCAAGGGCGAGAAGCCGCCAGCGACTTGGCTTTTCCCTAGATAATTCTGTTATTTTCGTTTTGTCATGGACTCCTTGCAGTGTGTTCGTTTGTGTCAAGTGTTGTAATGTTACTTTCGAGAAATGTTGTTGTTTGGATATGTAATGTGTATGTTTTGTGTCAAGTGTTGTAATATAAGTTGCTACTGGAACCAATGGCTGTTCTTCTCAGTTTGTGTGGCCTCCTGTAGGTTGGTGCTTGTATCCTGCTGATCCATCGCGACCAGTATGAAATGTCTCGGAAACATGTCTTGTTAATTTGGCTGATGCCCGTGCTGATAATGCTGCGTAGGAATTGTGTGAGTGCTACCAAGTGCAGAGTGCATAAAGCTACTTTCTGTAAAGTTCTATAGTAATAACCTGCTGCTGACTGGACATGTCCCGGTGTTGATCTCGCCTGGCGACGAGCTGTGCGACGGGGGATTTGCTAGTGACGATGATGAGGATGAGGTTATTGACGGGAAGATGGAGCAGCTTCTGCCAGGCCTTGCCGAGCTGGATCAGGTTGAGTTGCTGCTGGACGGCGAGGAGGTGGCGCACGAAGACGGCCTTGATGACGACGGCGATTTGGCGAGGAGGGAGTTTCAGCTCGTCGCGGACGTCATTGACGCTGACGCGAAGGCTGCTACGATTGGGAATCTCTTCGCTGCCGATATTGATGACGCTGCCTCATCAGGCATCGCGATACGCTGCGTCGCAGATCTGTTCAGCCTGCCGGCTGTGCCGCTCCTGCCCACGCCTACTCCGCCGATGCCTCGTGCTCTTGCGGCCCTGCCCGACCCTGAACGTCGCAGCAGCAGGCTCGCGGCGAAGCCACAACTCCCAGCGGTCGGCAAAGCGCAGCGTGTCCTCCACAAGAAAATGGGGCTTGACTTTGGAGATATGCCCCAGGTGGAGGTTACGAAAGAATTCGCGAACACCTGCAAGATGGCTCCGTTCTCTGATTCGGCAATCAACGGGTTGAGGACCCTTATCAGGCTGAACCTGCCGTCCATGACGGCAGCGGATGAAGCTTTGATTGGCCTTGCTGGCCCAGGGGGAAGCGACTTCCCGCCACCGACGGCGCTGGACGTCTCCGCCTTATCTGCTTCCCGATCTTCAGATCGCGCCGCATAGTTGCGTGTTGAAGATATGACGATATATCTTTCTGAGAGATTAGATGGTGTAGGATGAGATCCTTTCGTCTAGCACGCCCTATCCTGTATGACTTTTTTCTTTTTGGCCTCGGCCGTGTCATGTTTGCTTCTCCTATATCAATGTAAAAGGCAAAACTTTTGCCTCGTTTCAAAAAAATATAGTAATAGGAACCTTGCAGAATTTTCCCAGTGTGCACGTATTTCTGATTGTACATACTAGATGATGCCCCGCGCGTTACTGCGGCACATCTTCTTAAAATTAGATATCTCATAATGATCAGCGCATGACGGGGAACGGATAGAAAATAGAAAAAAACTTTGGTGATTCGGTGCATATGTGAGGCTTTGAAACATACTCCCTCCGTTCGGAAAAGGATGTCACAAAAATGGGAGAGTACTTGCTAGAGTCCAATGGGTAAGTATGTAGTACTCATGAAAGGGTTGTCCATATCATGTCTTTGCTTGACACAAACATCGAAGTAAAAAATCCGCTAATCATTTTTAAGGAAAAAATGACACAATTTGAAAATCGGCGTTACTATTTGGTCAAAATATTGAGCATCCTTACAATAATTATTCTATAGCTTTCCTAACAACACCAAATGGCAATATAAAAGAAGAAAAAAGCATATATTACTTGTGGTCCGGTGCATGCATTGTTGGATGCTCCTTTCGTGTAGCTCGTGCAGAAGAGATCCGTGTCACACTGTATTTTGCCAATGAATCGGTTTCTCTGAAAATTCTGGACAGACGTGATGGGGAAGCGAGCACGCGGGCAAAATTTGACGCGGACGCACCAAAACGTAGGAAAAACAGTTAGTGGTGTTGAGTATATAGGTAATTGTTCGATTAAATTAATCCAATAATAAATCATGAACATGACATAAACAGTGCTAATGACATCTGACATAAACTTGATGTCCAGCTCCTCTCACATCTAGTGAGCGATGTATCGGAGGGTGGCTTAGACGAGGCGGTGCTGAGTTTATTATATGATCTGAAAGCATCTGACCGCAAGTCCAAAGCAGACTCTCATAAAAAGAATAAAAAGAAAACGCCACGGAAAAAGGCGAAGTTGTCCACATCTCCAATTGTTTCCCAATGAATGGCATATTTGAGAACAGCAGAGATCTTCGTGACTTGGCTAAACATGTTCGTATTGCTGATTCTATTCGGGATCATTGATTGGACTTCGTGGGAATTTCCGGAATCGACAAACGGGATTTTTCAGCGAGCCTACTAAACCGCTAGTTTGGTGGTGTAGAGTTCACTTGGAGGTCTCGTCCGCCACGTGGTAGGTCTGAGGGCATTTTACTAGGCGTCAGAACAAAGACCAAGGATGTGTTGGCTAGTTCGGAAGGGGACTTTCATATTAAGGTCCACATCCGTAACAAGGCCAACAACTTCACATGGACTCTTGTCGCCGTGTATGGTGCTGCCCAAGACGAGTATAAACCTGCTTTTCTCAGAGAGTTGGTGAACCTAGCAAAAGATAACCCATATCCTATAATTATAGGGGGTGATTTTAACTTGCTAAGGTTTCCACATGAAAAGAGTAGAGCCAGATTTGATAACAGATGGCCTCTCTTGTTTAATACTGTTATTGACAGTCTTAGTCTAAGAGAGGTCTCGATGTCTGGGAGACAGTTTACTTGGGCTAATAGCCTCCCAGAGCCAACATACGAGAAGCTGGACTGTGTACTGATGGATTCGGATTAGGAAGTAAAATACCCACTGGCCTCAGTACGGGTCCTCGAACGTATTGAGGCATTGTCAGATCATGCCCCCGTACTCCTAACCACGGGAACACCTAACCCATTGTGCAAACGTCAATTCAAATTTGAATTGGGTTGGTTGCATATGGATGGGTTTCTTGAAATGGTAAGAAAGGTGTGGGAAAGACCGGTACCTAGTCTAACTCCAATCCAAAGGTGGAACAATAAAATAAGCGCATTGCGTAAACACCTGAAAGGATGGGCGAGACATATGGTTGGGCAATTAAAAAACGAGAAGCTCCGGTTGTCGTCTATTATAGATGAACTAGAGGCTTTAGCGGAAGTTAGACCCCTATCATCGCAAGAGATCGACTTAAAAAATCGTTCTAATGCTGAGATGGCGGGTCTCCTTCGAGAAGAGGAGATCAAATGGTACCAACGATCAAATGCCTAATTTATTCTGGAAGGAGATGCGAATACGAGATACTTTCATAGTCTTGCTAATGGAAGACATAGAAAGAAACTCATTCATTCTCTAACCCAGGAAGAGGGTATGATTGAAGGCCATGAGCAATTGAAATCCTACATCATGAAGTACTATAAAAATTTGTTTGGCGAGCCGGATGCAGATAATTTCTCGCTGGACGAAACCCAAACAGATGATATACCGCAAGTTTCCGATCAGGAAAACGCCCATCTGACTGCTCCTTTCTCTATGGAGGAGGTGAAGAAGGTGGTATTCCAAAAGGAACACAACAAAGCACCGGGTCCGGATGGTTTTCCCGCAGAGTTTTATCAAACTTTTTGGGACGTAATCCAATCGGACCTGCTCGAGATGTTTCAGGATTTACATGCTGGACATCTTGAGCTTTTTCGCCTAAATTTCGGTGAGATAATTTTGTTGCCAAAGGTTAATGGAGCAGAAAGGATTCAGCAATATAGACCTATCTGTCTTCTTAATGTTAGCTTCAAGATTTTCACTAAAATCGCTACCATTAGGCTTAACTCGATGGCTGATCATGTTGTGAGACCCACTTAGACGGCGTTTATGCAAGGTCGCAATATCCTTGATGGAGTTGTAATTTTACATGAAACAGTTCATGAGATGCATCAAAAAAACTTAATGGAGTCATCCTAAAAATTGACTTTGAAAAGGCTTATGATAAAGTCAAATGGTCTTTCTTACAACAAACACTCAGAATGAAAGGTTTTTCAGCTAAGTGGCGCGCAATGATTCATAATTTCGTTTCCGGAGGAAGTGTCGCCATCAAAGTCAATGACGATGTTGGTCAAAACTTTCAGACGAAAAAGGGATTACGGCAAGGTGATCCATTATCACCTATATTCTTTAATATAGTTGCTGATATGTTAGCCATAATCATTGAGCGGGCAAAATCCGATGGGAAAATTGTGGGCGTGGTACCGCATCTAGTGGATGGCGGATTATCCGTTTTACAATACGCCGACGATACAATTCTTTTTATGGAACATGATATGGAAAAGGCAAGAAACCTGACATTAATATTATCAGCGGTCGAGCAACTTTCCGGTCTAAAAATCAATTTCCATAAAAGTGAAGTGTTTTGTTTCAGGGACTCTCAAGAGGAGGCTACCCAATATGCTGAATTATTCGGCTGTGGGCTTGGCCAGTTTCCAATTAACTATCTCGGCATCCCAATTCACTTTAGGAGGCTAATGATAGCTCAATGGAAACATGTTGAGGAAAGACTACAAAAGAGACTAAGTAGCTGGAAAGAAAAATTATTATCCTTAGGGGGAAGATTGGTGCTCATAAATTCAGTCCTAAATAATATGGTGCTGTATATGATATCTTTCTTTTAACTACCAAAGGGAGTCTTGCATCGATTGGATTACTTTCGATCCAGATTCTTTTGGCAAGGGGATAATGAAAAAAAGAAATACCGGCTGACAAAATGAGATGTAGTGTGCCGCCCTAAGGACCATGGTGGTCTCGGGATTCATGATCTTCAGGTCAAGAATAGAGCTCTTCTTGGTAAGTGGTTGTTTAAGCTACTGACGGAAGAGGGGGTGTGGCAAACCCTCCTTAGGAGAAAATACATAGTCTCAAGTGCGTTATCATAGGTTTCTTGGAAATCAGGTGATTCCCATTTTTGGACGGGCTTAATGGCGACGAAGAAATTCTTCTTCCCATATGGCTCTTTCTCTATTAAAGATGGGTCAGAGATAAGGTTCTGGGAGGATACATGGTTGGGTACTACCCCACTCCGAGAACAATATCCAGCGTTATATGGTATAGTCCAAGGACGTCACAAGAGTGATACACTTGCTCAAGTACTGGTTGATAATCATCCAACTGTGACGTTCCGAAGAGATCTTGTTGGACCCAGACTGGCATCTTGGCATGAGTTGCTTCTGCGACTCGCTACTGTCAATTTGACTCAAGGGACCGATGAGTTTCGGTGGAATTTACGCAATTGCGGTAAATTTTCCGTGGACTCCATGTATACAGCACTCGTTCAGCCGGATGTGCCAGTAGATAATAATAAGAAAATCTAGAAGATGAAAATTCCACTTAAAAACAAAGTTTTTGCGTGGTATCTTCGTCAAGGAGTAATTCTTACAAAAGACAACCTTGCAAAACGCAATTGGCATGGGAGTAAACAGTGTGTCTTCTGTCATAAAAACGAGACAATCAAACACCTTTTCTTCGAGTGCAAATTTGCTAGTTCTATATGGTCCATCATCCAGATAGGTTCTACTATTTACCCACATAAAAGCATTGCTAATATTTTTGGCAATTAGCTGAATGGAGTGGATAATAGGTTCAAACAACTTATTAGGGTGGCAGCGCTTGCCGTAATATGGTCGCTTTGGCTATGTAGAAAAGACAAGGTTTTTAATGATAAAAATTGCTCTCTTATGCAGGTTATCTACAGGACTACTGCTACACTCCGTTCGTGGTCTCAGTTGCAACGTGTGGGGCATCGAGACCTGTTTATGGAGGCGTGTACAAGTCTCGAGGATACGGCGAAAGACTTTTTATCCCTACATGGATGACAACATAATTTGCGGATCGGCCCTCCACCACCATAGGCGTTTCTACAATTTCTCATTTTGATATGTAACTCGCCTTGTTATTTTTTCGTACTTGAGACTTGTTTCGGCTGTGTGCATCTTAGTTATGCAGAGGCTGGGTGTAATGCTTGAACCTTTTAAGTAATAAAAACTCCCTTTATCTAAAAAAAAGATATACTGAAACTTGATGATAAAACTACGTACCAAACAGATAGTAGAAACATCTACGCATATCACTAGTACTGCAAACATGGAAATAATCAGGAGAGGGATAAACATGTTATACCCTCCACTAAGTCAGTTGGCCGCAGCAGCAACGGAGGCGGTGGCTGATACCCACAAGTATAGGGGATCGTTGAAATCTTCAATGTGTAAGTATTAGTATCGATCCCACGAGTAGTAGAAGGTATAAGTATTTATCCTCTCAAATAAGAGTGTCACTTCTCTTATTATCTATGCACTAGACAAACTAAAATGATTAAATGATGCAAGTGTTTTTGGGTTTTTGGTGTAGAGTTTGCAATAAAGTAAAAAGCTGAAAATAAAATATGATGAGTGAAAGCTCTCAAAGAGAGAAAGCCCAATCCTCTATGCAGCAAGAGGACAAGCTTAAGTGTGTGTTTCTTATGCGTGGAAAACGTTCCCAAGGGCTACATGGATTTCATGGCATAGATATTTCTAGAACAACAAGGTAAACATTTTGTCAAGTTTTAATCTTCTTTGGACGGAGCCATAATTAGGTGTAGCTAAATAAATAAACTAAACCCCTTATGATGGTTCTTATGGCCAAGTAAATGACTGCACAAGAGTTATTAAGACATAGAGTCCCACCATAGCCTTAAACTCTAAGGTCCCCGATATAAATCCCCTCCTAATGGTACTTCATGTATTAGACCCAGGTTTACGTGTCCTCCCAGGTCCTACCCATTCCATCACATTAGTGTGATCACCTTCATGCATTACTCAACATATGTGTGCACCCATACGTTGTACAATAAGATAACCATAAAATATAAAAACTTGACCAAATACTCAATACATGTTAAGTGGAAATCATTGCCAATCCATCCTATGCCCCCAGGAACATGAGAGAACTACTCACAACGCGAAGACATGATATGATTCAATGGTATAAGTGATACAACACAATCTGAAAATATAATCTCCCCACAAAACAATGACAAGTAGCAATTCACAAACATGTAGAATAGTACTTAGACAATAGCTAGGGTTCGAACAATCTCAAACTATGAGGGGGTGAAGTGGATCACGAAGATGGTGATGGAGATGGTGCTGGTCTTGACGGTGGTGTTGATGGAGACTCCGGAGGGGGGATGGAGGAGCCTTCCGGAGGTGATCCGGCGGCGTTTCCCCCCTCCAATCTTCTCCGGCGACAGCCTTCTGACTCTCTGTTTCGTGGTTTTGTGTTTCTCCGCTGCCTCTTGCGAAACTCCTCGGGGGACTATTTTTATAGTCGGTTTTAGGTCAAGACGAAGCCACGGAGACGAAAACGGACGGCATCGGAGCCACGAGGGGGAAAAGGAGGTGCCTCACGCGGCCAGGGAATCTGGCCGCGTGGGACCACCTATTTCCAGCTGGTTGGGCTTCTGGTCTTCATTTTCAGCCCATTGCGTTCGTCTCGAAAATTCTGAACCGTGCTCTTTGGCCTTGCCCTTTTTGGAGTCCCGAAGCTCCCGGAAAGTCCGAAACACTAAAAAAGACGTTTTCTGGAAAACAGAGTTAGAACCAAAAGAGGGGGATTGTTTAGAAAATCCCCGAAATCATTATAAAACATGAATATAACATCATATAAGTTGCAAATATGTAGGAATATCTAGTAATAACATGCAAAGTTCATGTATGCATTTTACATGCATCAACATCCCCAAGCTTAACCTATACTCGTCCTCGAGTATGAAGGTGATAAAACTAACATGGACTTTGCATTTTAATACTATCAATGGATATCAAAGATGATTACTATTGCTACATAAAGTCAAATGATTCATTCTCAAAGGAGTAGCAATATACAAGATAGATTATGAAGTGATATCAAATATTCAATGAAAGGATGTTCAATGATAATTCACAAAGTGTAACATAGAAGAAAGTACTATGGACCAAATGTATGCATAATGAAAAGTAAAAACATCCTATAATGGTCATAGAGTATTCTTGTAAATCTGAATATAAAAGGTGGACACTTTGGAAAGATATATAAATGAGTAGAGGTAAAACATGAATAAGTTTCATCTAACTTCCAAATGCTTCTACTTAAGTTAATGTTTGCAATGTGGTATTCATTGGTGTCAAGCTCTCATTACCCCTATCATAGCATCTTGAATGGTTAAAGTTTAAAGTGAAAGCAAATATGAGTAGTATGCTTGACAAAGTATGGGTTGAATGTCTCATGCCCCGTGAATACGAGTACCTACACCACGGTGTTACTCAACTTGGGACACAAAGCAAGTTCAAGTTAAGGTCATTGTAAGTAATAATAGCGTCATCAAGAGCGTCAACTGGGGTACCTCTTGTCCCAGGACATGGAACAAGCCCATGTCAAAATGACAAGACAAACAAACAAAATGAACAATCTCACACCCTTTTTATTTACTATTGGTATAGCTTTTTATTGTGGGTGCATCACTGAAGGTTCACCATAGCATGTAAGTAAATTTCCACCATGAATGATGCATGGCTTAGATTAGCGGCCCAGGCGTCTCTCTAGCCATTTATACAAACTCATTAAACTTACTAAGTTTCCACATTTATTTGGCACCATGATAAGCATCCATAAACAAAAGTACATGATATCAACTAAAATAAAAGAGCACGTTGAAAGCTTGCCATGTGACAGCACATATGAGCTAACTCCCAACCAAGACTCTTGTCAAGCTCACAACTTCATAATTTTAATCACAATGGGTCATGTTTATTAAGTGCAATAAAAGTAAGGTGCATCAAGTTCGTGAGAGCTCTTTAACCAACTTTTCCCATAACAATCAATAACATAAGCATTTTAATTCAGAAGTATAGATAATACAAAATAACATGATAAACATACTCGGAATAGCATAAAGCTAATAGGTAGATATGGTGGACTCACTGGAAAAACTTTGGTTGAAGGTGTTGGAAAACAAGTTTTTACTTGTTGGAATTTTTGGGCTAGCAAGAGGGAGAAAGTTGACCGTCTAAATGCATGCATAAGTGTCCATAGAACTAACCAATCCATGTTAAACAAAGTAAAGTAACATTCAGCATCAAAACATGAATAAAAGATAGCTCTTGATAAAACACTTGCAAATTAATATTCATTAAAAAGCATGAATCATGCAACTATATGTATCTTTTTGAATCAACTCAAACATCCCTTTCCCAATCTTTTTAATAGCATCCAACTTAATTCAACCCAAATTTCCAGTAGCTCTCATATATAAATGATAGTGGTGGTCTCAAGACAAACAAAAATCAAAAAAATAAAAAGCAAATAAAAGACGCTCCAAGTTTATGCGATAAAGTGCATTGATCGAAAAACAGAAGTTAGACGTGTGCAAACCGAGAGTGTGTTGGTCCAGTGGGGTTGTCTTCACATCCCCAAGCTTATGGTCTTCACCATCCTTGGATAGCTCTTGGTGCATCTCCTCTAATCCCTGTGAAAAAACTTCAAAACACCGTTTCTCCCATTTCTTTTCTGTGGGGTGACATTAGTAGGTACAAAAGATAGAATGCTTGCTGCAAAAATTCATGAAAAAATTCATATTAAGTGTCCAGAAAGTGTATAATGTTGTATGCTTCCTCATAAACTCAAGTCAATCAAGAAGATTAAACTTAAAAGTTCAAAGAATGCATCAAACAAAATAGGACAGAATCTGTCCAGAAAAACAGCAGCAGCAAAACGTATTTATTTACCCTACTTAGATATGTCCAAAAAATCAGAAAAATTCATGCATACAGAGGATGAAAAGTTGCAACTACAGTTCAAATTTGAGCTTAATCGGAGTTACAGAATAGGAATTAAAAATCATACCGTGCACAGATTCGTGCTGGAATAAAATCTCCGAATAAATAGCAACTTTTTCAATCCAAAATAGGTAAAACTTGGCACTTTATTAAAATTCCAGAAACTAAACTAAAAACTAAGTCTCTTGTTACAGCAAGAGGACACAAAGAAAATCAAAAGTAAAAACAACCGGGTTGCCTCCCGTAAAGCGCTTTCTTTATAGCCATATAGCTAGGCTTACTTACTTGGTATCAAGATGGTTGGAGTGAGGTGGCTTGGCATCCCCAAGCTTGAATTCTTGTACTTATGATATATGTAGAGTGAGCCTAGGGGTAACATCCCCAAGCTTGAGTGTTTGTCCCTCTTGATCATTGTTCATCACCCTCAACTCTTCCACTTGAAAATTCTCTTTACACAAAACTCATCATAAAACTTGATTAGAGGGGTTAGTGTCTCCATAAATTAAATCCACATAGGTACAGCAAAGACATATCATGAGTTGATTCTAAACATTAGCTACTGTTACTATGGTTGTGTATTGCTCTTTGATCAATAGAACCACACAAAACACAAGTAATGAGAGTAATGCAAAATAAAGACAGAATCTGTCAAAAACTGGACAGCCCGTAAAGAGTGAATTTTCAGAGGCACTTACGTTGCTCAAATCAGAAAACTTTGAACTAATGAAATGTGTAATAATAACTGAATATTGCTGTCGTAAAATATCAGGTCAAAATTCTCTTCTGTGATTTCTAACATTTTTCGCAGTGAAGCTTAGGAATCTGTTTTCTGGACAGCAAATCACTATTGTTTGATCCTACCTCTCAAAAGAGGTTATTCTTGCCATAAAGATGAAAAATAAGATACAAAGGTGTTGTTACAGTAGTAAACAAGCACCTTGACTCAAAAACCAAAACTTAAACTGAAGATAAAAGAAATAAAAAGAAACAAAAAGAACTAAGAAAGAATCAAGAGAAACAAATAAAGAAGAAAGAAAATATTTTTGTTGTTTTTGATTTAGCAAAAGGGCAAAAGAAGAAGCAAATATATACAACATAAACACTCTTTTTATTTGGTTTTAGCTTTGGGAAAAGTTTTAATGATAGAGACTTTGCAATGGTTCCATTGGCATGAACAACACATGTTCAAGGTCGACCCCAACTTCTCCATTACTCATCCTTCTCATTTACTTTCCCAAATTTTATATAAAGTGAAAATCTTAAACTAGCAATTAGAAAACAGTAGGTAAAGTTATTTTGCATGTTCTCAAGATATAAAGGTGTGCTCAAACCGAATAGGAAATAAAAGCATAAAGAGCACAACACAAAACATTAAACCATTAACTTTTAAGTCTAACTCCTTTTCTATGCATTGGCATTTTATATATGAATAAATAGCAGCAATTTTGTGGTAACCAATGCATGTAATGATCAGTAGGTTGCATTTTAAATAACATAGAAACATAAATATAAGTCTTTCTTCCTCTCTCATAATAGTTACAAGTAGTGGAACCAAATTTGATAAAACAACTATTAGATTGGTGCAACTTTGCAAACTTAGGAACATATAAAGGATTATTAAAACTATCATGTAAGATATTAGCATGTTTTCCTCTCTCAAAATAATTGCAAGAAACATCATAAACATGATGGTTGTGGGTGGAATGGTTATTAGTGCAAGATAATTTCAGCCCACATAAGTACTTTTCAACATATAAAAGCTTCTCCTCCATGGTGTGAATAGGAGAATTCAAAAATAAAGTAGGACTCTCATAAGTGAGAGTGTTGTCACAAGCAGCAAGTATATCATTTTTATCCTCACATAAAGTAATAACAGCTAAACATGGAGGATTATCAATAAGCATAGGTCCATCATCTAGAGTACTATCATAAAACATGTCTAAACCATACTCCTCATCATCATCAAAATTATTATCAATAATGTTATCATTAGGCATAGGTTGATATTCCTCCTCATTATCAGAATCATAAGAACAAAGTTTATCATCAACAAAAAATTTAGTGTTACCCTCATCCATAGGTGGTGAAGGTGGAAGTTCCCTCTCTTCATTCTCTAGTTGTTCATCATTTTCATCATCTTCTTGGGGTTGCACGGGCATCCCCAAGCTTAGGCTTTTGTCATCTTCTTCCTGCAAAATATTAGAGCTTTCTTGGGCAGCTCTCTTCCTTGTGTCAACAACATAGATATTTTCATTAAATTCAACTATGCAGAGATCAAGGATAGTGGCAATCAAAACTTTAAATTGAGAAGCTATAGGGCAGGTTTCATGTTCATCAATGAAGGTGTATAATTCATAGGCTGCCATAAAAATAACAAATTGCTCTACTTCTTCCATCCCTAAGTGAGCATAATTCCATGTATGATAAGTTGCAATAACATGTTCTTTATTGGAAGGGCATTGGAATTCAAAGTGTCTAAAGTATTAGAGCAACAAATTTCTTCCTCATGATAATTAAGCAGCCCACTAGCAATTTTATTTAGAAGCTCTATGTAGCCTCCTAATCTTTTCCCTTCATTTGATTTTCTAAATTCAGCAGCTATCATGGCGTTTTCATAATAGTTTTCCATTTTCTAATTTTTTTTGTTTTTATATATATAAAGTGAATGCAAACTAAACTAAATGCAAAACTGAAAGTAAACTAGAGTATATGCAAAACTGAAAATAAATATCTAGTGCAAACAAGAATAAAAACTTAAGCGCTACACTCCCCGGCAACGGCGCCAGAAAATGTCTTGATACCCACAAGTATAGGGGATCGTTGAAATCTTCAATGTGTAAGTATTAGTATCGATCCCACGAGGAGTAGAAGGTATAAGTATTTATCCTCTCAAATAAGAGTGTCACTTCTCTTATTATCTATGCACTAGACAAACTAAAATGATTAAATGATGCAAGTGTTTTTGGGTTTTTGGTGTAGAGTTTGCAATAAAGTAAAAAGCTGAAAATAAAATATGATGAGTGAAAGCTCTCAAAGAGAGAAAGCCCAATCCTCTATGCAGCAAGAGGACAAGCTTAAGTGTGTGTTTCTTATGCGTGGAAAACGTTCCCAAGGGCTACATGGATTTCATGGCATAGATATTTCTAGAACAACAAGGTAAACATTTTGTCAAGTTTTAATCTTCTTTGGACGGAGCCATAATTAGGTGTAGCTAAATAAATAAACTAAACCCCTTATGATGGTTCTTATGGCCAAGTAAATGACTGCACAAGAGTTATTAAGACATAGAGTCCCACCATAGCCTTAAACTCTAAGGTCCCCGATATAAATCCCCTCCTAATGGTACTTCATGTATTAGACCACAGGTTTACGTGTCCTCCCAGGTCCTACCCATTCCATCACATTAGTGTGATCACCTTCATGCATTACTCAACATATGTGTGCACCCATACGTTGTACAATAAGATAACCATAAAAGATAAAAACTTGACCAAATACTCAATACATGTTAAGTGGAAATCATTGCCAATCCATCCTATGCCCCCAGGAACATGAGAGAACTACTCACAACGCGAAGACATGATATGATTCAATGGTATAAGTGATACAACACAATCTGAAAATATAATCTCCCCACAAAACAATGACAAGTAGCAATTCACAAACATGTAGAATAGTACTTAGACAATAGCTAGGGTTCGAACAATCTCAAACTATGAGGGGGGTGAAGTGGATCACGAAGATGGTGATGGAGATGGTGCTGGTCTTGACGGTGGTGTTGATGGAGACTCCGGAGGGGGGATGGAGGAGCCTTCCGGAGGTGATCCGGCGGCGTTTCCCCCCTCCAATCTTCTCCGGCGACAGCCTTCTGACTCTCTGTTTCGTGGTTTTGTGTTTCTCCGCCTCTCTTGCGAAACTCCTCGGGGGACTATTTTTATAGTCGGTTTTAGGTCAAGACGAAGCCACGGAGACGAAAACGGACGGCATCGGAGCCACGAGGGGGAAAAGGAGGTGCCTCACGCGGCCAGGGAATCTGGCCGCGTGGGACCACCTATTTCCCAGCTGGTTGGGCTTCTGGTCTTCATTTTCAGCCCATTGCATTCGTCTCGAAAATTCTGAACCGTGCTCTTTGGCCTTGCCCTTTTTGGAGTCCCGAAGCTCCCAAAGTCCGAAACACTAAAAAAGACGTTTTCTGGAAAACAGAGTTAGAACCAAAAGAGGGGGGATTGTTTAGAAAATCCCCGAAATCATTATAAAACATGAATATAACATCATATAAGTTGCAAATATGTAGGAATATCTAATAATAACATGCAAAGTTCATGTATGCATTTTACATGCATCAGTGGCCTCATCGGCGATCCTCTTGTCAGCAGCAGCCTTCTCCTTGTCGGTAGTTGATACAGAATAGTTGAGACAGATGAGCGGAAGCGAGCAGTCGCGCAAGAGACGCTCCCAAAAATCTAATCGCCCCTCTCCCGTACAAGATCTGGAGAGGCGGAGTTTCGGAGGCCTGCTCTCCTATCAGCCGTGTACGCGGTGGATGGGATGGGATCAGCGATGGCAACAACAGCGAGAGGAACCATGATGGCGGCTCGAGCAGTTTCCTGCGTGACAAAAAGAATACATTGACTCGGCGAGATTCCCGCAACCCGCGTCGTGACGTGACGTGACGTGACGAGGCGAGGCGGGGGAGGAGAAGGAGCGCGCGTGTGGAACGCCTCCCTTCACTTCATAGTCAACACCTCATACATGGTGGAGAAGAGCTCATCTTATAATTTGGTGTACATCTCTACCAACGAGTCATGTGTGACTAAACTCTCACCACTTGCCATAACAGTTATGGCTTTAGAATTTTTTCTTTAAATTCTAGATGGGCCTAAAGCCCACCCCAATATTTCAGCAAGTGGGTCATTCCTATTTAGATATAGAAGATATATTGTTCTGTTGAGCGGAAAGTTCATATTTGAATAAGGAAATTATGAATAACACATGGCCATTGCTCCTCTTTAGGAGTTAAATGCATGGGCGGTTCTATTTTTTTGTGCCGAAATGTCAATTGGAGCGTAATTTTTTTTAAATGCACATACGAGTCCCACTTCTATTTTAAATTGTTCACTAGAGGTGCTAGAATGGTCTGACCAGCGCAGACGAATGCCACGTCCACTACAATTTACAAAATGCCCTTGAGGTTTTAGTTTTTGCAAATCACGATCCCTTGCAGGGCAGGAGGTCCCATGACGGTCCATGCGACAGTCGCCACGACGCGTGCGACGGCGTCCATGCTGATCTTCATCGACGTGTTTGTGTATGGCGATGCCCCCGGCCAGCTCTCCGTTACAGACACGTGCGGCCCCTTCGAAACGATGACGACATGAGGACAACCATGAGCATCCGCGACCACGTAAGAGGAAGTGCCTCGCCGGTCGGCAACTAGCTAGCGCGTACGGTGGTGTCTGCTTGCCATGCGAGCATTACAGTGACCATTCTGTATGCTCCATGGCGGACGCGGACTTTGCACAACGCATTGCACGCACATCGCCTATATCTAACTGTCCATTTTCGTTGGGATTTGAGCCACTAGATCCCCGTTATGTCCCATCGAAAAAGGAATCTTCAACTTGTTGTAAAACCTCTAGATCATCTAGCTCAAGATTTGAGCCACAACTAAGATAAAATTAGAACAAACACACCTTTGAGCTTCAAAATTGGTGAGAACAACATCTAGGACTCCACTAAGTGAAGCCCCTTTCTTTTCTGCTTCGGGACAGCTCCTAGAGTGTGTAGGAGCTGCTGATGGATGCCTTCCCATAGCTACTGTGCGTACTAGATTGGGCAGGTCAGAGGGTTGTTTGAGAGTTCTAGTGGCCTCTTCTTTCTTCTCTCAGTTTGGAATAGCCTCTCTGTATGTTTTTATATGCACATCACTATGGGGGGGCCCACCTGTCAGTTGATATTTTGCTGCCCCCAATCAAGGCACATCACAAAACCGACCTACTATAGCAGTGCTACTGTAGCAGCCGAAATTGTTGACCTAGGTTTAGCTTAGATCAAAATATCCAACATTCTCCCCCTTGATTGTAAGGCTAAACTTTATAAACCCACTTATCAATGAAATGGCATACGAGATAAAAAGATTACTGCGGTCAATTGTTTAGTACCACAAAAACCCAATTACTACAATATACCATCCCATCTTAAAATGGAACTTCTTTAACTTATGAGCTCCATAAACTTAAACTTAAGTGAAAAACTTATGAGCTCATCTCTTTGTTGAAACTTATACAGAGGCAATAAATTACAACGGTCAATTAAGTACCGCTAAACTTATTGGCTACAGTACATCATTCCATCGAAGAAATGAACCCTCTTTAGATTTGTGGGGAGATGGTGTTGCAATGGTCCCAAGAGTGCAATTTGTTCTCTCATGAATATGTATACTCATAATTATGCGCGCACTTGAAATGAGAACAATATGTTTTCAGAATCATAATTAGTCCCTTAATAATAGGCTGCCACATAAACTTAATGCCGGCAACGTTAGAAGGCAAGCCTCTTAAATATGGTGCTTAGAACTTAATATCTTATGTAATGCTTACATACAAGCACCCAAAATTTACTTTATATGTGTTCAACCCTTATGCTTTAGATCTAATACTTATTTGTTGAACACCAAAACTTAATTCATCAAGGCCTTGAATGTTTTGACTCTGAAATTATTCTTTCACAATGTCTTAGGTCTGGCAGGTACCTCTTGACATGCTACTTGAATTGACTGCACTCTTACATAATATGTCCCGGGATAAATTTCTTAAGATAATCACTTAATCTTAAATTGTTATGGACCAGGGACACAAATCCATATCTTAAAACATAGGGATCGAAACATGCCATAATTTAATTTGCATCTTAACAATGCCTTAAGAAAATTTGGGCGAAGCCATTCTACAATATGGCTCCCCCTGCAAGGGTGAAACTTTTGTGGATAAAACGTAAGAGGATTTTTCACTCCTTGCAAAAATACCTTAGAGACCCACAACTTTGTGGCCATCATGTTTCTTGAATGTGAGCATGTAATCCCTTAGTGTGATATATTATCACACAGTTACTTTAGTGCTTGTGCCAACAAGGCAAAGCTTTTCTTAAATATTTTCCGGGAGGTCCAAACCCGGACTTATGTCTGCCAAAATATCCCGAACACAAAAACTTAAAGGCACATAATAACTTAAACATTAGTAGCATCATGAAGAAAACTTAATGCCCTTGAGGGAGTAAACATAAAATTTCCAAAATGAACTTAATACTCCCTTTTAATGGACCAATCTTAGCGAGTCTTAATAACTTAAAGTACATCACCAAGATGAACTTATCAACCCCGACTCCCGGGTCTTATGCAATATCCCTATTGCTCATAATTAACATAAGACTGATTCATCAAAAAATATTATTGAACTTTGTACCATTATAAGATGCTTATTGTCTCAAGGACAATTGATCATCATCATTAATTCTTTATTTTATAAAGGATGGTTTCCATCTCCAATATATATATATATATTTTTAATTCGGTGATCATGTGCCACTTTTCTCACAAACTCCCAGTCATATCATTATATCAACAAGTATTTCGTCAAGACCCGTTGCTTAAACTTTAGAGAGACCAATTGAGAAAAAATGGTCTATAATTTTGTCAAGGTGGCAATATTTGACTGCTCTCTCTTAAATTTCATAATTTTATTATCCTCCTTAAGTGATTTAGGAGAACTATTGTAGAGAGCAGAACCAAAAACTTGTATCTTACTTAAGAAACATGACATAACCATTTAACATTGAAGGGCAATCTAATAATTCTCAGTCATAAAGATGCCCTTAGGAGATGGAGTCTTTAATAAATCTGACTAAAAGTGGTACTTAGCTCAAACTTGCTTAATATCAAACTTAAATACCTTATTGGTGGAATCTAAACATACCTGATAAAATACTTCTTCCTAAGTTGAAATTCATTCTTGGAGAAGTTCAATGCTCCCCCTCGAAATGTGGACTGAGCCATAGCTTAACATTTCGACGAACTTCCATAATAAATATTCCACCTTTAGTAGAGAAGTCAATAAAATTTGTAGCACGAATTTCATTATTGGAATGGAGGATGAAGAACTTAATTTATGCTAATGGATATCTTCCAGTAGCTTTTAGACATTAGCCTCCAGTCCTTCTTTACGACTTCTCTTTAAAACTTCCTTATTTATGAGGCCATAATAATATTATGCATATAGCATTTTTATTCAAAATGTTTACACACTTTCTTATGGATATAAAATCCTTTGAGCTTAATCATAGTCCACTTTTGTGCTTTATTGTAGATGACATAATAAAGTGAACTCAAAAGCTCCATAATTAAATCATGAGAATTTTTCATAATCAACATGATCTTATAGAATTTTGAGAAGCTTCTTCAAATTACTTCTCCATTAATGCCAGAAAAGCTTTATTTTGAAAGAACTAGGAATTATTTTCCAAGATCCTTACTGGCACACCCCCCCAGATTCTTACTGGGTTTTGTTCCCAATAAACATTAATAGACAAGAAATCCATTGGATTCTCATCAATACTCTAATAATCAAAATTTCTTTAATGAGAGCCCATTATTTTTATATATACTTCATTATTTATGACCTCATGAAACAATAATATGTAAGCTTAATTCATTTCTCATAAGAAGCATTAAATCAGCCGAAAACATTATGGCTGAATTGAAAAAGATTAGCAATAGGGGTAAAATCATGATCACAAATATTTTATAGCGATCATGTAGAACATAATTCCTCATAGAACATAATTCCTCATGTAAACATTAATCTTTAGGGAATGACACATGTATCCAATCAACTTTGGTCAGAATGAATACACGTGCCACAACCTATCCCAAAATAATCATTAAATCTCCAACCAAAATTTCTATCTTAATTGGAGATGACTTAATTAGGGATGACTTAATTCCTCGAAGGTACTTTAAAAATATTTGTGGCATATTGCATTATGTCCATAAGCCTTATGCATGAAATCTTTCCCAAATCATAAACTTATTTCGTTGATCTGATCCACATCAGCTTTGGCCAGAAATGGATGAGAACAACAAACTTTTGCGAGCAAGTATTTATTAATCAACTTTGGCCAGAATAACAAATACATGTCACACTTTATAGCCTCTTAAACTTCTTTCACCGATCTAGCCCATATCAGTTTTGGCCAGAAATGGACAAGACCGGCAAAATTTTGTGGTCAGATACTCATCAATCAGCTTTGGCCAGAATGATAAGTATCAGCCACACTTAATTAGAATCATGTCTCTGTACACTTCTTTTATTGAACTAGTCCGTGGACCGGAACAACTAAATTTTGTGATCATGTGTTCATCAATCAGCTTTGGCCAGAATGACAAACACAAACCACACTTTATTTAATTAGAGACATTCGATAGAAACAAACTTCATATAACATGCATGGCTTAAGGACGGAAACTTTATTGATGGGCAATTATACTTAACATACCATGGTTCAGTGAGATATAACCATGAAAAGTCAACTTTAGATATTCTCATGCCCAAAACTTAAATATTGCTCAGATCAAGGGCCACTTAATTTTGAATCCTCCCACTTTGTTTTCCTTATCACCATAATCCCTTTTCAGTACATATAATTTGCAATACCTTCTTTAGGTATTTTAGGAGAATTATAAAGGAGAGCCCAACTAGAGTGATCTCAAGCTCCTCCTTCCTTAAAACATAATTGCTACCATTTAGTTACTCCATGCCATTAATTATTTTGGCAATGAGGGACATTAACATGCTTCAATAAACATCGTTTTCATATCTTCTTATTTTGTGGTCAACATACCCGTCAATCAACTTTGGTCAGAATGACGAGCATAAGCCACACATAATTAAATCCTCACATTCATAAACTTCATTCATCAACCCGGTTCACATCAGCTTTGGCTAGAAGCGAACCGGAGCAATAAAAATTTCATGGTCAAAATGCCCGCCAATCAGCTTTGCCAGAATGACGGACATAAGCCATGCTTTATTTTGAGGATCAACCAATTTCTTTTGCAGTGAACTTTATGGCATAATGGTAGCAATAATCATTATAATAAATTTTGGAGAAGATTATTATCATAACGGCCCTTTCTTTGAATGATACATTATTCTAAGCAATAAAAAAACTAATTGTTTCGGGGCTTTATTCACATAATTGGTCATCATAATAACATAAAAGTCCCAAACCTGATTTTATTGGACCACTTAAACTTTACTAATCATAATGAAAAGACATCACAATAATTTAACATGACACATGAGCATAATTAAGACATAAAACAATTATGACAGAGAAATAGCAATAATCATCATGATAATTCTAATACCATAAAGTAATTTACTAAGCATAATAAAATGCATTAGAAGTAACTTAATATTGCACATAATTGCATGATGACATAATAAAATACCAAAGAATAATTTGGCTCATAATATCATAATATGTCAAAACATAAACATTATCCTTAAAGCCTTTTCAATTTAGCCCTCAAACTTAATTATTGCTTAAAAATTAATCATTATCAGGAAACTATTTATTATTTCCCTGAAAATTTTCTGCCATAACAGAGATTTTTTTTTTAAGTTCACTGTACTGGGCCGAAACTAAGCCCAGCCCAGCTCCCCCTGACCTTCTCCACTTGGGTCATAGGCCCGTTACTCAACGCCAAAACGCTGCAAGCTGTTGGATGCAGATCGACGGCCGGGAGCGCGCGCGTCTGGATAAGACCAGCACGACGCCGCTGCCCCCGCGAACCCTAGCTTCACTTTCGCCCCCTTCCCCTGCCTCCCGCGACTGGAGGGAGACGGCGGCGACGAGCATCCCGCGACGGGAAGAAGGCGTCGGCGTCGTCCAGGCCCTCTCGCCGGAACTGCGTGCTGCTATGGCTAGCGCACAGTTCCGTCGAGCGGCTCTCGGCGGCGCCCTGTGCGAGGCGGCTGTGCACGCACGCGAGCGTCCCCGCGGCGGCGACGACTACCTTCGCCAAATCCGGCGCAGCAGCTGGTCTCCTACGACGACTAGCGCATGAGAAGAGCAGCAGCCACCGGCCGATGCAGCGGACAGCGAGGCCTCTCAGGTGTGAGCCCGAGTGCACCTGCGAGCATAAGGAGGTAGCTCCGACGCTGCCATGGCCGGCGACGACGACGAGGCCCATAAGGTAATCATCCGCTGCCCTTAATTTCACATCATTAGGGTTAGGGTTCCACCGATTTGAGGAATTTCATAACTAGGGTTTCGGTAATTGGGGATTTTATTGGGGTTTCGGATTTGGGAAAAATATTAAGATTCATGCATCATTAGCTTCTTTCCCCATCAATTCATTACATAAACCGAGACCATAAGCTTAATTATAGGGGAAAAACATGAAATTTTAGTTCTAGGGTTTCTAGAAATTGGGGATTTTCTATATGTGCATCAGTCCCCTTTTACTTAACTGCATAATTGAAACCCTAGAGCCTTAAAAGATTTGTTAGGGCCAGTATCTTTAGTATTAAGGGCTAAAAATATTAAATCAAGCCAAGACAGGAAGAACAGCTTGATGCTTGACATAAACTTGATAGATCAAGCATGAACTTGAGCAAAAGAGGGCTCAAACTTGAAGCTAGGTGCTCTGATACCAATGTTGTAAACCTCTAGATCATCTAGCTTAAGATTTGAGCCACAACTAAGATAAAATTAGAACAAACACACCTTTGAGTTTCAAAATTGGTGAGAACAACATCTAGGACTCCACTAAGTGAAGCCCCTTTCTTTTCTGCTTCGGGACAGCTCCTAGAGTGTGTAGGAGCTGCTGATGGATGCCTTCCCATAGCTACTGTGCGTACTAGATTGGGCATGTCAGAGGGCTGTTTGAGAGTTCTAGTGGCCTCGTCTTTCTTCTCTCAGTTTGGAATAGCCTCTCTGTATGTTTTTATATGCACAGCACTATGGGGGACCCACTGTCAGTTGATATTTTGCTGCCCCCAATCAAGGCACATCACAAAACGACCTACTGTAGCAGTGCTACTGTAGCAGCTGAAATTGTTGACCTAGGTTTAGCCTAGATCAAAATATCCAACACAACTGTCATGTGTGCATAAATTGAGAAACTTTCTAGCTAACTTGGTCGCAGTTTTAGATCCGGCCCGGAAACACTGAAAAACATTTTTTTCAATTTGGTCACACTTTATAGATCCAATCGTAAAACATTAAATAACTTTTTAGATCCCACGCCACAAGATCAAAGAACTTTTGTCCAAAGAGTTCGAACTTTGTAGCCGAATACAACGCAAATGTTCAGTTTTTTTTTGTGGAGGATCCGATACTTATAATAAGGAAGCTCAGCACACTTTACAAGAAAGTCCAAAAGAAAACGAAATTTACAACTGGACCCCGAAAAGTGCAAAGAGCACCCTCAGCCTCCGGGAAAGAACACAATCGGATCCCTAACCGCTCCCCAAGCTCCTACGCAACGCCGGCGCCGCCGTACCACTCGCCGCCGGGAAGAAGGCACCACCACCACAAGTAGAAGACCGCAGAAGCCGTCCGCCGACGCAATGCGACGGATCTGAAAGGCGATGAACGCGTACGGCCGAAGCACCTGCTCCCCGGAACCTCCGAACTTCCAGCCGGCTCGACGCCGTGCAGGACCACCACCAGCAACCCCGCGCCACTTCCAGACGACGCTCCCCTCGCCACCATGGCCGGCCAGAGCTGAATCGTCAAAGGAAGGAGACCACCAGACCAACCTGGAGCAAAAACGGGAACCCCACCACCAGCAGCTTCTCCCCTCGCCGCCACGGCCGGCCAGAGAAACAGAGCCAGAGGAGAGGCCCCGACGAAGCACTCCACTACCTCCCCGGCGTGGAGGCCGAAACGGGGAAAGGAGGGGGAGGACAGAACTCTAAACACCGGCGCCACCGCCACCGCCATCGGCGACGCCAACAGGGTACACACACCTAACACTAGGACCTAAACGACACGCACGACGGAGCCAAAGTTCCCCCTACCTCGCGGCGCCGAAACGGCCACCGGAGGCGGAGGGGAGCGGCGAAAACGCCGGCGAACTCTCGAACCTGCGAGACGCCTCGGTGTCGCCTCTCTCTACTGTAGCGAGAGGGACAGTGCGTAGTACAAAAGATGTGCCGCAAGGTGTTCAGATTCTTTTTAATACAATGAATATTACACTTATTTCGAAGAGTTCGTTGCGATGAAGTCAAATATGTATACGAAATTAAACTCGCATGTGCTATTCAACAGTTGTCCTCTCTTTTTAGTTAGTACTTGTTTGGTGAAGAGAATTAATTTGGTGGGAAAAGTATGTCTCCACTCACCGAACCCGCAAAAAAAAAAGAACGATAGTGTTGTGCGCGCAATTCTGCATTCGACGGATGAGTTTTCCCTCCATGGCAATGGCAACCAAGTTGAATAAGAAATCCCCGCCCAAGGTGCTCCGGACGCGCCACCCAGTTACCCTTCCGGTATACCGCGCCCGGCCATGGCATATCACTGGCTTGGACGCTGGCATGTGTAGCTCTGGACTGCCAGCTCGTGACTACCTACATCTCCGCCGAGCTCCCTTCACGGGTCTAGTCTGATAGGCTCTGCTCTCCACTGCCTCCGGCGTGAAGCTCCCTAGCCCAGACTCATCACTGTGCCTCTCCTCCTCAGTCGGTGGGTGGTGGGGCATTCCTTCGAATGTTCAAAGAAACGGACCGCAAGTTGGAAGAAATGAAACCTAGAAGCCATTTTGCAAATTGCAGTCGACTTGGCACTGGTCAATATGGTCATACCAATTTAGGACCTCCGATGAACAATTTAAAATAGATATGAAATTCATATGTGCATTTTCAAAAATTTAGGAGTCAAGTTACATTTCGTCAAAATAATTAGTACCGCCCGTGCATTTATTATTCAGACCAGACAGATAAAATTGGGCGGCGAGCCCAATAATGTTCGGCCGGATAGTATGAGGTCTTAGTGCAATTGGCTTGAGTGGAGGCCCGACAGTATCAGGTATGGAGTGGAGGCCCGAGGGTATCAGTCCTGGATGCATCATCACTAGGCCATTCAGGCAAAGCCAGCCTTCTTCTTCCGTCTCCCTACCTTCGCGGCGACACACATGGCCCGTCACGGCGACACCGGAGACGAAGAAGGAGGCGACGTCGGCGGCGATCGTGCGAGGGAGGGACAGGTCGCCTTCGAGGACCTGCCGCCAGATCTGGTAAGCCTTGAGTCCAATCAATTTGGCTCGATTGGAAACTTGAGCTCTCCCCTATTTTCAGGTTTCAAGTCTGGTTTTGTTAGGGTTTTTTATTCGCGTACCCGTCGTCTTCTCGGGTCTTCTCGCGGAAATGCTGTAGTACAGCCAGGGTATTCTTGGTTCCTCGGATGGTATGCTTAATTCGTACTTCGAGGTGGCATTGTCTGTCCTGCTCGCCTGGTGATGATGCATCGTGGATTGACCGAAGCTGTTTTCGATTCCTTTCTTATGTATACTGCTCCAGTTTGCTACATAAAATTCAACCATCGTAGTGTCAGTCACCGCAGCTGGGTTGGCTTCATTCCAGCACCGTAGTGTACTGCTGTATTGGCTTCATCCTGAGGGTAATTCCAAAAAGGGCATCTTTCACTCTTCTACAGAACAGAGGGTTCGTTCACTGACTAAGCTACAATTAATGTAAATACGACCAATGTTTATGTTGGATCTTTTTATTCGTGAGTGGAAGCACATAATGTAATCTGGTAGCCACTCTTGCGTGAGACAATGGTGATGGCTTTCTGTAGGCATCTACCAACTGTTTGAAGCATTTAAATCTCGTTCTAATTCAAGCCATTGCAGGGTGTCAGAAATTGCTTTTAGCTCCGAAGCTCAGTGTTCAAAAGAATATAAAAATCATTTACAAGCCTCAAGTTTCCTAAATGATAATCGGACTTGTAGGTGTAGGAACTTGGAACACACTGCTAATCTCCAAAATTTCATGTAAAAGAGATCTCATTCGAGAGCTGCACGGAAAATACAAGATGATTATCTGTAATGGCAAATAGCCAAATAGAGCTGCAGCTGCTTGTTATTTTGGTTTACCGTATTTGTAAATTTTGTGCAGGCCACGATTGGAGAAGAGATTTCATGAAAAAATTGTAGACGGAAACGGATAGTTTATCCTTGCATGCACATGTTATCTATTTTATTATGACTATTTTGGAACTTGTAAATGCACTTCTGAAAGTTATAAAGTTCTAAGTGAAGCTCAGGAGCCAAAAATCTGCAATTGTATTATGTATAGTATCTGCCTCAACTATGCAAGAGTATAGGCGGCATATCTGTCCTTGACATGAGTTCCTTTTCTTCTTGTAGGAGATGCCACTGAGCAATACGAAAGAGATACGCTACCCACAAACATGGTCAGACCTGCCACCAGAGCTTGCTGGTCTGGTCCTTTGCCGCCTCCCTTCCCACATGGACCGTGTCCGCTTTGCTGCGGCATGCAGCCATTGGCGCTTCACCAGGAAACAGCACAGCCTGCCCCAGCCTTTGCCATGGCTTGCATTCCCTGATGGCACCTTCTTTGGCTTGCCCCACACAAAACGAATACATGAGTCCTTCAATCTCCCAAACAGTGGTAGCTATCACATCTCCTGCGGCGACTGGCTTGTCTTTTCGAGCGAAGGCACCTGCTTACTGATGGATCCCTTCTCTAAGGTCACCTTGACACTTCCTAACCTGTCCTTTTTCTGTCCCATGGATGAGCCTGCTGAAATCATTAATGGTCGTGTCATCCTAGAGGACGAGATGCCTGGTGCAGTGTTGAACAAGGGAACTGAGATATCACTATGCAAGATAACTGTGTGCTCGGACCTCCTTGTTGCGGCAATTGTTGACATTGGGCCTCTTCATACTGTTGCCTGGTGCCGGCCAGGTTCTGCCTCATGGTTTGTAAGTGAACTGGGCCTCAAAAGTTCAATCAGCGACATGATCTTCTACAAAGGTAAGTTGTATGTCATTGATGATGAAAAGGACCTTTTGACTATCGAGGTCGGAGAGGACCATGATAGTGGCAAGCTAAGGGTTTCTCGGATCGAGTGCGTACTTGAGTGTTCCTCCCATATCATACGGGTGATCAAGGGTGGCGTTTCGTACATTGATGAATACCTGGTTGAATCCCATGGTGCACTACTGCGTGTTCGAAGAACATTCCTTGGTGAATTCTTTGATAATGACATGGGATCTTCGATGGTCAAGCCAGTAGGAGCTCATTTCGAGGTATCTGCGGCAGACTTCCAGCTGCGGAGGTGGGTGGAGGTTATGGATGTGAGGGATGACCAGGCTCTGTTCTTGGGAAAAAGTTGCTCCCGATCTCTCTCCGTGTCTGAGTACAAACTGAAGGGGAATTATATCTTTTTCCTGGACGATGGCACTTGTGACTGGTTCTGGAAGGGTGCACCAAGTCGTTGTGCTCGTTATGACATAAGGGATGAAAGTGTGGCCTTCATACCACTGGTGACTGGATCATCCAAGGATTTGAATACGACAACCGCATGGATTTTCCCTAGGTGCTGAGATGGACAATAGTCAATATCTTGCGATATGGGCGTGCAGGCTTTTCAGGCTTTTCGCTACTGCAGTAATTAGGGACAAGTGATGTTTTGCTGATTGTGGTATTTGACATGAAGAATGGGAAGGTGGTCTACATACCACTGTTGTAGTCAGGAAATTACATGTGTTGCTCTGGCTGTATCGTCGTGTTATGGGCGTACATGCTTTTGATCAAACATTATTAAACATGGATGTTTGCTCTCCCTATTACGCTGTAGGATTTCATTAAGATTTGGAATGTGTTTGTCTTTATGTCTTATATCGGGTTTTTCATGTTGTTGCTCTCCTGAGATGCATAGTACAAGAGTTCGTAGAATGATAATGCTTGTGTTTTGCAACACTTTGACTCCATTATAGTTAAACGAATGCAGCTTCACTTCTACATTTTATTTTCCTTTTTGTATATTATATTTTTGCACTGCTCACCATATTGAAAGTTTCATGTATTCCAAAGTGTGCTTATTTGGCGGGCATGGTGGATATGTTCCGACAGCATCCCAGGATGACTGAAGCTGCCTTGTCAGACTACTTATTTTTTTATATAATTCTCTTTGTTCTACTCCCTCTGTTCGGAAATAGTCTACATCCTAGCAAAATTCTGACAAATTAGCCAAGCATTTAGCAGTGCTACTTTGCCACACACCAAGCATGCAGTGCAGTAATTGATCACAGGAAACAAAGCATTATTCCAATTACCCATAGCTTAAAGTTAATGTTAACCATGCAATTCGCAGGAAACAAAGCATTATTCCAATTACCCATAGCTTAAAGTTAATGTTAACCATGCAATTCACAGGAAACAAAACATGCAGTTGGGCACGAGAACGAAGATAGGTGGGAATGGAGATGAGTTGTCGCCACTGGCGGATCCAAGTGCAACCAAGGGGGTGCACAGGACACCAGGTAAATCTTGTTTTCTTCGTAAAATAGCAAATTTTCACCACATGTGCCACCCCTAAAAAATGAATTTTGTCAGTTTTGACACCACCGTGCACCCCGATCCCCACTTCTCTAGCTCCACCACTGTTGTCGTCATGCGCATGCGTGATTGCTTAGCCTTTCTCTCTCATCTTAATTGTGTATGTGGGGCCCAGCCAAGATGTAGAGTATTTCGGAACTTAATATATAGAGCCAGAATGTAGACTATTTTGAATGGAGGGAGTATATGGGATTCACTTTCATATAAGTTTTGTGCAGCTTTCATCTATGTTTTTTGTAGACTTCAAACTATATTCTTAAACAAAAATGCTAGAGTTACGGGGAAAATGCTACGAAAACGATGCTATGGGGTTACGCCCTCCCCCCTTCCCCGAATTTCGCAGTGGGCTCCCAACCCCTCCAACCAAATATCGCCACGTCATTCCGTAAGTTGGGTTCTTATAAGATCTGCCCCGTAGGTGTAGCATTGCGCATTCTAAGATGTTCAACCCACATGTCTTTATGTAGTGTTATGATCATGCGTGTAGTGTTATGATTTTTGAGTGGTTCGCTAAAGTCGATACGAGTCTTTACATAGACTTTTTCCTGGAAACTACAGTTCCACCAAAAAAAAAATACTGGTCTCTTGATTTGGACATGTACGGGTCCGATAGACACCCATAATCGGCATAGCCTATAACTGACAGGTCTTGATTCGTTAAAACTGACCGAAATGTTTGGTCCCTTAAGCTATCTGAAGATGTTCTTAATTTTCAATGTTTCTTGCTAGGCTTAAAACTGTACCTAGCACAAAAAAAATGATGCCGAGTGCAATGTCCGGCTAGGACCATCGTCGTGCACCATGTCAAAGTAGGAGCGTTGAGAAGAAACACCCTCTGATGTGGTCTCCTCATCAACGATGTCGGAACAACGCCCGGATTCTCACCCGCCACAGTAGCCATGGGGAGGGAGAGGAGCTGCAGGGTCGGCGGTCGCCGGTGCCAGAGTATAGCAGCCACCGAGAAAGGGTGGCCAGCGGTAGTGTGGGCAGGTCATGAAGACCTAGTTCACGCTCTCACTCACGCTTCACTTCATCACTCAAATCATCGTTGTCATCTGAGATCCGTGACAATGATACCAGCTAGTCAGAGAAACCACACAAACAGACATATACTAATATGCACGTGCGAATGAAAGTTATCGTATACTCCCTCCGTTCCAAAATACTTGTCTTTCATTTGTCCAAATTTGGATGTACCTATACACAAAAACATGTCTAGGTACATCCGAATTTGGACAAATGGAAGACAAGTATTTTAGAACGGAGGGAGTACATGTGGAAGCGTATCCTTCATTCCTGCTACAGTTACATTTCTACGGTACCTAGACTGCAGGCCCGAGCACGTCTTACAAAATCAACACGTCTAATTTCTTTGCATCCAATATAATCCTTATAAAGAACAAAATATATTCCAAACGGTCATATTCCAGTAGTGTACCAATCCGAATCGGGAGCTGATTAGTGTACCAAACACTTTTTTCTACTCTAGAGCTTGTCCGGTGGAGTGGAGTTTAGAGGGGAAGTGGAATTATGTGGAGTAGAGCTGTCCCAAACACCGCCTAAAGCTAGTGATTGTCATGCCGACCGTTAGCCACGACCAATCTAGCTGATGTACTCTCTCTGTTCATTTTTATAGGACACATTATCTATCTTGTCGATTCACTCATTTTGGTATGCATGTGGCCAAATGGAAAAGATAGATAGTGTGCCTTATAAAAGTGAACAGAGGGAGTACTACTTCTATAGAAGTAGAACTATAGAAGTAGAGATGCTGAATTATGTTACAAACTAGCAGCCATGTCTTGCCAACGCTATCCATAGTATCCTCGTATATATAATACAGAGAAAACTCGTAGGACCCAAAATTACATTTTGGTATATTGCATTCATGCCATGCCATATTTATTGCCTCAAAGAAATTTCACGATTGTTGTCATGTGGAAATATCTTGATTGCCAAAAGATATATAACCTAGAACGAGGGGTGGGCATGCGTTCTTTATCTCCAAAACACCTCCACTCACGCAGTTACACACAGAGACACTCGCTCAGTACTATCCAAAGAAACAATATTGGTGGCATGTTGGAGCAATGGATGAGAGGGTACCGAGACTTCGAGTGAGTAATAAAGTTAGGGTCTCTTTGGATTCAAGGAAAAAATAGCGCTTATGTAGAAAAACACATGATCTTGATAGGAATGTAGGCACAAATAGAGAATTGCAACATATAAGAAAATTGCATACATGAAAACACGAGACAAAGCCTCTATTCTATGCACATCAATAGTGTAAATAAGACACTATAGAAAATAAGAAAGAAAGTTATAAAATGTCTGTAGCACCATTCCTTTGATCCGACGGGCATCGTGGAATTTTTCAATGGATTGGATTCCTGCAAAAAAATTGAAAAAACTAAAGGTCACTTTGCTAAGAAGGATTCTTAAAACTGAACAATTGGAAATACAAATGAATACAATAAGAATGCATGTGTGAAGCAGATGATCAGTAAACACGAGAAATTTGTAAACCTAGCTAGTTTTTTGTTCAAATGAAAAAGAGAAATATAGGAATTTTAATAACCATGATCAAATTAAAGTCAAAACATAACGCCGTTTGCATACTTCTTGCATTAAAATTGTAAAAAGAGGTCCAAATGAATTATAAAATTAATGCATTTCTTAGAAATTCTGATAATAGATCCAAGGGAAATACAAAATTACCGTGTTCTCCATTAAAACTGAGATCAAAGGAAAGTTTCCTCTGTTATCCCTTTGACAATAAATGGTAAGCGCAACATGCTGAACAGTAAACATAAGAAAAATGCATATATAGTCTTTTGGACTTAACATAGGGAAAACACAAGAAAAGGCCTGGATTCTGCACAAATGAGTAGTGTAAACAAGATGCTGTATGAAAAAGAGGAAGTAGTTCATACCAAGTTAAGTTCCTTTGATCCAAAGGGTATATATATGAAAATGTTAATCATTAGAATCCTAAACAATGATTATCCTATAAAACATAAAGAGTTAATTATTATACAAATATCCGCCTTCAATTCACGAATTGTTTTGAATTACCCTGCATGTTGTGTTGGTTGTTCAAAACATGGGCTAACGCTTGTCATATATCAATGCGTGAAGGCGGACCAATCGGTGAGCCGGTGACAATGTTTTGACTCCATAGATGGACAATAAAATTATTAAAATATGAAAATTCGTATTTGGTAAAGATTTTTTTTTGTTTTTATGGAAAGCACGGTGTATCCGAGAAAAAAATGAAACGCTGTGTCCGAGTAAAAATGTACTCCATCCGTCCCAAAATAAGTGTCTCAGTTTTGCACAAAAGTGAATGTATCTATACATATTTCATGTCTAGATACATCTACCTTTTGATAAATCCAAGACTGTTATTTGGACTTGATGGAGTACTAAATAAAACCATTAAAAATGCATTTCTTAACCATCGTTTTTTGTACACAGGCCACGAGAACAGTTTTTTTTTAATGAAAAGTTTTATACTATACGTGCTATTGGGTATGGACGGAGGAAGCCTTGTCGAGCCTAGGTTTCACGTCGGCCCTTTAACAGCATCCTCATCCGGCGTTCCATTTTCACCACCAGCAGGCAATAGAGGCGGCGACGGCGGCAGCCCTACGGTTCGCCGCTCGATCACCACATCGGCCGTCGTCCCGACAACAGAACTGATATCTGGTACACCTGCCGCCTTTCTCAGTTCCTCTCCTGCTTACTGTTCTCCCTGCTCCTATTATGTGTACTGACCCATGCACGCAAGATGCTCGACATATTGCCTCTAGGTGCTGGGTCGAGGTGAGCGCGGTTGCTCGGCACTAATCGAGTGAGTGTGAGCGGACGACTCAATCCAGTTGAGTCTTTTATGCTCAGATCCTAGTACGTACAAATGGTTGATTTGCCTTACCGCTCGTCTCACCTTGGCAGCATTTTCCAAATATCCGTTGCCATTGGACAGTAGTTCTTAATTTTGTCCAGTATTTTAGTAGTTCTGTTCTGATGTGATCATTTAACTGGATGGATCTGTGACGCGTGCCTTGGTCGAAACTCAGTTATCTGGTTGCCAGTTTGCCATGAACACTCCACACAATTAAACGACCCAATTGGTGGGGTCGCATGGCAAATTGGCAATGCACAACAATTTTACATGGTATTTGTGACCACAGAATCACGCCTATGTGCTTGCAAGTGCCCGATGCCCGAGGACTTGTACTACCAAAGATATCTGCAAGAAAATACCAGTACTCTAACTCTCATAGTCTGCCTTCTTTTGCTTGTATTCAGTGCTAAGAAACTAGGGACAGTTACCAACTGATCCTCGGGGCGCGCTGTTGTTCGCGCTTGCTGATGATGTTGCCTCCATTTTCCTGTTTGCAGAGGTCTGACTTGGGACGATGGCGGAGAAGCTACCGTGCCCGATGCCGTCGTGGTCAGATATCCCACTGGAGCTGGCCGGCCTGGTGCTCCGCCTCCTGCCCGCGTACGCTGACCGTGCTCGCTTCGCCGCGGTCTGCCCCCAGTGGCACGCTGCTACGCAGCAGATCACAGTGCCACCGCCGGTGCCACTGCTCGCTCTTCCGGACGGCACTTTCTACAGCCTCCCCTGCATGGAGCCCTTCCGCTTTGCCGGCTGCGGCTTCGCAGGGTTTAAGAGCGCCTGTGGTAGCTGGCTTGTCTTTCCGCGTGATGATGGATGCTTCCTGGTCAACCCCTTCTCCAGGGCCACTGTGACGCTCCCTGCTCTGTCTAGCGTTCGGCTCTATCCCCTTGATGCTGATATCAGCCATGTACCTGCGGACCCCCCTAGGTTCACATGGTTGCATATCAAGGACAATAATCCCCAGTTGAGTAAGCTAATGTTGTGCTCGCCGAACCTCGTCGCTGCATTCGTCAACCATGAAGGCCTTGGTCAAATTCTAGTGTGTCAGCCAGGGGCTTCCTCATGGTCAGTTCGAGCCTACGATACGTGTAAGGGATATGAAGATATGGTGTTTTACCAGGACAAGCTCTACATCCTTTCTCACCACGAGCATCTCTCTGTCGTGGACATCAGCCAGGACCAAGCCACCGGCGATCCGCATGTTTCTCGGATTGTACGGATCATCAAGGGTAATCCCTTCCCTTTGTTTCCGTCGGAGAACAACACTAGGATCGATAAGAAGCTCTACCTGGTTGAATCATGTGGCGCATTGCTGATGGTGCGCAGGAAGGTTTTCTCCACACGGATACTTGATAAATTTGTGTTTGCACGGAACAAGTTCGAGGTGTTCCAGGCTGACCTCAAGCAGCCAGGGTGGATCAATAAGACAACCATAGGGGATGACCAGGTTCTTTTTCTAGGCAGAAGGTGCTCCCAGATTGTTCCTGTCTCTCAGTACGGGTTGCTGGGAGACCGCATCTGCTTCTTGGATGATGATGAAGAGTATTTTAAAGGCTCCTGTTACGAGGAGGAGAACGCTTCCATCGGTGTCTATGATGTGATTGGCCAGGTGGTCTCCTCTCCTCTGCCAACAGTCTCTTGGAAGCGCGACGGGATGCGTCTAGCGACGTGGCTACTTCCTCAAAGCTGAACTTTAAGTGTTTCTGCGCAATCTCTTCAATGCGTGACTACATATCTGACTATGGCATAGTGTTATCTGGCTACTACGTTATTTGATGCAAATGTAGTTTGTGAACTTGGCATGGTGGTTAGTCTGCAAACGGCATTAGTATCTACCATGCGTTATTTTGGTGGTTGCCCCATGCACGAACGGTTGATGCATTGGCACTTTATTATCTGAACGTATGGTTTTATATGTGGTGACAAATCAGTAAGGGGTTAATGATTCTGGACTTGGTGTGTCGAGCTGCGAACCTGTGATGCTTCAGAGTGATGAAGCATTGTGCTTGTCTGTTTGTTTAGATGTGGATTTAGTTTTGCTACCATCCTGTCATTTTTGTGAAACTGCTGCATCTTTGAACAGGTAAAAAACACTGTTGCAAAAAGTTGGTATGGTATCTTTGTAGGCCTAGATGAAGATACAATCTATTAAATCCATTATTGCTCATGTACTAGCGAATTTCTGGTGCTGTGCTATGGAATTTTTTTTTTTGCATTGTTTGAGTTTTTCAAACCCTTGTGTCGTCATAGTTTTTAACTTTATGCTAAATAATAAAAATATCCAAAATGATGCATTCATATAAACAAAAGTCAACTGTACATGTGTCTGATACACAAATGTATGGTAATTATGGTAATTAATTTCTTAGCAACTTAAGTAGTAATCTGGCAAGAGTGAACGGCCGCCACCAGCTGAGATCTTTGTAAGAGTAAAAATTTAGGCTTATCATTGTGATTGCACTGTCTGCAAGCTGTTGATCAGCATTTAATTTTCTGAATTATGGTTGTACATGTAATGACTAATGAATAAGTTCTCGATGACCCTGAGTTTTGTTCTGCTCAAGTTGTGAACCTGTGAAACTTCCTAGCGATGAACCGCGTGCTAGTCTGGTTTATTTTGGATTTTTGGTGCAGAATTTAGTTTTGATGCAATATCTTCTTCCTTAGGAATCTGTTGTCATCTTGTTTCTGAAGAGGCGAATAAAACTCTCCACGTATATTATCTGCATCGGCTCTTTGCTCTTAATGTTCAGGTATACTTGCCCTAATTCTTAGTTCATGTTTATGTGCTTGGATGTGATCAATACGAAGGAAAGATGTAAGCTTTTGCAAAAGTCCACTCTAAATTGTGTCCCAACTTGTGGCTTGTATACCTCAAAAAAAAAGTTTGTGGTTTCTATCTGTAGCGAGTTGATCGCTTTGCAGTGATTGCTTTATGTCCAAGTTTCAAACTTCTGATAGAACCATACACTAGCTTGGTTTTTCCGACTGAAGATTTTCTTTTATGAAATTCTGATTTAAGAGGAGACAGTGAAAGCCCTCCGGTCTAATTCTGATTTACGAGAGGATGGTTTCAAACCATGCATCCGGTCTAATTAAACTACGTTCAGATGTCTTAAAATGCTATGGTGATGGTGAAAGCCCTCCGGGGACTGGGACAACCACGCCTAGCAGCTATTCTCAAATAAGCAAACAACTGATATATGAAGAAAGAACCGAGTTCAAATATCTGGATGCAACCAGTGCAACTCCAGTAACTTGTGCAGGGGAAAGGAGGCAGGAGTGCTGTAGAAATTGAAATGGTGATGACTGAAAGCTCTGACTGCAGTTAGGGCTGGGTTACTTGTACAGGTTTCTTTGATTTGTTGACTGGTATAATTTCTGGTTCCTCCAACTCCTATAGTGTTGTATGTTTATGAAGTTTGTCGACATGACACACTACACGCACCATCGCCAACACTCTGAGCAAAGAGGAGAGCTTGCTTCAACACATGAAGTAATATAAGGATTGTGCAATTATTTCCAACAACTTTGTAGGGTCATATGGTCTCCAATTTATTGGCTCAGAAGTTAGATCAATTTCATGATATCCTATTTGTACTACTCCTTATTCAATTTTCTCATATAGTTACGTCTATGGATCCCTAAAAGTGTTGAATGCCATCGGTGGAAAGCGCAGAGTTAAAGTACGTCACGTTTACACTAGGGAAAATAAATATATATACGCATTTATAGAGTTTTTTTGAAATGAGGCAAAAGACTTGCCATTTTCATTAATAAATAAAGTACTAAGAAAATCTTATAACGTAAAAAGGCTGAATGCACTGCGGGATAGAATCACAGAACCGTACGACCTCGCTGCGCCGCCAAACCTCAAAGCGCCACCGCCGCCGCCAATTACTGGACTCTCTCAATCCAGGCGCGGAAAATGGGCGCGAAATCTCAAATATATTGACTTTTGGCTAAACAATGTTTTATCATACGTTTCTAAACATAAACCGTATGAGAAGCTGCAATACATCACAAACGATTTGCCTAACACAAGGGTCGCGAATATATGCACACGCTTACCGGAGAGCGAAACGTGTGCGAAACCTACAACCTATACAGACGCCTGACTTTTAGTAAGCGTGTGCGAAAGTTTGCACACGCTTTAGGAAAGCAAAGCGTGTGCGATTGCTCGCCGTTGAAATGCCGCTCCAACCATCGCACACGGTTTTAAACTCGAAGGGTAAGCGATAGGTCATAACGCACACGGGTGCCTGCTTCCGTATGCGATCGTGGGGTCTTAAATTGCCCAATCTGTACTATTGAACATTGAATCACTGACTGTGTATTTCTGGCAATAGAAATATCATGATGCAGTGCAGGCAGTGAACTCTGCCATGTTCCAAACACTACAGGAATGGCCGGATGTGCCGACGGCCGCAGCCCGTCGGCAAAGGAATCAATGCCGTCGGCACACACCTATGCCGACGGCCACCGTCGGCACATGGTGGTCGGCATAGGGCCCCGTAGGCACAGGCCACCTGGCCGTCGGCACAGAAGAAAACCGTCGGCACAGCTTTTCCCGACGGCCAGAGACGCACCGTCGGCACCTACTTTGTCGGCACAGCAGCGGGTGGGGCCCACATTGGTCGGGCGAGGTGGAGGGGTCTGTGCCGACGGCCTGCCGTCGGCACAGAGTCGCCACGTGGAGGCAGCTGGGCGCTCCAGGGATTTACCTGTGCCGACGGCAGTGCCGTCGGCAAAGGTACGCCCATTTGGTCACATCAAGAGGCGTCGGCAAAGGTACGCCCAGAATTTCTTTTTCCAGCGGCCCGTTTTTTGCAGCAAAAATAGCAGAAAAAATAATCAAAAATCACGACAAATTCACAACAAACAAGATCACACAATGGCTCCATATATCATCAAGTAGATACACACATAGGACCATCATCAAGTAGATACATACATAGCTAGATGTCTAGACGTCCAAATCCCTACATCTATTGCGCCAACGGCGACGGGGTGAACCCCATATCTCCCCGGCTGATAATAGGTGAGCGTCGGATCGGCGCAGCAGAAGCACCGGAAGAAGGCGAAGCACCAGGAGAAGCTGAAGAACCGGGAGAAGGACCACCAGAAGCGCTTCCCTTGCCCTGTCTCATATTGTTCAATCAACTGCATTGAGAAAGAGAAAACAAGTAAGCATGTCGAAAAATAAATACTAAAGAATAAAAGACATAATAACATGTAGATACCAAGCATAAAGACGTAATGCAATTAAGAAGCATGTTGGAAAATAATTACTAAAGCATAAAGACATTATAGACCGTCACCTATCGTCATCACTCTCCTCATCAGGGTGTTGGTTCTCATTCTCACTATCACTATCACTATCACGTGAGTAGTAGGGCGGAAGCTCATCGCCAGGCTCGTCATCGTCGTCATTTTCCGCATGAAACTTCGAGAGCACATCTATGTCCTTCAGATCCACCACTGACTCACCACGAGTGTGTGCATTGTTCTCGAGGTCCTCGAGACCACCTATTTGTAAGTCAAAGTGCCCGAAGTCCTCTTGCTCTTGATAGAAAATTCCCTCGTATGTTTTAGGGTCAATGTTGTTGTAATCGTCGTCGGAGGGCCTGGGTAGCTTACCATGTGGGGATACCCGGAACACGACTTCCCAGCCCTTGAGGTTCTCTTTCTGGCATGGGTAGGGCAAATAATAAACTTGCTTGGCTTGGTGAGCCACAATATAGACATCGGCTCCGGTATAGGTGGTTGAAGGCTTAACTTCAACTAACCCAATGGAAGGCTCACTTCTCTGTCCACCATGTGGTCCAGTGCATGGGTCGAACCAGTGGCACTTGAACACAACGAGCTTGAGTTCTATGTTCGTACGATTGAACGTCAGCTCGTATACGTTTTGTAACCTTCCGTAGTAATCTACGTAATTGGCTCCATCGGCTCCTCTGGATCCTTTGGTGAAGACCCCAGTATTTACAGTTTTTGCTCCAGGACGATTATTCTGGTGATACTCTGTATGGAAGCGGAACCCATTCACATCATACTTCTCATACTTAATGACGGTACGGTTAAATCCTTGGGAAACACATCTCAGCTCATTTGTCATCTCAACGTTGGGATCAGCTCCCTACAAGTACGGTTCAAATTGTTTTGTGCATTAGTTACGTGTAATAAGAGGGACAAGTCACATATTGCAAGGTAAGAGGGACACGTTAGAAATTACTTTTCCCATGAACCAAGACACAAATTTTTTTCCTCCGTGAGCACCCTCTTTCAGAAGAGTGTCCAGCTCCGCGGGATCGGGATCCACCGTTCCCAACCAGTATTCATCTTGGAATTGTCTAAAAGGAGAAAATACGTATTAGACCGAAACTGAGTTACTAGTTGCAAAGTAATTTGTTCACCATTTACCTCATGAAATCGAGTACTTCCGTCATGTTTATAAGCACATAGAGCATTATGCAATCCTTCTCTTCCTTGGTCAATTTACATTTTTCACCGGCACCGGCCTTGCCACCGGGACATTGGAAGAGGAGGAGCTTGGGGTCATTCTTGGGCTCGTCGACATTGTACCGAGTGACCGGGTTATGCATAGTGGCAACTTCATCGGGAAAGTACGTTGTCACGGCGTCTGCCATCTCCTTGAGTATTGTTGCCTCAGCTATGCATGCTTCAATCCTAGCTTTGTTTCCAGTTATGTTTCGAATGTACTTAAACTCTCTCTCAATACAAAACTGCCAACGAAACTGCACCGGTCCACCCAAGAGTGCCTCGTTCGCGAGATGCACAACGAGATGTGCCATCGGAACAAAGAAGCCTGGCGGAAAGATCATCTCTAACTTGCATAGCAACTCCGGCACAAGATCACGCAGCTTCGCAATAATCAGGGGACATATCTGTTTCGCACAGAGCGTGCGGAAGAAATGGCTCAACTCCGCAAGCACTCGCCAGATACTATCGGGGAGATACCCTCGAAGCATCACCGGCATCAACCGCTCAATCCATATGTGATAGTCGTGACTCTTGAGCCCAGTGACTTTTCCTGTAAGAAGATTGACTCCATTACTTATATTGGAACAGTAACCATCAGGGAACATCACGGCGATGTTTTTGAGCCACTTGAATGCCTCCTTCTTTTGGATATTATCAAGGCAGTAGTCGGCATTTGGCTTAAACCAATTTTTTTGACGAGGGTTAGGAGGCTTCATGTGTAATCTCTCCCTATCACAGAGCTTCTGAACATCAACTCTAGCCTTCACATTGTCCTTTGTCTTCTTAGGAATGTTCAGGACTGTGTGAAAGATCATCTCTCCAACATTCTTTTCGGTGTGCATCACATCGATGTTATGGGGAAGTTCGAGGTCCTTGTAATACTCTAGCTGCGTTAAGCCTGCCACATGAGTCCAGTTGTGCGTTACACCATATCCCTCAAATCGTGGGCCAGGTCCCACAGCAGGCACGAGAGCACTTAGCTCGGCATCAACTTTTGCACCATCGAACTTCGGTATCGCTTTTTCTTCACGCACAACTACGCCCTTCGTGAAGTTTTTTTGGTCTTCTCGATAAGGATGCCTTCCTTCGAGGAACTGTCGATGCTTGTCAAACGCGACATACTTGCGACCTGACTTTAGCCAAAGGAACTCAAGTTGGTTCCTGCACACTGGGCATGGCCATTTACCAGCTGTACACCATCCGCAGAATAGGGCATACCCGGGTAGGTCGTGCATGGAATAGTGGAACCAAATTTTCATCAAGAAGTTTTTCTTTGATGCTCGGTCGTATGTCCACGTCCCATTGTGCCATGAGTGGTGCAAATCATCCACAAGCGGTTGCATGTAGACACTCAAATTCTTCCCCGGGTATTCGGGCCCTGGAATGATCAGCGACAGAAACATGTGCTTCCTTTGCATTAGTACCCCAGGAGGGAGATTGAGCGGAATAACAAACACGGGCCAGCAGCTGTATGACGCAGTCGACATCCCAAATGGATTGAACCCATCTGTTGCTATTGCAATTCTGACATTCCGAGCATCTGCTGAATTAAGGGGGTGTTTCAAGTCGAAGTTCTTCCATGCCTCACCATCAGATGGATGTCCCATCTTTTCCCGTCCTAACTCGTCGACGTATCTCTTCCCTTTCCTGTGCCAAGTCATTTGTTTGGCAGACTCCTCGGACATGAAAAGCCGCTGCATTCTTTTTATGAATGAGAGGTACCGAAGAACCTTCACAGGGATTTTTCCCTGCGTCTTCCGACCATCAGGCAGCGTTTTCTCCTCATACCTAGAGGCCCCACAAAGGCTACAGTACTTGTCATTCGCATATTGTTTCCGGAACAACAGGCATCCTTTTGGACAACAATGAATCTTTTCATAATCCATGCTGAGCGATCCCAATAGTTTCTTCGTCTCGTGCATGGATTTTGGCAGACAATGCCCTTTGGGCAACATGTTACCAGATGTTGTCAGATTAGCTTCAAAGCCTGCACGGGTGGTGGAGAACTGACACTTGTCACTTAGTAGTTGAGCTACGGCATCGAGCTGAGAAACGTTTGCACCCTCGTATAGAGGCTTCGTAGCCGAGGCCATCGTCTCATAGAAAGCCTTCGCGGTTGGCTCTGGTTCCTCCGGTTCATCCGGTGCCTCCGGTTCACCCGGTTCCTCCTGTTCCTCCTGTGGAGGTGGCGAATCCGGCATGTAAGCAGCATGGTGATCATCTAGCATGTTTCTCAACCCATCGTACTCATTGCCATCGATCCGCTGCCGCATCACCCCAACTCTGAGACGTTCGTACTGATCAAATTTGACATGCGTGACGTAGTTAGGCGTATACCCATACAACCAAAGATGTTTAGTCATATCTTCCTTTCCTTGACGGTCACGATTCTTGCAATGAGTGCAAGGGCACCTTCCACGAACTCCTTTTGCCTTTGAACCACGCCCTAACTCCTTCACTAATATATTGGTCTTCATCTCCCACTCCTCTGTTCTTTTAATCTTATCGACACGGCCAGTGTACATCCACCCATTATCAGCCATCCTCTGCTTTATTGGGAGCGAAACAAGCACGCAGTCTTTTAATATGCACCAAGTAATAATAAAATGATTTAGTGTCACCAGATTAATTACGGTCAAATTTTAATCTTTACATCATGCAAGGGTTCACCTACACTTCTAATAGGAGGGCCTATCCCGCCCGAGTACGTGTAGATCGAGCCGTGTTCCATGTTCTACCCCGACCCGAGACGGAATTTCGGCAGCACCTCCCCGCTGTTCTTCAGAATACACGTCTCGAGCTTGTCAAGCCGAGAGGGTGTGCATCCGAAGAACAACAGGGAGGTGCTGCCGAAATTACGTCTCAGGAAGGGGTAGAACATGGAACACGACCCGATCTACACGTACTCGGACTGTCCAACAGGACAACCCGGAAGTGTTACGGTTATAAATATGCAAAGATGGACAATCCTGCATATTTATAAATTTGTAACCCTTCCGGATGGGATCTGACTCGGGTTACGCGACTGACTTGGTGATCTAGACCAAAATAAACCTATGCAGCAAGAGAGGCGAAAGATTTATACCCTCGAAGCGTGATCGGTGGCCGGAGAAGGTCGAGGACGTGCTCCGGAAGAGGGCGACAAAACAAAGGGCACCGAGGCGGCCCCTCCTCAGCTGGAGAAGCCGCGACGACGCGCGGGACCGACGGTGCTGGCTGGCGGGAAGCTACGTCATCTAAAAAGTACAAACAATCGAAATATATAAGCAAATATCCCTCCATTTTACCTAATAATTAAACATAAAACAGAATAAACCACAGAACGATGTAACCATATTAGCTAAACATAACACATATAGACAAGTAGCACAATAATACATAGGTAGCATGTATGATAAGTCTAGCAGTACAACAGGTAGCAAGATAAGTCTAGTAGTACGACAGGTAGGATGATAGACATCCTAAACTCGACTCGCGCCGGTGTCAGTGGCGTCGTCCAAGCGGTCCCAACAAGAGGACAGGCTGCTGCTAGAGTCCTCGCCCTGCTGCTGCGTGCCGGAGGGGCCGGCCTCGCCCTGCCCGCGCTGCTGCCGGCTCTCGCTGAAAACCTGGTACTGGACCGCCATCACCTGGGGATCAAGGAGGAGATCCTTGACCAAGGGGTCATCCTCCTCGCGCTGGTGGCGCGCCCTGAGCAGCCTCTCTGCCTGCCGGTGCTCCCTCTCCTCGGCCTTCGTCGCGATCCTCATGCCATCTGGCGCTAACAGATGCGCCACGCTCCGCTCATCCTCAAAGTTGAGGATCGCTCTCGCCCCAAAGTGCTGGACCGCCGCGCAGTCGTAGGCGCGGGCCGCCTGCCACGGGCACCTGAAAGTACCAAGCTGGATCTTCCTGTGATCCACTGTGATCTGAGCTGCCCAAGTCGGGATCTTCGTGGGTCTCCGATGAACACCACGAAACTTTCGCTCCGGCTCCGACATGATACTTAGTTAAGTAAAAGCATTTGATACACGGGTTAGTCATATATGAAATGAATATATAAAAACACTAACACCTATTTTCCTTCTATGATTGTCAACAACATTTTATTTGCTACATCTATCCCTAAATCATTTTGTTATTTTCTATTTTCTACCACTAAATTTCCATCTATAATTTCTATTGTGCTATTTTCTAATTTCTACCACTAATTTTCCATCTATTTTCCTCTTTTCTACCACTAATTTTCCTAAAATCCTACTCCTAAAATCACTAAATCTAAAATACACAGAAAATAGGGGAGAGGCGAGGAGCACCTGGCGGTGCGGAGGGTACCTGCGGCGAGGAGGGTAGCACGTCGAGGGGAGCGGCGAGGTTGCGGGGCCGGTGCGGCCAGAGGGGAGCACGGCGGAGGCGGGGCGAGTGGCGGCGGGGGTCGGGTAGGGGCTGGCGGCGGGGGTGGGTAGGGGCTGTGTAACATCCCAAAATTGTAACCCAGCTTTATTAGTCAAAATTTGTGGGCCAACAAAAACTTTTGTTATTTGAGGTGTGTTTGTTTGATTATGCTTGCTTGAAGTGTTGCTTGCTATAAATAAAAAACTTGGAGAAAAAAAAAGAAAAAAAACAAATAATAGAAACAATAAAACTAATGTGACAAGTGTCACACTAAAACCACAAGTGTGGATTCAAAAATTATTCCAAACAAAAATTCAGTGGAGAGAAGTGAACCCTCTCATTTTCATCCTTAATACTTTCCTCTCCTTCTTTATTTCAAATATCCTAAATTCTATTTTCAAAATTCCAAATGTTTCTTTAACTTTGGAAAACCATCAAAATCACCAAGCTACACTTCCAAATTAAATTATCTAGTGGTACCACAAACCTTGGAAACATATTTGGAAGCAAACTATGAAAACAATTTTCAAAAATTCAAATTTGAACTTGGTTCGGGTATTTGATCGAGCACATGGTGATCACCACCATGTTCAACTCTGAACCGAATTCAATCCAAAAATTCGAACTCGATTCGGTGAAATCGATCACTCCAGTAGCTCCCACTCCTTCCTCTCACCTCACACACGTGAATGATTGCGAAGGAAGCAAGCTCGTTGACCTGGAGATGGAGTGTGGCGTGCGCCACGCCGATGTCGCCCGTGGCGCACTGCCGCACGGGTCGTCCCCGTGGTGAGCAAGGACGCGACGCAGAGGCGACGCCGCGCCGTGCCCGCCACACCACCCTCTTCCCTCTGCCTCTGGTCGACGTGACTCAAGCGCTGCCAAGCTCGCTGGCGTGCCCACCGTCCACGACGCGACGCCACGCGCTGCCGTCCGTGGTCGCCCTGTGGAGGAAGCAGAGGAGGCAGCGATGCGACGCCACGCTCTGCCCGACACACCACCTCTCCCCTCTGCCCCTGCTCGAAGTGACCCGAGCGCCGCAGAGCACTCTCCCCCTTGCGTGCACCCTCGCCACGCCGCGGCCAGAGCGCGCTCGCGACGCTACCCCTGCCAGGGTCAGCGAGCAACACCGCCGCACCCTCTCCCCGCTTGCCACCGCACCACTCCGTACTCGCACAGAAGCGCCACCAATGCCGCACTCTCCCACTCCCCAGCCCCATTCCTGCACGGCGTCCACGACGAGCCCGAGCTCGCCCATAAAAGGCCACCCGAGCCTCGCCATTTCTCCACACACCCTCACGGCCATCACACCACTCCACTCACCCCAGTGCATCGCCAGGAGGGCGGATTCGCCGCCGCGGAAGCGCTGCTGCCCTTGCCCGTGCTCTGCACGTCGCCGGAGCAGAAGGTGGGCGACGGTCACGGCCGAGCCGTGCCACTCTCTCCCCCTCTTTTCTTTGCACCCTATTCGCATCTCCATTGAACCTTAGCTCACCCGCCGCGTTTTGCCCGTGTTTCATGCACAGCAGAGCCGCGGAGGACTCGCCGGAGTTGAACCACGGCCGCGGAGGAGGAGCTGATCACGCCGCCGTCGATTGGAGCCGTCCCAGCACGCGCAACTTGTCCCAGAGCTTCCCCACTCCCTCCGCCGTCGATTCCCGTCATCTCCGCCACCACCCGAGGCCCCTAGGTGAGCTATCCATGCTCGCCACCGTCGCCGGCGCGGCGGCGCCGCCCGTTTATGGTCGTCGCCGTTCGCGGCCTCTGTGAGCCGTTGGATCTAGATCCAACGGCAGCTTACCCTTTCGTTTAGATTAGACACTGACTGGTGGACCCCACCCGTCAGCGTTTTAAACTTAAACCGCGCGCGAACCGTTTTCCACTGAGTCGCTGACGAGTGGACCCCACCCGTCAGGGATCTCACCTTTATCCAGTATTTTCGAATTTAAATCTTTTCTGAATTCAGTACTGGACCAAGTTTTGAAATTCAACAACTCGAGTTCTAGAAACCCAAATAAATCAAACTCAACTGTTCTGGAAAGCTTACAAAATTCCTTAACTCACCAAAGTGGTCTCATCTCATTTAATTAAATAGTAAAAATACATTAATAAAAATGCTCCCGAAGGTTTAAAACACCAAACCATTTGTTTCTGGAGTTATGTCAATCCAAATGACTTGAAACCAATTTTGGTAGCTTTGTATTAGGATCCTTTAGCTCCCCAAATTTTGGTAGAATTAATTGAGTAGTGTAAACTCCTTAGCCTTTGGTTGAACTTCAGTGCACCCTTCTGCACTAAACCAATTAGTGTGATTTATCAGTAGGTCCAATTAAGTTCAAACCAATTTTGTTAGATCACTTGTAGCCAAAGTTAGTTGCCCCTAAAAGGATTTAATTTTTGGAGCAACCTAATTTGTTTGGTAGATAAAACTTGTTTGAAAACCTTCTGAACTAAAACAAATGTGTAGGGAGTTTGGTAACTCCAAATGACCCCAATCCAATTGGGTGATCTTCTACACATCAGTAGCTATCCATAGAAATTTAGTTTGAATTTTTGTGACAAACATAGATTAAATGGTGAATTAATTGGTGTACAACTAGTTTCTGCCTTAGTTTGAAAACAATTAAATAAAGATTAATTCAATTAATTTGAAACCACCTTGTGTTGCTTGATGTGTGCAGTAGCAATGTGTAGCCTTTGTAATGTTGTGCTGATGCTTGAGTTAGTGTAGTGATTGTTTGTTTTGCTTGTTTAACGTTTAGACGAGAACGTTGCCGGAGTCTACGAGGAAGGGGAGTACTTTGATCAGCAAGAGCCAGATCCCGAGAACTTTGCTGAGCAAGGCAAGCTACTTCACTGAGCTTGCATTTATATACCTCTATTTTAGTCTCAAGAGTTATTCAAAGGAATCAATGAGTTGTGGAAAACCCTTTTTACAAATACATGAAAACTATTTTGCCACCTTATGTAGAAGTATAAGGTAGTTATTTAAAACTATAGGATGGGAAAAACCATGTTTCTCAAAACTCCTTTGAAAGTACTTGGTGAAGATGAGATGCCGAAAGGTCGGTGTTCAGTTGGAAAATGGTGGTGTTGATTTGAGAAAAATGCACATTGTGTCCTAGTACTATGACGACCAACCAATACCCTGTGCGACCACATCTACCCCCATATAGGGCGGGGCATAGTCATATAATTTGCTCGTGTTAGTACTGGATGCCTCAATAACGAGGATGACCTCGTTCCATGAGGGGATGGTCTGAGGACCTACCCCCTGACCCGGGTCCTCTAAAGCGAAGAACGCCTAAGGGCTGTTGAGATTGAACCGGAGATAGAGGATTTGTAGGGCCATTAAAATTTGCCGGGCAGAACTACGAGTCCTCACACTTAGTTTCTGAGGATTTAAGCGTTGACGGAAAGTATCGTAGCGGCAGGATCCTATACTAGCATGAGCAAAGGACAGGCTATGGCCGGGAACTCAACTTCGCCTACCCTTGGTATGGCGGGACGTGGCTGACACGATGAGTGACCGGATGGGTGTGGGAAAAGCGTGCTACCTCTGCAGAGTGTAAAACTATTCGAATAGCCGAGTCCTCGGATATGGACAGTTGGAAGGCTGTCCTAAGACCATGTGCAAGTTTTATAAAATCTGGAGTTTTGAAAAGGGAAGTGAAGTGGAAAAAGGTTGCAGACCTGTACCAATGAGTGGTACGAGGTTGTAAGGGAATTGGACCATAAGTGAGTTATGGTCGGGAAAAGGGGGAATTTCGGAAAAGTACTCAAAGTGGTGATTTCTTAAAGGATGGTTATAAACTTCTTCGTATCTTCTTCAGAAAGGTTTTGGAGGCGTTGAAGTAAATAAAAGTTTTACAAAATAAAAATTTAAACTTAGAGCTTACTCAAGTTGGGGTAGTTTGCGAGTACAATCAAATGTACTCATATTGGTTTCGTCCCTGGCTATTGTCTTAGCCAGATTTCGAGGAGACCTTCGTGGAGGAGGAGTTTGGCGACGTCTATGCGAACTAAGATCTTCATAAGTCAGCTGCCTGTCGGGTGTTGATAGAATGGTTTAGCCCTACTACCGTAGCTTCCGCTGAATAAAGATGATTGGCCCTTGAAGGCACCTATGTATAATTAGGCCCGGATGGCCAGGTTTGTAAGACTTTAAACTCGGTACTGTATGGATGTAAACTTTGATATTCGGTTCGGATTATGTGCAACGACAGACTGATCACGGGATCGTTGCGTTAAGCATAATCGGGTATTTCGGACGGTTAGTCCGGGGTCCCCACAGGCTGGCGGGTGGAGGGGGCGGGGTTGCCGGCTAGCGGGTGGAGGGGGCGGGGTTGGCGGCGGGGGTGGGTAAGGGCTGGCCACGGGGCTGGGTAGGGGCGGGTGGCGGGGATGGCGGCTGGCGGGTGGAGGGGGCGGGGTTGCCGGCGGCGGGGTGGCGGCGGGGCTGGGTAGGGGCGGGTGGCGGCGGGGTCGTGGCTGGCCGGAGCAGGGCGGCGGGGGAGCGGGGCAGCGCCGCGGAGCGGGTAGCCGGCCGAAGAAATGCGGATGGGTGGTCGAGGAGCTGTGGCGGGATAAGGATAAGGTGTAGGACATATGCCGACGGCTTTGCCGTCGGCATAGGATTTTCCTTTTTTTTTTTATTTTTTCACTTACATCATCTTTTTTAATGTATTTATTTATTACTCTTATCACAAGTTTTTCCGTAGGCACATGGGAAACCAACTTTTATCACAAGTTTTTACAAGATTGCCCCCGTTTCGTCCGAAGTGCGAGTTTTCACCTCTAAGTGCAGAAACTCACTAGAGAGAAAGTGAAGCCGGTGATGTCGGTCACACCTAGGAGTAGATTCTTGGACATTTACAACACACAACACACTTGTATACATATGGTATGGCACAACCTAGGTTTTGGTGGGGTTCCGACGCTCCGGGGCCCCGCTTCGGCGAAACCCTGAATCCGCTGGAAAAACCCTAACGTTTTCGTCTACCCCCTAGACGTGCGTCGAAAGGGGGTAGCCCAGTGGACTTTTTTGCCTGGTTGTGTTAGGTTAGGCCGTAGGCACATGGGAAACCAACTTTTCTCACAAGTTTTTACAAGATTGCCCCTGTTTCGTCCGAAGTGCGAGTTTTCACCTCTAAGTGCAGAAACTCACTAGAGAGAAAGTGAAGCCGGTGATGTCGGTCACACCTAGGAGTAGATTCTTGGACATTTACAACACACAACACACTTGTATACATATGGTATGGCACAACCTAGGTTTTGGTGGGGTTCCGACGCTCCGGGGCCCCGCTTCGGGGAAACCCTGAATCCGCTGGAAAAACCCTAACGTTTTCGTCTACCCCCTAGACGTGCGTCGAAAGGGGGTAGCCCAGTGGACTTTTTTGCCTGGTTGTGTTAGGTTAGGCCGTAGGCACATGGGAAACCAACTTTTCTCACAAGTTTTTACAAGATTGCCCCCGTTTCGTCCGAAGTGCGAGTTTTCACCTCTAAGTGCAGAAACTCACTAGAGAGAAAGTGAAGCCGGTGATGTCGGTCACACCTAGGAGTAGATTCTTGGACATTTACAACACACTACACACTTGTATACATATGGTATGGCACAACCTAGGTTTTGGTGGGGTTCCGACGCTCCGGGCCCCCGCTTCGGCGAAACCCTGAATCCGCTGGAAAAACCCTAACGTTTTCGTCTACCCCCCTAGACGTGCGTCGAAAGGGGGTAGCCCAGTGGACTTTTTTGCCTGGTTGTGTTAGGTTAGGCCGTAGGCACATGGGAAACCAACTTTTCTCACAAGTTTTTACAAGATTGCCCCCGTTTCGTCCGAAGTGCGAGTTTTCACCTCTAAGTGCAGAAACTCACTAGAGAGAAAGTGAAGCCGGTGATGTCGGTCACACCTAGGAGTAGATTCTTGGACATTTACAACACACAACACACTTGTATACATATGGTATGGCACAACCTAGGTTTTGGTGGGGTTCCGACGCTCCGGGGCCCCGCTTCGGGGAAACCCTGAATCCGCTGGAAAAACCCTAACGTTTTCGTCTACCCCCCTAGACGTGCGTCGAAAGGGGGTAGCCCAGTGGACTTTTTTGCCTGGTTGTGTTAGGTTAGGCCGTAGGCACATGGGAAACCAACTTTTCTCACAAGTTTTTACAAGATTGCCCCCGTTTCGTCCGAAGTGCGAGTTTTCACCTCTAAGTGCAGAAACTCACTAGAGAGAAAATGTCGGTCACACCTAGGAGTAGATTCTTGGACATTTACAACACACAACACACTTGTATACATATGGTATGGCACAACCTAGGTTTTGGTGGGGTTCCGACGCTCCGGGGCCCCGCTTCGGCGAAACCCTGAATCCGCTGGAAAAACCCTAACGTTTTCGTCTACCCCCCTAGACGTGCGTCGAAAGGGGGTAGCCCAGTGGACTTTTTTGCCTGGTTGTGTTAGGTTAGGCCGTAGGCACATGGGAAACCAACTTTTCTCACAAGTTTTTACAAGATTGCCCCCGTTTCGTCCGAAGTGCGAGTTTTCACCTCTAAGTGCAGAAACTCACTAGAGAGAAAGTGAAGCCGGTGATGTCGGTCACACCTAGGAGTAGATTCTTGGACATTTACAACACACAACACACTTGTATACATATGGTATGGCACAACCTAGGTTTTGGTGGGGTTCCGACGCTCCGGGGCCCCGCTTCGGCGAAACCCTGAATCCGCTGGAAAAACCCTAACGTTTTCGTCTACCCCCCTAGACGTGCGTCGAAAGGGGGTAGCCCAGTGGACTTTTTTGCCTGGTTGTGTTAGGTTAGGCCGTAGGCACATGGGAAACCAACTTTTCTCACAAGTTTTTACAAGATTGCCCCCGTTTCGTCCGAAGTGCGAGTTTTCACCTCTAAGTGCAGAAACTCACTAGAGAGAAAGTGAAGCCGGTGATGTCGGTCACACCTAGGAGTAGATTCTTGGACATTTACAACACACAACACACTTGTATACATATGGTATGGCACAACCTAGGTTTTGGTGGGGTTCCGACGCTCCGGGGCCCCGCTTCGGCGAAACCCTGAATCCGCTGGAAAAACCCTAACGTTTTCGTCTACCCCCCTAGACGTGCGTCGAAAGGGGGTAGCCCAGTGGACTTTTTTGCCTGGTTGTGTTAGGTTAGGCCGTAGGCACATGGGAAACCAACTTTTCTCACAAGTTTTTACAAGATTGCCCCCGTTTCGTCCGAAGTGCGAGTTTTCACCTCTAAGTGCAGAAACTCACTAGAGAGAAAATGTCGGTCACACCTAGGAGTAGATTCTTGGACATTTACAACACACAACACACTTGTATACATATGGTATGGCACAACCTAGGTTTTGGTGGGGTTCCGACGCTCCGGGGCCCCGCTTCGGCGAAACCCTGAATCCGCTGGAAAAACCCTAACGTTTTCGTCTACCCCCTAGACGTGCGTCGAAAGGGGGTAGCCCAGTGGACTTTTTTGCCTGGTTGTGTTAGGTTAGGCCGTAGGCACATGGGAAACCAACTTTTCTCACAAGTTTTTACAAGATTGCCCCCGTTTCGTCCGAAGTGCGAGTTTTCACCTCTAAGTGCAGAAACTCACTAGAGAGAAAGTGAAGCCGGTGATGTCGGTCACACCTAGGAGTAGATTCTTGGACATTTACAACACACAACACACTTGTATACATATGGTATGGCACAACCTAGGTTTTGGTGGGGTTCCGACGCTCCGGGCCCCCGCTTCGGCGAAACCCTGAATCCGCTGGAAAAACCCTAACGTTTTCGTCTACCCCCCTAGACGTGCGTCGAAAGGGGTAGCCCAGTGGACTTTTTTGCCTGGTTGTGTTAGGTTAGGCCGTAGGCACATGGGAAACCAACTTTTCTCACAAGTTTTTACAAGATTGCCCCCGTTTCGTCCGAAGTGCGAGTTTTCACCTCTAACTGCAGAAACTCACTAGAGAGAAAGTGAAGCCGGTGATGTCGGTCACACCTAGGAGTAGATTCTTGGACATTTACAACACACAACACACTTGTATACATATGGTATGGCACAACCTAGGTTTTGGTGGGGTTCCGACGCTCCGGGGCCCCGCTTCGGCGAAACCCTGAATCCGCTGGAAAAACCCTAACGTTTTCGTCTACCCCCCTAGACGTGCGTCGAAAGGGGGTAGCCCAGTGGACTTTTTTGCCTGGTTGTGTTAGGTTAGGCCGTAGGCACATGGGAAACCAACTTTTCTCACAAGTTTTTACAAGATTGCCCCGTTTCGTCCGAAGTGCGAGTTTTCACCTCTAAGTGCAGAAACTCACTAGAGAGAAAGTGAAGCCGGTGATGTCGGTCACACCTACGATGTATACTAATACATGGCAGGCAATGCAAAGGAATCCTTATCATGTGAGTATTTACCCTGTGATGGTTCCTACTCTTTGGGTGAGGAGCGCTCCCCGTGATGCACCCCGCGGCCTAGTACGAGGCAGAAGTTAGTTAAATAAAAATGGCATGAGGACGATCGATCCAGCTGTAACCGGAGATTAAATAAAGATGTAACCGTCATACTTTTTGCATATTAATTTGATCTATGTTGCTTTTTGCATAGAGTATTTTTATGTGTACTTGTTGCTATGTGAAATGATGAACTTGATTTTCGACAAAAGTTTTACAAACATTCTTCACAAAATGCACTTGTATACATATGGTATGGAACAACCTAGATTTTGGTGGGGTTCCGACGCTCCGGTATAGACAATTATTCGCGACGTTATTTTATGTGGGTGGAAACCGCTATTCGGCGAAGCTATGTACATAGAATATGAATAAAACATATTAAACTTAATTGAGCGTAATAAATAGATACATAAAAATAAGATTAGGGTAAAAATGTTAAAAAATGGTAGATACCTGTGCCGACGGCTTGGCCGTCAGCACAGATTGCCGTCGACGTCACCTTAACCTCTGTGCCGACGGCTTCCTGTGTCCCGACGGGTACCGTCGGGATAGAACATCTGTGCCGACGGCCGTTTCTTTGCCGACGGCCTTGTGGGCGGCTGATCCTCGTTCGCCACTGTGCCGACGGCCCCGATAAATAGCCGTCGGCACAGGTTATGGCCGTCGGCACATCTGGCCATTCCTGTAGTGAAACAGAATAAGGACTAGCATGTTTCTCCCAAATCCCCATGCATTCTTCGTAGGTTCATCCATTCTGGTAGCACGTAGCATCAACAAGACTCAAAGGCTTCTTGATTTCTTAGTCGCCAGTGCAACAAAGAACCTGATTCCATGGCCTCACTTTCGGAATATTTAGGAGGACTTAGCGCACACACCAACGGCTGGACAACACCAAACTTTTTCTTTCCAAATGAACTAGCTAGCTGTGCCTATAGAAGGATGAAGTGTCGCCCAATGTTCTAGATGCATGCACGGAGGCCGAATATAAGTACCCTCTAGTTAAAGGTGAAGTGAAATTAATAGAAACATTCTCGTGGTATCACGGAACCAATTATGTTCATAATAAAAAAAATACTGAGCGATTTAAAAAGAATACAATGGACCGGAACACGTTTTGGTTACTTCCTCATACCCCAAAAGCATGATTAATCTGACCACTCGTACGTGTCTGGCCTATATATTTACTTAACGAGATAAATAATTATATTATGTAGGAGTATATATATGTTAATTAAGTTATCTTAGAAAATTTGACACGTCTAATTTCTTGTATATAAATAAACCTTACAAAACTAAAAGTGCGTTCCAAACGGTCAGATTCCAGTAAGAATGATAAATGTCTATATGTATCGATAATAAATAGTTTGGAACTTTGAAATCTATAAAATATGATTTTCGTACTCTCACAAAATTCCGGGCTCCTAGGAGGCCGGGAGCCAAAATGAGATGCACTTGTTGGTGCAATAACAAGCTAGGGTCAGCTGAAGATATAAATTTGCTACTCTTTCAATTAGTCAGCAATTTTTTTTTCGAAATGGGAAGCTTAGCCCCAGCCTCATTATCCCAAATAGGTACATATAGGCCTTAGTGATCAGCAAATAAGTACAGCTTTAAATATGTGTTAAATCCCAAATAAATTTAGTTAGTGAATCAACCAATTACATGCCTATTGTTTATGGAGGAATAAGGAAACGCGTTACTAGTCCCTGCAATTTATACGCCTCATCACTATCCAACCTTCACACCCAAAGCGCCTCTCTCTCTCTCTCTCTCTCTCTCTCTCTCTCTCTCTCTCTCTCTCTCTCTCTCTCTCCAATCTGCTTCTCCTCTCCATGTAAGAAGCCAAGGAGGCCACTCGGATCGAAAGCATGGCAGAGAAGGTGAGCTCTCTCTCTCTCTCTCTCTCTCTCTCTCTCTCTCTCTCTCTATTTTCAAATTTGCAAGATAGTATGGACTATGTGTTGTACAATCATGTTTCTGTTTTGCATGGTACTGGAATTGATATGTTTGTAGAAATTACGGGCTATCGTTATTCTTCAGAAAATATAATGAAATAGTCACAAGAACAATGGCAGGCAAGAGCATATATTCTAGTGTCTAGAACATCTCATATATATACCTATAGGAGTATCAAAGAATGAAAACCATGCATGCAAAAAGATCACCTCATAGATATGGTATCGACATATGTGTTTCATTCACCTGCGTAGCAATAGCAAAATCTGAGACTGAACTACTCCTTATCAAATTTTTGCATCTGAATAAATATTGCTACTCCGTACAGTGTGTCGTTTCAGTAAAACTTCAATCTAAATTTTGATTGCTACATGTGTTCATTTTGATAGGCCTCCAAATTTATGCTTCCGATCGAAATAAAGGAATATTTACCTTATTTTTTGTGCTGTCAACACAGATGTCCACGCTAATCCTAAAGGTTGATCTCGATTGCTGCTCGTGTTACAAAAAGATCCGCAAGATCCTCTGCAAACTCCAAGGTAAATTTCAACCTCTTAGAATTACTTTTCCTACATGTTCATCCATCTGACCATCTTCGTCTCAGGAAGTGAACATGCGCCTGTGATTTGAGATTTTTGATCCATCCGTTCATTCGTACGTGCAGATCAGGAGGGGATCCGGACGATCTCCTTCGACGACGGGAGCAAGACGGTCGCGGTGGTCGGGCTGTTCGACCCGCACAGGCTCTCCTGCAAGATTAGGTGCAAGGGGGGCAAGGTGATCAAGGGCATCGAGATCATCCAACACGGCGGGGGCGGGAGCGGCGGCGAGCAGCCGGAGAGAATGGCAGGACCGCCGCCACCACCAGTGAAGAATGGAAAAAAGAAAAAGAAGGGAAAGCCGAAGGAGACGGATATGGAGCCTCATCCGCCGCAAGGTCATGAGCAACCGCCACTGCCGCCGCCGCCGCCGGTCGAGAACCCACCGCCGCCCGCGCAGCCCCCTGCACCTGACAGCCACATTTCAACGGTGATGCCGCCGACGACCGAGGGGCAAAACCAATGGGAGAGGTCCGCCCAGCTCGAACCGGTGTACGAACCATTCCCGCCGGCGCCACCAGTGGAAAATGAGAGGCTGCATCGGCCGCCCGCGAGGCCCGTTTGGCCGGTCGACGTCAAGCCGTCGACGGAGGAGATAGAGATCCCGTCGTGGCCGGCGCCGCGGCAGCCAATCAGAACAGCAGGATCATCATACGGCTGCTCGTGCTGCCAGCCGTGCTACCAGGGGTACTACGAGGGGTGCAGGTGCTGCAACTGCGGCAGGGTGTACGGCTACGCCGTCGGCGTCTTGCCGACGCCAGCGGGGTGCTACGCCGGCAGCGCCAGCTACAGGCCGGGCTGCCAGCTCTTCACCGAGGAGGACCCGGCCGGTGCTTGCACCGTCATGTGATTCGTCACTTGTTCTTTTTCCGCGGATCTTTTTGTGTGGACGAAAGTGTGTGTTTGTTTTTCTTCTGTGTTGAACTGTGTTGATGCCTTTCTTTTTCTCTCACTTAATTTTTTTCATTCCTTCTATGAAGAGAATATGATGATTGATTGATGCCTTTATTTTAGTAAAGTAATAATCCATAAATTAATTTCGCATGTAGCCCTTAAAATTGGGCATCTAATACTAAGAGCAAAATAGGGTCTCACCATTTTCTCTGCCCAAAATAATTTGTTTCAACTCCAGTGGTACCCCATATTTCTCAACCATATTCTTTTTTGCACATATCCTCTATGTTTACACATCATAATTATGCAAACTATTCCAACTCATAGATTTCAACCATACTCCAAAAATGCATGTTATATCTGATATTTGTCAAGAAAAACAACAACTGGTACAAAGGAAATACAAGGCTCCAAGAGTACTCTAGCAGATACCGGAAACACATGTTTCCAGTTTAGAAGTCCATCACTCATAACAGATATGCGTATTAAATAATTTAAAAAATGACTCAGCGCTGGATTTTGATCAGCAAACATAGTTCATACAAGATCAAACCTTCATACTTGACATATGGTTAGATTTAACTACATCCTAAATCTAGCTGAGCACAAACCAAAAGGGCCACCGTCTCGCCCCCGCACTAGTTCTGGGAGGAGCGGCGGAGGTCGCGAAGGATTAGGCGCTGGAGGCGCTCCTCCTTCTCCCAGTGCGATGTGCGCGACGTCCTCGTGGACGCCACACATGAGATGGTCCGTGTTCACCGCTTCAGTCAGTCGGACGCACGAATGGCAGCGCTTCTCCGCACAAAATCTTAGAGCGCAAGGACTTCCACCGGATATGGGCCATCAGCTCAACGTCGGAGTCAGAGTACAGTCGTCGTCGGAGGACGAGTACTCCATGGCTTGGAACGATGACCCGGCCGTCACATTGTCGAGAGGCCGACACCACCCGGAGGAGGCACAACGCCTAGGCCACCGAAGTTGTGCTCCATTTCGTGTCGGATTCGCGATGCTGGCGAACGATACACAATAGAGGGGATGAGGGTGGAGGGCTAACCCTAAATCCCTCGGGTATCCACAGATTTACATCCCATCTTGAAACTTACCGCTTCGCGAGTGACTTTCATGTTGGTCCGTCCATCTGCAGATCGATGGTTGAGGTGAATCGGAAGGTCGCTGTTGGAATTAGCTTTACAGCTGGCACTTTACCCGCGCAATCACTGTGTTGTTTGTCGCTTAGCTTCTTTCTCTTGATATTTATGCCGAGACCGGCTTGTAAGAGGGACATCTTTGGATTAGGGTTTATTCCCCCATCTGCCACTGTTCGTGGTTTGGCAAGACATGTATCTGAATTCCTCCTAAATTGGCTAATATATTCCTCTGAATTCAGTACCATTTTTTTATTTCGTTCTCTGAACTTCACCAGACGAGTGTTGTGAGGTTTTGGCTTATCAATTGGTATCAGAGCAGCAACATTCCTCGGAGGCGAATGGATCTCTACTGGCTTTGGAGTTGGGTTCTCCCGTGAAATCCTTCATCGTCGTTCTTGATTCCGGCGGTGGAGTGTTGTGCCGGAGGCGGTTTGGTTGCGGTGGCTAAGTTTGGGTGCATGTCTGGGGTTTAAGGGAAGTGGTTGCAGCGGATTCCTTCCGAAGCGGTAAAATCTCCCACCCTGATCCGTGCATCATTGGAGGCACGACAGAGAGGTGTCGGTGTAGGCGACGGTAGGGTCAACGACAAGTGAGTAAGGAGGTAAGTTCGGCTTCCATAAATACCTCTCCTTGCGAGTTGATCAAGTTCGTAGCTATGAGGTTCTTCTAGTATACTGCTAGATTGTAAAATCCCATGGCTAGCGACTCAGAAAGCACGGGTATGCTTGAACTCAAATCTCTCCAGCTGGATGTGAAAACTATGCAGGCAAATAGGGAAGAGGATAAATAGGAATTTGTGGATTTTCGCAACATAGTTGAAAACAATTTTCAAAGCATCCAAACAAATTTTCTCAGTATCCAAACAAATTTCGAAAGATTGTTTGAGCAAAGAAAGCAGAGTCCTTTACTCCCTCACTAGCAGCACAAGCAAGCAATATGCTAGAAACACCACCTAATGCTGGCAACCATTCCGTGAATTCTGGCAAGCGGCATTTGGCATCAATCAAACTAGTGGGTACACAGGCATTGCATGATGTGAATGGCAGGGAACTTAAATTGGATGGTACTGCTAAATTGCCCTATAGACACCCACATTTTGTGCAGGTGAAAACAACAGTGCGTGACAACCAACAAGGAATCCAGCAAGTGCAAGAAGTAGAATATGCTGAAGATGGAGTAAAAAAAACACAATCAGAAATGAACTCTATTTCCCCCCTTTGAACAATAGAAGAACAACACCTGCAGTGAAACTAGCAAAAATATATATACGTGGTATTCGATGGCAAGGATGAGGACACATGGATTCAGACTATTGAACTGTATTTTTATTCAGCTAGAACACTTCTGGAACAAAGGACTGAAGTAGTTGTTACATACCTGAAGGGAGCTGCAGTTCAGTGGTGGAGAGGTACTGGATATGTAGCTCCTAATATGGCTTGGCACATATTCTGTAGTTATCTCACTGAAAGGTTTTCAGAATTTTCAATATGTGACAATGTTAGAGCATTTCATGAGAAGAGATAATCCTAGCCTGCCTCAAGATTATTACTTGAACAACATTATTTCTAGATTCTTAGAGTATATTAAAGCACACTTACAATGTCACAAGCCTGAAACAATGCAGAAGGCAATGTGGATGGCCAGGCGAATTGAGCAAGCTGCTCATCCAGAAAGGCAATATAACCAACAACAATTCCCTGCTAGAAAACCAGTGACCTGGGAAAATAAAGGACCTAGCAATACTACACATGCTGATGTGTAATTGAGCAAGCAAAGCAATTAAATGTCTGCTATAAATGCAAAGTGCCATGGTTCCCTGGCCATAAGAAAGTATGTAATTTTCTTGGACCGGAGTTATCCAGTATGTGCTAAAGACTCCAAGGGGGTGTCTATTCAGACCATAAAAGGACAAAAAATCACATATCGGCTCGAATTTTCCGGATCGGAGTTATCTAGTGTTTGCTAGAGACAATGTAAGTGCATCAGACTGATGGGCGGTGGTGAACCTCATAGATAGAGCAAGATCCTCGATGCCCTTCAGAGTGGTTGCATATATATGGGCCGAGCAATATATGGCCCGAGCAGGTGTCTTTGGTTAGCACAACTGATCCGACATCAAAGTCGACAATCAATGGTCGTGTCAGGCCCTAGCGTCCAAACCTGACGAAGTGCCGATCAAGAACATGATTTAGTTAAATGATACCTTGCCGAATCTCTCTCGAGACATCCATCCGCAGATTTACAGCCCATCTTGAAACTTACCGCTTCGCGAGGGACTTTCAAGTTGGTTCGTCCATCTGCAGATCGACGAATGATGTGGATCCGAAGGTCGCTGTTTGAATTAGTTTTACAGTTGTCAATTTACTCGCGCAACCACTCCGTTGTTTGTCGCTTAGCTTCTTTCTCTTGTTATTTATGCCGAGATCGGCTTGTAAGAGGGACATGTTTGGATTAAGGTTTATTCCCCAGCGGCCACTGTTTGTTTGACAACTTAAACCTCTTTATTCATTAACAACAAGCGTTACATCATTTAGAAGGAGAGGGATAATAGAATTAGGTGGATCCTCAATCCAGGTACATTGAGGTGATCCCCTAGCTAGGCAAGACATGTATCTGAATTCCTCCTAAATTGGCCAATATATTCCTGTTTCGTCAGCAGACGAGTGATTGTGAGGTTTAGGCTTATGAGGCCGTCGAGGCCCAAATCTGAACGACGCTAACCCTACCAACCCGGATAGCCTATTGCTTTCGCCAAGTGCAAGAATAATCCCAGGCCCACGTCGGCGCTCATGTCCACAGAAACGAAACTAACACGGCCTCCTCAGCGATAACGCTGCCTCCACCCCGCGTGGACGAGTCCCCACCACCTGACCCTGTAGACCGTCTCTTGTCCCCACTGTCGCCCGCAGAAAGAGTCTACGGTTCACCGACGATTCGATAGACCGGGCGCAGTTAGATCTCCCGCGTTTGTTTTTTTCTTTTCGCACATACAAGTCGCTGTTGTACCACTAGTACTGTGCAGAATCTTCAGTAAGAAATGAGGAATAATTCGAGGGATAAATCAGCGGGCACCATTGGATTCATCGAGGGCTCCCGCTAGGAATTTTGTTCCAGGCTGGAGCAATCCGTGCGGGGCAGATCCTGAATCCGCAACCTGCGGCTGAAGTCTCGTGCTGCCTCCTGCTCCGGGTAAGGTGGTTCTGTTTTCCCCCTTGTTTTCTTGGCTATGGTTGCATATCCACCGAGGAGAGAACCTTAGGATTTGTTTCTTTCGTTTCTGCAAGAAAGATAGCTGTCGTTCTCCGCCTCATCATGTTTACTGGATTTGTTGTCCTAGGATTCTCGTTTAGTTTAGCAGTCGTGAAATGTATGTGGTGTTTTGGATCCGCTGGTGTGGTCTAGTGTGATGTGGAAGACCTAGCCGGGTTTGGGGAAGAAGATGGAAGAATTGGGGTGTCGCTGTCAGTTCGTCTGCTCAGCTTGCCGCCTGCAAGAACGGAATAGGTCTTGCCTCCGGGAGACTTTTGCCCCTCTTGTTGCGGCGCCCACGGAAGTTAAATTGAGTTTTGGAGAGGGTGGCTTCTTTCTTTAGCATTATCTGTCGATGGTTTTTAAATAAACAGGACTAACCGCCCCTCTTCCATTTTCGTAGAAAACGAAAGTTGAGATGTTCATCCTTTTTATGACGTTCCTGAGATCACTAGAATTTATCTTTTTTTTTTTTTTTTTGAAAGGGGTAGGGTCCCGAAGGACCGAGAACTTCCATTAACTCAGAGCAGTGGAGTTACAATACACGAAATGGACCTCAAGAGAAATAAAAATTACAGCCAAGTCCTTGATTTTTTTCACAGAGGACCCTAGATCTAATTTGACAACGCGATCCGGTCCAGCTCCATCTCCACCTTGCTCGATCCGCCTCTGGCCATGGTCAACCACGGCGACACCGGGGACAAAACCACTTGGGTCGTCGCAGCGGGAGCCCACCATGGCGGAGCTGTAGGGCCTCCAATGAAGGAGGTTGATGAAACCCTCGCGCCAGCCAACTGATGCCAGCAACCAAGGGAGGAGTGGCCGCCCTTCGGCCAGCGAAATCGACGATGAACATACCGTCGATGATGTACTCCAATTAGCCGCATCGTTGCCGAGATAGCAGCTAGTTGCTGCTGTGGAAACGGTCCCCGCCGATGCAGCGCAGAAGCCTCCCCTGAGTGGCTCCGGTCGACACCGATCGAAGAGGATCTCCCCAGCCACAGCTCTCCCTGCCTCCACAGCAGCAAGAACCGAACCAAGAACTTCTAGATCGACCCGCACAGGAGCCAAGAAACCGAGCTTATTGGGGGAATCGCCTTCAGATCCACTCTTCTGAGCTGCCGTCCACCATGGACGCGCACCAAAGAAGGGCTTCTCCAAGCTGCGGCCGCCGCCGGTGAGCAGCCGCAACCAGCGAAGGGAGAGAGGAGACAGCATAAAGCCAAGTCGCCATAGCGGCATATACCTACTAGGAACCCTAGATCTACTATATACAAGGGTGGCACGACCTCCTACTCCATCTTCACGCCGGCCAGCTAGCTCGCCGGAGCAAAGAAAGGAGAGGGGCGGCTGCGAGAAGCGGGAGTCGACCCTCAAGACGCAGGGCGAGAGCGAGAGAGAAAAGGGAGCGGAATTGGGGGACTTTCTCGAGTTTGTATTCCTCACTAGAATTTATCATATTCTTTTTTGTATGTGCAGGAGTGAAGCATACTTGTCTGTCCCTCTCCATCTTCGTGATGTATTGACCAAGAGTTCGAATTTTGTTGTAATGGCTGAGTGCTCCTTGGCAACACTGAGAGGCCAGTATAGAGGCGGATGGACCCAATCCAATGGCAAACTCTCCCCACACAACATATCAATCAGGATGTCAAAGAGGTGGCATTTTTCTTCATTTTTTGTGATATACTAGTAGGGATCGTGTGGAGATGTTGGGTTATATTTTCATCTCTGTATTTTCTGTATTTGTAGGAGCTACATTCACCTTCCTTGCCCGTCCAAATTCAATTCAGCTAAAGAACGGAAAAGCGGCGCATTTACCTATTTTAATTTTCATGGAAGGGGTTACAGGATGGAGACTGGAGTTAGATGCTATTTATTTCAGTCACTGATGGGTTCAGAGAGTTTGATCTCACCAAATCTAATGTTGCTTTCCGATGAAGTGCTTCTTACTATCAGCATAATTTTCGCTTATTTGGCCGGAGTCACACCTGCTCGACTGACAGTTCCCCGCACCAGAAGTCCCAGTGCTAATCAACGTCTCACAGAACCAATCTCCCCTGATTCTGGTAGGTAAGACTAGCTGCTTTAGTATTACTTCTAGATGCCAGAAAAACATTTGCTTGACAGGAAATGACGACTACTAACCCAGCTTTCTCTTGCAATTGCTAGGAATGTGGACCATTTTCTTGACAAGGCTACAGGGTTTGACCCTAACGATACATGGAATGAAGTGAGAGCTAAACTTTCTGAAGCCTTAGAAGCAAATGGGCAAGATGCCAGTTTTGGTAGCAGAGAGGATGGACTCAGGAATGATAGGAAAAACTATCCTTTGAGTATGCTTGCAATTCATGGTGGTCCCAGGTTGCGGCTTCTTCTGATCACATTTCAACTTCTCGAAATGGAGGTAAGAAGTGCACCATAATTTTTTTCCGTAAATGTTCTGGTATTATTACTGAATGCTGATTTTTTTTTTTGAGAAAGCAACACTGAAGATTGTCGATGCATACTTCTCCTTGTTCTAGTTAGAGCTATCTTCTACTAAAATAGTAAAAGGGTAATACTCGTCCTGTAGGTTATTATTGGCTAAGTAGCATAAAACTCCATGATGCATTATTGTTTTCTTCTTAATACATTGACTATTGGACTGAAATCACTATGTCTGTGCACGCTATTCCCCTCAGAATTTCTGGAGAAGTGCAGTTGATACTCAGATTTCCTTTTTTTCAACTAGCATTTGACCAATTATTTTGGAATATTACATTATGTTTGATATTCATATACTAAGATGCTAATAAGCTGGTCTGACCTCATGCAGGCAAGAAATGTCTCTGGAAGTTTTGAACTTTTAGATGGGATCAGGTGGTCGCAAATGTCAATTTTGTTGATAGATAGCTTGATTGAACCGGCATTTACGAAATGGATTGAAGATGAACAAGTCTTGGAAAATGGCAAGATCGATAAAGTATATCATCAGTTTGGACTGCCCTCCATTTCTCCATATTGGATATTACCCCCAACTGTCTGATTTTTTATTCCTTTTCTGTTCCAGAAGCTTATGTTGGTGATTAGTAGAAAAATAAAGGAGGATGATGGGATCTTAAAGAGATTCACCAGATTAGGGAAAGCTGAGCTCTATTTGGATCTGCTCTTTTTCATAAGATTCGGTTCTGCAAGGTACTATCTTGCTTGATGCTTAGTCTTCCGTCCAATTTCTTCTGATCTCAATTTATTATCATATTTAAGAATGTAATAGTCCTCCATAAGGTGCATAATTACATTATAATTCTCTGTTAAATGGTGGCAGGTCTGACAGCTATTTTGATGCTAAATTTCTGGCTGAAAATGGAGCCAGAATTTTGGAGGACCTGGTTATTTTCTTAGCTGATGTGATTGCTAGTATTTATCTAGAGATTATGTCAGTTGATGGCGACATGCCTACTGAGGTTGTTGGCTCCAGCTTAGCTCTGTGTTCTCTGTCAACAAGAGAACTTCAAAAGCAGCGTAATGAGGTAATAATTGCGAACTGTACAAGCTGCTACTTCACTTCTTACTTCTTTGTTGCTTATATTCCCGTCATATTTTTTTACTAGATAAGCATTTGTAACCACCAAGAAATATATTTGAGTGAACATTGAAGGACACACATGAATTATCTAATTCTTGGATAACCCATTGCACTGTTTCTCCTGTTAAGTTTGTTTCGTCTAAAACTTCACCTGTTATGATGTGTCCTATTCAGTACTCTGGAGCTTTCAAGGGTGCATTTGGGTTCAAATATTCATGCACTTCAAGGTCTTGATGATTGCATGCTAATCTATTTTATCTCTTTGAAGGTGGCAATTAATGGGTGGCTGCACCAGTATTTCGAGTCGGTTGTTTCAATGTACGAGGACAGATTTGAGTTATATGTTCTACGCAGAAGAGCATGTGATAACCCAGTGGATAGTCAGTCTGAGAAAACTAATTGGTTCAGGCTTGCATTTCAAAAGCCTTCCATGTCTACTTCCCTGGATTATGTTTGCATAAGCCCATTTTCTCTTCCTGTGAGAAGGACGAAGGAGCTAAGAGCTTTGACTGGATGGTATCCCCTGCCCCTTGCCCGCTCTCTCTTTTGACACCCAATGTGGATTAAGAGATGTCGAATTTTATATCTTACCATTGGTTCCCTGTCATTCTGTTGCAGGAGGTATTACTACAGCCTGGTCTTGGAGTTATCGGATATCGCAATGCCTTTCGCAAGGGCAGTCGTCGCTAGAGTCAGCGCTGCTGTGTCCTACTTCTGGGTGTCCATGATTGGGAGATCTCTGGGACTGATTTTCTCTGGGATAAGACAATCGCTTGGCTGGAGATGAGATAGTGCTTCTTCAGTTTTCATTCTGACTCCTCCAATCTCTATATTCAGTTTTGTCAACTGTTAGGCTGTGCATTCAATCTCTCAAAGATGACTGTCTTGTGCTCTTTGTTGTAGAGTTTCATTTTTTGGGTTTTGTATAAGGAGATTAATCAATTTGTTGCCACCCTAACTTTGTCAGCTCAAAGACCAGTGTCGCTTATTTTCAGAAAGAACAATCTTGTCGATGAACTCCGCACAAAACCTTGGGAGATTAATCAATTTGTTGCTACCCTAACTTTGTCAATCTTGTCGGTTATTTCAATCTGTGGAATGTTCTCAAGATCAAGATGCAATAATCGTTACAAACTTAGGGGAAATGTCATGCCCTAAATAATGGAGTAGCCATGGATCTGAATGTAATGCACATTCAATTTACTCAATTTTTTCCTTTTTCAAAAGAAAAAAGCTCCTCAGTTTCCTTTAGAACAACAATCATGTTACTCGTGGTGCGCAGACTTTGTACAAGCAACGAAAGTAACGCGAAGTGGACAAACAAGATAACAAAAAGGTTTGCCAGAAAAAACATAGACATTCGATTGGGTCACCTCGTAAGTAGAGCTGGACATAAAACTCGAGACTCGGCGATCTTAATGAGCGCTCGCTCGGTTACTCGACTCGTTTGAGTTCAGCTCATTTTCTTAATGAATCTGAGCTGAGAAGCAATTTTCGCTCGTTAACACGATCAAGTTAAATGCTTGCGAGTTTCGCGAGCTACTCGTTAAACTCGGTAGCATCATGGCAGTAGGCTACATGCCTTCATGGCTGGCCTTATAGTGTAGTCCATTTAGCGTGAATATGGCAAATAGCCCATCAGATGACCGAGGAGCGATCGAAAAATCTTCTCTAAAGTGGCGGAATCCCCTGATGGCTAGCCCACTCGTTTCTTAACGAGCTGTCCACGAGCGCTCGTAAACATATAACGAACAGAGTCAATCTTTATATTTATATTTAGCTCGTTATTCTTAACGAGTTCTGAGTCTTAACGATCACCAATCTTAATGAGCCGAGTCTTAACTATCTGAGCAGCTCGTTAGTTCAGCCCTACTCGTCAGTTCTTTGGGCCGATGTGTTTCCTCTCTGTTGATCTAATCGACGGCTGGGATTCTTTCCAGCGCACCAGATAGACGGTCGAAAACGCATCACAGGTCCCATACCCAGTGCAGTAGAAGCCAGCAGAAGCCAGCCCATCGAACTGTTTCTCACCTGAAGCCCGACCCGACAGTTGACGGACAGCTCCAACAAGCCCGCCCGCCCGTCCGAGACGCCGGCGATCTCCCCCTCCGGCGACGGCGACCTTCCTCGGCCACCTCCCCCGCGTCGCCCCCGCATCCACCTTGTTCCCTGCTCCGACGCCACCATGGTAACCAACGCGATCACGTCCGATCTTGACCGCCTCGCTAGTACTTTCCTCATTCGTTCCCCTGCGAATTGGCACCTGAGATCGCACTAGATCCCACTCTGATTCCCGCTGTTTTGGTCCAGAATTACATCATCGGCGCCTTCAAGCCTCCCTGCGACATCTTCGTCACCTTCTCCGATGAGAGGAACCGGAAGCAGGTGCGGCGGTCCCTTCAGCTGCACGCTCTTCGTGTTGCGTCCCGTTACAGGGGAGGTCGTTGGGTTCTAGGACTCATTGCTGGCGTTGTGATTCTTCCTTGCAGGTACCGGTCAAGAAGGATAATGGGAAGACCACGATGGTGCCGGCGTTCCAGAGCCTGGAGACGATAGCCGGAGAGGTAGTGCCAGTGGTGTTCCTTGCCTCCTGTGTGTTTCTTCTAGTGTGTGTGTGTGTGTGTGTGATCGATTGTTGGCATGGATTCGTGATTAAATGTTTTGCAGGTGTCGATAGCACCTGTTCCGGGTAAAAGGATTGAGCACATGGGTGTTAAGATTGAGCTGCTTGGTCAGATAGGTACATGCTATGCTACTTCCTCCAGTGCTTCCTTGCTGTGATTAGTTGTGGCTTATGAACATAAGCGCCAGAGTGCTGATTGCAATTTATCTATAGGATGCTGTAGTACCTTATTACTCTCGTTGCAAATTAGCATACTTCGCACTATTTGTTTATTAGTGCTGCGAATGTTATTGGAAAAAAATTCATTGGCATGTCAAAAGTATAGGATTTAATTGCTGGAGAGAAACTGCAAAAAAATATTACCCCAGAACACTGATCTACTACTAGTTCCTTTGAATACTTCAATTCTTGCTAAGTATTGAGTATTGACATTGTTTTATGTGATCATTTTTATTGCAGAGTTGTATTTCGACAGAGGCAACTTCTACGACTTCACTTCATTGGGTAGGTTCTCGCTTGAACGTATTGCACGATCCATAGGCCAATAACCTTTTTGCTGAGATACCCACGTGCTTTACAAATTTTCTGGTGTCTGTTACTTTTTTCTTTTTTGCTAGCACACTTCTGATGTTGCTAAACCATTAGTCACAAATTTTCTGGTGTCTGTTACTACTCCTAAAAACAATGTTGCGGAAGTTACTCTGATAGTGCGCCTTCTGAAGAAAATTTGTAATTGTTGTGTTACTTTTTATATGCAATCTGCTCATCATACCATAAATGAGTGACCAATGTGTATTCAATTGATCCTCAGATAACTTATAGCTTACCACCATTTATTTAAGTAGCTTATTGTTTACATGTAAGACTATTTCATCATCTGAAGTGTCTTTTTATTTATATGCAGTGCGTGAATTAGATGTTCCTGGTGAAATATATGAACGAAAGACATATCCATTTGAGTTTTCTACTGTTGAAATGCCATATGAGTCATATAATGGAACAAATGTCAGACTGAGGTAAGAAAGAACTATCAAAAGACTTGCATTATACGTTGCGCAGTTCATAACAAGAACAGCTTGCATGCTGCGCAGCATCAAAAACTAGATTAACACTATCTATGAAGACTGAACTGCATGCTTGTTATTCTCTTATGCTCGCAGGTACATCCTGAAAGTGACGATTGGTAGAAACTATGTTGGCAATATTGTTGAAAGTCGGGATTTTTGTGTAAGTCTAAACTTCATCCAATTGATCTTCCATTTGTGTCTGTCCGCTTAAATTGTAGATCAACTTGGACCATCATATTCTAATTATCTAACTATGGTTATCATAGAAAAATTGAAAAGAACTTCACATGATCTATACATAATTAGATTTATTCTACGCTTTTCCTGTGTGTTCTTCAATGTTTCCAAGCAAATGCATTTCAGTTTGTAGTACTTCGTGTTTTCTGTGGATTATTTTAGTTATGTTTCTTTTGTTTTCAGGTAAGAAACTATTCTCCTCTCCCTTCAATCAACAACAGTATCAAGGTTAGTCCTAGTAACTGGATGTCTTAACTTGTTCTAAAAGATTATGATTGTAAGCAGGCCCGGGCCCATGGGAGTGCAACATGTGCGGCCGCACAGGGCCCCAAATTTTTGGGGGCCCAGAATTTTGAATTTACAGTTCGTATGTAGAACAGTAAAATCATTCCGTGCCGACTAATCTAAACAAAAGAAGCGGTGGTGCAGTGGTTACAAGGGATGCTCACTTTCCACAGCCCGAGGTGCTAGGTTCGAATCCTGATTGATGCACATTATTTGTCCCCAAATTTTTAACCTAAAACACAGTAATACGGACCTATACATTATTCATCGTAGCTAGTAATATTTTTTTCAAACCGTGCCGTAGGTCATTCCTAACTTTTTTACAGTTTTTTTTACCGTGAAAGTCCTGATTGATGCACATTCTTTTTTCCCCAAATTTTTAACCTAAAACACAGCCTAAAGTTTCTGATTGATGCACATTATTTTTTTCCCCAAATTTTTAACCTAAAACACAGCCTAGAGTGATAAGGGCCTATACATTATTCATCGTAGCTAGTTATATTTTTTTCAAACCGTGCCGTAGGCCATTCCTAACTTTTTTTTACAGTTTTTTTACCGCGAAAATCCTGATTGATGCACATTATTTTTCCCCAAATATTTAACCTAAAACACAACCTATAGTGGTACGGGCCTATACATTATACATCGTAGTTAGTAATATCTTTTTTCAAACCATGCCGTAGGTCATTCCTAACTTTTTTACAGTTTTTTACCGCGAAAAACCGTGCAGTAGGTCATTCATCTTCTGTTTCTTCATAAATTCCTCCTAGTTTTTTATCGTCAATCGCCAAATCCCGATCCGCATTTTGGGAGGGATCCGTCGCGGACTTTGATACATAAGTGGTAGGGCCCATTTCAGAAATTCACACAGGGCCCCGTATTTTGCGGGCCCGGCCCTGATTGTAAGGTTTGTTGGACTAAGTGATACTTTTGAAGTAGTATCAGTTACGTTTTGGTCATGGTCTACTTACCAATTCACAGTATGATGGTGTTGCCTGTTCAAATTATTTTGATTTGCCATTTAGAACTTCAATAAAACTAGTAATATTAAGCGCTGAAAGAGAGGAAAGGGGTCACATCTTTCTAGCTTACATGGTGAAATACTAAAAATGATGATAGCACCAGTTCAACATCATTCTTGGAGTCACAGTGATCACTGGAGTTTAAGATGGAATTGATCTTCTTGAAAACTAAGTGCTGGCAAGTAGCACTGAATACCATACAAGGGAGAATTGGTTACAGTAGTGTGCAAACAGGAGGAACTATCCATTCTGATCAGGGTGGACCCGCACTCTGCCGAGCCCAGAGACCCTCAGTCCCACATTTCTGGCCTGTATACAAATAAATAGAAGTCTCAAGACCCATTGGCACGCCCCAGTCGTAGCAAGCTAGCACAAGGCACAAAGAGGTTACATGTTGTTCGATTCCTGTCTTCTCACGGACACTGAAGATCCCTAAGACAGTGCATACCTAGCTATGCCCCATCTTCTTGCTGGCTTCATTCCAAAATATCCTAATTATTGTTATTTTCCATACTAAAAGCAACAATGCCAGTTGTGTATATTTTATCACTTGTCTTGTAATCCAAATTACTGTCTTGGAGATTTTTCAGTGCAAACCCTAGCTGCTAGTACTAGTCTGGATTCCCACACAGTTCAATTACATCCTTATAAATTGTTCGTTCATCCAGATAGGTATGCATATATTGTCTAGGATACATCAATAACCTGGAGTATATCTTGTGATTTTTGGTTCAAGGTGGTAAACTTGATCAACCCCTTTGTCAGGTCAATCAGTCTTTGTAGAGAAAATACAGTACTAGCTATCAAGGTTTTGGGCTAGGGCTGTCAAAAAAGTTCGGGCTCGTCAAACCGTTCGAGCTTGACTCGTTAGAGGCTCGGCTCGTGCTCGGCTCGATGCCTTAACAAGCCAAGCTCAAGCCTGGTTTGAAGCTCGCGAGCTGTTTGGCTCGAGCTCGAATAGTTCGAGAAAAGTTCGGCAAGAGGTTAATTGCGTAATGTTAGCATATTGTCTAGCTCGTTTTTTCTTTTGAATGGATGCAGTCCAACTAGTTTGTCGTGGAAATATCCTAGCCTTTGGTGGCCAGCACGCTTAGCCCAAGACAACTTAAAGAAAACGTAACACGTGCCTTGTGCGGACTGCGGTTGTGCCTACCAACAACCATGTACAGATTTTTTTTTAACAGCCATTTAGGCATAAGCATGACTGATCAGAACCTCTTCGCTGTCTATACTGCAACCCACTAAATTCTTCTAGCTTTGCACGGCCCATCAAAGCCAGTACCCTGGCGACTTGCGTTGGCAGACAGTACAACGATTTTTAGTACCACCTCGCTCGGCTAAGATGAGTGAAGGCTCACGAGAGTCTATAAGACAGAGGCTAGAGTGGGAACTGGAAAATAAAGCACGTAGAGGCACAACCGCATGTACGCACTGATTAAAAGTTTAAAAAATTAGCGAGGCCTGTTAGCTCGTCGAGCCTTTGGTGAACCAAGCCGAGCTCAGAAAATAGCTCGCGAGCCGAGCTCGAGCAAAATTTTAGGCTCGTGTGTTCAATCGAGCTCGAGCCGAGCCGGGGTATATTCGCTCGAGTTCGGCTCGTTGACACCCCTATTTTGGGCACCGAACAAAAATAATTACCGAGGGGGCTCAGGATTTCCTGTTACCGCGGTAACCGGAAAATACCGACCGAAATTTGAAGCAAAATTTGAATTCGAAATTTCTTATAACCTGCTAATAAGGTTTAAATGTCTCAATTGACACAACAATGGCTGTAGCGTAGTGGTAACTCCATAGCGCGTGCAATGTACTCTTACAATCATTATGGTCGCAGGTTCAATCCTTGCTGGTCTCTATTTTTGGATTATTAAGTTTTTCCGATCGGCTTAATGATCCACTGATAATTTAAAAGTTTAAAAAGTACTTTGTCCTGGGACTCAAACCAGCGACTTTCATCAAAGAACGTGAGGGAACAACCACTGTGGCAAAGATTCTATTTGTTGTAAACAAGAGACACGATCTATTTATCTAGTCTTCGGTGTTCAAATTCAAAATTTGCAAAAAATCCCGTTTTTTTGGCCGGTAACAGTGTTTACCGGGGGTGCTGGGGATTTGTGGTTACCGGGCGGTAACCGGATATACCGCCCGGTTACCCAAACCGTGCTAGCTATACTTCTTTTTCTACTAAAAACCGTAACACTAGCTATTTTAAGAAGCCACTTCATGGACTAAATGTGCATACTCATGGAGTTTCATTATTAGTGCTCCATAAATAGTGTGTTATCTAAGATTAATTTTCTAGTGGTATTAGACTACTTACTCTTGGAGCTATATATACAATTCACAGTTTTATTGAATTCAAGTACGATTATTACAAATTTACATCTTACAAACTGTGCATATGTAATAACATCGAGGTCTGTCAATTTTTCGTTGTACTTGTCTCTCAAGTGCCAGTTCTAGCATATGTTTGTTTGTGAATGTACAGGCACGATAGACGGTGCTATTGAGGGCTTGTGCAGCCCACACCCTATGTCGGTGCTTGTCCTGGGTCCGCTCTTGATTCTGATGTTCATGTTCCTCATTTTGATAAAAAAAATTATCTACTAGAAGCTTTACTTGTGTTTTCAATGCAACATCTTATAGTAGCAATGGTAGCCACTTCTCAACATCCTTGTTGGCTTCTTGCATAACTTCTGTTGCTCATTATGCATTTATGCTGGAGTTACATGTACCAGACTTTTGTCTGTGATCGTTGAAATTGATCATTGCTTTTCAGATGGAAGTTGGAATTGAAGATTGCTTGCATATTGAGTTCGAGTATAGCAAAAGCAAGTAAGTTCAGTACCATATGTTCTGACTGTCACCCCATTTTGCATGCTCAGAGTACTGAGCATCTTGCTTGTGAATATATCCAGGTATCATCTCAAGGATGTGATTGTTGGAAAGATTTACTTTCTTCTAGTCAGGATAAAGATTAAAAACATGGAGCTTGAGATTCGTCGTCGGGAATCAACAGGATCAGGTCCCAACACATATGTTGAGACTGAGACACTTGCGAAATTTGAGCTGATGGATGGTGCCCCAGTTAGAGGTATATTCCGCATTTTTTCTACTCTTTTCAGTTTTGCTAAGTGCCCAGTCAAAAGTCAAAACTACCTGCTGACCACTTGGGTAGTCCAATAAAGAGGATCCTACTAGTGTACATTGAGGTGCCTATCATGAACTTATATTTATTACTAGTGTACATTGAGGTTCCTACTAGTGTATATTGGTTGTAATAACATTTTATATTATGGGATGGAGGGTGTATTTAATAAGAGGTTCCCCTTACTGGGTGCTGAGGTTACTGAAACTTATATTACAGGTGAATCTATTCCGGTAAGGCTATTCTTGACGCCATACGAGCTTACCCCGACTTACCGCAACATAAACAACAAATTCAGTGTCAAGTATTACCTCAACCTGGTCCTGGTCGATGAGGAAGACCGGAGATATTTCAAGCAGCAAGAGATCAACATGTTCCGCCTTGACGAAACTCCACAGCCTTCATAGTCTCCCACTGCTGAGATCAAGGACTGGCCTGAGTTGTTTCGCGCAAGAGTTGGTAACTTGGCATGATGTGCCTTCCTGTATATAACTCTCCAGGAGAGCATGCAATGCAGTTCCTGTGTGCCGTGCGCTGTCGCCTTTGTTTACACCTTCTTACTCCAATCTGGTTAGGATACAACCATCAAAATGCTGGTATTTCTGACTTTCCGCCATGTTCTTTTCCCGCTCTTCTGGAACGTTTTTTTTTTTTTTTGCAGACGCTTGTGAGATATTTTGGTGCGAAGCACAAATGTGTTGCTGTGTGTGCTTCATGGTGTTTAAGTTCCTCTGAACCCTGTTATGATGCACAACGATTATATTACAGTCACTCTGTTTAGGATATCGATTAATAAGTACTATTATAATGTGATTGTAAGTCAGAGATTTTAACATTTTGCATCACAACTCTCTACAGTACTTATTGTTCTTTTTTCCAGTGTTCAGCAATAGTCTTTGTATCGCAGACTCGGGCGATATATATAGACTGTGTTCCCTGAAATTTTGGGCAAGAAAAATAATACATGCTATAAACTAGACTTAAATTTGAGCTAGATTGAGACATCCTTTTGTGAACGGAGGGAGACTGAGATATCCGATGGATGGGTGCCCGATTGGGTTGATGTAGCTGTTGGGTTCATGCACGTGTCTGATCCAAGACCTTGGCTTGATGGTGGCTTTGGGCATTGGTCTGGACGTCTGGAAGAGCTCGACCCGATTAAACATGACTGGATTGCCATCTTTAGATGCGATAATTCGAGTTAAACAAAATGAGCCAGTTGGGCAAAAGTGGATGTAGGTATAATTATGGTTAACACAATTTTGTTCAATTTTGTTTTTTGTTTCTAGAAAGGAGGATAATTCTGATTGCCACACACAACCATATATAATTAAAAGCCTGGCAAAACCAGGCGTCAAAACTGAACAATGTCGACAAAAAAACCCAAGGCCACATGTCTCGTGACAATGCCTTCACAAAACTACCAATAACCCTATGGTAAAAGGTGCGAAACAAATGGAAAGTACCCAACTCCAAGAATAGTCATTCAAGAAAGGATCGCCACATGTGTGCCGATAATGACGAGTCACCATAAGCCAATCTCGAGATTTTCATCCCCAAAGATGAGATTTGAGCCATCAGTTTTAATAATGGCATGACGCTGACGCGCGTCGACATTACCTTGATGCATATACAACGTAGGCCTCCAGAAGCGCCAGTTCATAGCGGACGGATAAAACGTGCTGAGAATGTTAAAAGTGTTCGTGGTAGACCAAGGGTACCCATGATAGTATACTATGTGTTAAGGGTTCTTATGGCATTATTGTGGTAGTCCATTGGTTAGTCAACTGTAATCCTATAGGCCCTTTGCACCTATATTTAGCCTTTGGACTTTATCAAGTTGAACCAAAAGAAGGCAGAGCTGATATCCTTTGTTAATGGGGTTATAAATCAAAATGCAATCAGTTGTGACTCTGATATGTTGAAAACTGTCGTGTGCTTTTATGTCTGTTTTATAAATTTTTATTGTAATACTGCAGTTTAGAGTTGCTCCTTATTATTCAACAAATCAAAAAAATGTCATGCAGGCATCTCAACAGGAAGTAATTGGAAGTGTTTCATCAATTCTCAAGGATCATGGGTTTGCTCCTCCCGGTTGCATTGGAGAGCTTGTCTGGTTTGATTTTTTCCTTACATTTCGCTTCCACCATTGCCATTTCTTATGGATATATATGATTAACATGACGTTACATTTTTTATGTGTTCCATATGCTTATGAAGCCACCCGTACGACTGCGAGGTTCCTGATGGTATGTTACCTGAAGAACATGGTGCATGTAAACATTCTTACTGGTCAGAATTTCAGCACTTCTTGCCATCTCTTGTTTTGGATTAATGACTATAATAACTGGAAACAGGGGACGCAGATATGCCCAATGCAGCTAATGTATCAACTCATCTTGATGCTGAAGCTAAAGATGTAAGGATATTAAAACTGGAGGCCTATCTTTTTTCTTTGTCTGATTGTATTTTTTTTTTTTTGTGTGGAATTTTTTGTCTGATTGTTAGCTTGTACGAAGTTGGTTTCCTCTGTTTTCGTTTGTATCTGATGGTTTGCATGCGAAGACTGAGGTATGTTTCATACTTCTTTGGATGATAAGTTGTTGAGACAATGCAGTCCAAGTACTACAACTTAGGTGCCTTCTTATGTGCTATGAAGGGTTCGAGTTACTGAAGATACATTCATTGTGTTTACCTGAGTGTATCATCCCAAAATTTAGAATTGCATGAAATAAGTTTGGTGATGAAAACATCTTGGTTTAGTTTTTCTTACTCCCTCTGATCCATATTAGTGGGCACAACTTTATCTAGATACACATGTATCTAGTGACTAGATACATGTGTATCTAGACAAAGTTGTGCCCACTAATATGGATCGGAGGTAGTATGACAAATGATTCAAGAATTTCCAGTCACTTGACTGGACGGCTAAGGTGCCGCCTGACTACGAGGGAGCTCGCTGTCCTTGTGGACTAGTCCACCATCTAAACCAGTTATTAGCTTAGGCCTGGGAGAGGGTACGTTGTTTGTTGTCTGGCCATGTTAAAATATGAATGTTTGTGGTTTCTACCATTGGGGTTTTGATGGCTCTATATATAACCAGGATGCAAGGAACGAACTACGTAGAAGACAGGTTCTTGAACACGAAAGGAACATGTACTTCCCATATTGGAGATCAGCATTGAGATGCAAGTCTATGGTGAAGATCATCCCATCTTACGCATCGTTCAAGAGAATGCTAAGTTTCCTACAGCTTGATACTGCTGGTGGTTCTCAAAAAGTACTGAAGAAGGGTTACTCTACACTTGGTCTTGGTTTAATGGGTGGAAGAGTTCCACAACTATGTAGTAGTCATCATCAATATGAAAGGCTCTTTGGTACTGCTGCATCTGCGCTGCTGAAGATGTTAAAGCGTGCATGAGTAGAAAAGTATGTAACTGTGCTTTGATGTTGTTTGTGCATGAGCCAAAACGGTGTAATTGTGCTTTAATCGTGGAAGAAATGTTTCCAAGCTAAGAAAAATTCCTATCTCTACTCCCGAATTGCTTTTCTTAAAGGCAGCGGGCAAACATGGTGTGACGGCACTGTCTTCATATAGTGGTGCGAGTGGCGTCTAGAACAAATTTTATTATTTGCATATAGTTCTCGCAATGAGGTTTTCTCTTCTTAACTTTTCAATGAGGCGAGATCAATGTGATGGCTTCCGTATCGGTCTTTCCAAGCTCAATCCGTAAACATTTTTCACAATTTTATCCATCGGCGTACCATTTTGTTATTTTGATATTCATAATAAGGGGCCCTCGGTTTTAGTTCTGCCCCGGCCCCGAAATCTTAGGAACGACCCTAATGTTGTTTGTGCATGCAGGTACCCTGAACATTGCGCCATCGAACCATTTCACCTGGAGAACATTGAGCTGCAGGAACTGTGTGTCTGTTGGTGCCAAGCGTAGTTGCTTCCCGTCGACCATTCACACGAGTTCCACAATTAGGGTGCCTTCGACGCATGCTAATTAGATAATTAAGTTTTGACTACTCCCTCCGTTTTTTAAATATAAGATGTTTTAATATTTGTCCACATGCACATGCACACAAATATAGGTAGAAGGGTCTGGAAGGGTCTTGCTGTGCCGATCTGTGTTGTCAGCTATGGTACTCTACCATCTTGCGGTCTTCAAGCTCCCAAAATTCATCATCAAAAATATCGAGAAAATAAAAAGAGGATTCTTATGGATGAAGCCGGGTGCGGCGCCGGGCGCTAGGCCGCACTCTCTCTCTTGTCAACTGGAGCACTGTTAGTCGGCCTTGGCGAGGCATGACTTTGCCTTGTGACGCCAAGGACATGGAGTTGTTCAGGACCTCCACGGAGATCACAATCGGCGACGGTGTCAAGTGTTCTTTTTGGCATGATAGATGGCTGCCGGGAGGGGCCCTAAAACAGCAGTTTCCTGCACTTTTCGCCATCACAACAAGGAAATCAAGATCGGTCCAACATGAGCTGCTGAACCAAAACTAGATGAAAGCGTTGTTCCGTATATCCACACCCTCGCAGCTGCTTCAGTTCACTAAGCTGTGGGCGATCTTGCTGGACGTGGTGCTCCAGCCCCGCCCCGATGCAATCTCATGGCGTTGGACGGCTTCTGGTACCTACTCCACAACTTTTGCATATCGTTGCCAGTTCGTGGGGGCCTGCCCACCCTTCCGCACGGCCAAGATTTGGAGGGCAAAGGCGGAGCCTAAATGCCATTATTTTGCTTGGCTTGCTATCCATGGCAAGATCCTCACTGCGGACAATTTGGCTCTGCGCGGATGGCCCCATGACACCATTTGCAAATTGTGCAGGATCCATCTTGAAACTGTGCAACATTTGCTCCTTGACTGCAGTTTTACTTCGAGGGTCAAGGAGCTGATTTTTGGGTGGAATGGGTGCATCGGCTTGGCACCACCACCTCTAGGGCAGTCCTTGGATGGATGGTGGGACGGCATGATTGCCGAAATCCTAAAAGAACGAAGGCAGGAGGCAAGCGGAGCTTTCATATACTCGATGTGGGGTACTTGGAAAGAGCGGAACAGGCGGGTCTTTCGCAACACCGCCTTGCAGCCGGACGCGGTGGCACACCTTGTGTGGGAGGAGATCCAGCAGCGTGCATTGGCACATTCTCAAAACCCAGGGGGATAGGATTTTTTAGCTAGTTTTAATTTCCGTTCTTAATTACTGTCATCGGTTTCTTGCCGATAAACTTCTGTACATAACACTTTATTCTATCTAATCGGACGGTAGGATCGACTGCTTTAAACTTCAAAAAAAATGTAGGTAGACATGTTTTATTGTGTATGTTCACTCATTTTAGAATGCATCTAGACAATATGTATCACCTAAAATATCTTATATAAAAAAACGGAGAGACTAGTAACCTTGTTGTACATGTGTACATGGAGATGTGGATTAGGTCTTATAAGGGTGACGATGGTTACGTTGTCGTGTTAACCCAATTTGGTTGAAATGGTCTTCGATCTGTCTTATCACGTTTAAAATAATCCAATAGATAAAATAAACCGGCGTTTCACCTCTAGCTACTGTACTTCCAAGTTCCAACAATATAAATCAGTGAGAATACTGCAAAGAGAGATACCGATACCATAAAGCAGCAAAAAGAGTAGAAAATATCACAATATTCTATCGACACCAATGTAGGAAGTGTCAAAGCATCATCTGTTTTTTCTTCACCTCCGATCCGATCTCTTAATTAGTCGACCAGAAGAATCTAGTATGACAGAGTCAACACGACATTGTTCGTTCGTCAGTGGTGCTGTCGGCGTGACGGGCCCGCTAATCCGCAATACGCTCGCTGCCACCGTCGGCGGCGGTGGGCGGTAGTGCTTTCTCGTTGGTGTCTGCTGTTGGTTGCTTCTTTACACAGAAGTGAAGGTACTTCGTCGGGTGATTCCATCAGCACAAGTGGATGTTTTGTCGAGTATGTTTGTCATCTTATGAAGCTTGGAAGAAAGCGTATTTTTTTCTTCTAGCAGTAGAACGTATTGAGTAGGTGCAGGGTGTCATCCCACATCTTACACTGAAGTAGATAGACATCGACATATAATTATTTTTCATAAATTGATCTCACATCTTAGGTAAATGGGTTCACACTTTACTGCCGTACACTAGAGCGACTACCACTGATCCGTGTTACGCACGACGTGACGACGTCTCCTTTTGCGGAGTTAAGTCATGTCTATTGCCACTTGATCGAAAATAAGGTGAGGAGGCATGCGGCGTTATAGGCTTTCAGATTCTCCTCCAATGACATCTGGTCAATTTGTCATTGGACAGATAGGTGATGATGGTAGAAGCATCTACATCGAGTAGCAGTCCAAGAATAATCAACCTTTTACCAATTTGTTCCCATGAAAATCCTTGTTTGGAATTGTAGGGGCGGGGAATGCACCCATTTTTTGCAATCTATACTGCGATATCTCGCTTGGAATGGAATGATTCAGAATGAATGACGCATTTTGTCCCTTTAGGAAAGAGGGTCCTCGATCGAGAGAGAATCTGTAAATGATGCAAATGGTTCAGGAAACAGGTTCTTTAGAGCATGTGGTTCACCACTACCTATGTCAGATTCTATTAGATTCTAAATTATGCTTGCAATTTCATCGGAACTAGGGATATCATTGTTAGTGATTTCATGTCCATCAAGCAGGTACACCCGAATGTATACACCCTTGCAAAGTTTATTCTCGTCATAGTTCAATGGAAACATTTATGGTAATGTTGAGCGCGTTTGCGTGGTGCCCTTGATAAATGTGGTGATTAGGAGCTTGTCTGTAGGGATGAAAATTCCGAGCTCGACCCTTAGTTGGACTCGTCATTATCGGCGCATTTGTGGTATTTCTTTCTTAAAGGCTTTGCCTAAAAATTCTGTATTTTGATTTTGTCTTTTACATAAAGTTAGTGACAGTCTCGTGGAGATACTATCGCGAGGAATGTCGCCTCCGGTTTGTTTATTTTCTATCTTTTTGAACTTTACAGTAAAAGAGATGTGTACATCGCTTCGATGCAGAGGCCGGTGTTTCCTTTCCCCTCCGAAATAAAAATTCTATGCCTTATCTCTGGAATGTTTTTTCTGTCCAATGTGAAAATAGTCCAATGTGAAAATAGTCTGTTCAGAATGATTTCCGTTTGAGAATCAATTCTTTACAAATTATAACTTGACAGGTCCAACAAGATGAGTGCCTAGATAAAGCAAAGAAGACTAACTAAAAGAAATGGTTGTGTCGTCCTTCAATTAGGGATTAAACCTGATATAATACGTCACATGTGTCTCACTAAGTTAGATAAGTTCCACAAAAGTACAATTTTTCATCATTAGATATTTGTGTGAGTGTGTGTGTGCAGAGCTAGAAAAGTTCAAACTCAACAGGGATCGAGCTCGAATAGCTCGAGAAGGCCTACTTAAACGCACATTCATGTACATGGGATGGAGGAGGCGCGGAGAAGATGTGTGTGACGTCGGACGGAACCCTAGCGTAGGGGTGCCAGTAAAAGAGACGAGAGTGCAGTAGAGGATTGGGATCGGGCCTAGGTTTGCAAGCTGCTCGCATGGATAGCAAAAAATTACCGGGTGATGCATGTAAAATGCATACATGAACTTTACATTTTATTACATGTTATTCCATATTATTTGCATCATATAAGGGTTATATTCATGATTTATATTGAGTTTTGGGGATAATTAACAACTTCCCCATTTTTCTGAAATTAACCCTGCACTGTCAGAAAACCCCTTTTTCTATATTTTTACGTTTCAGGCGACCAAACGACGTCCAAATGACCTGAAATTTTACGGGGATCACTTTTTTGGAAGGAACAAAACGTAGGCGCAAAGGAAGCGAAAAAACGGAGACCAGAAGGCCGAAAGGGGTGGGCCCACGCGGCCAGATTCCCTGACCGCGTGGGACCCACCAAACTGGCCCTCGGGCCTCCGCTGCCGTCGATCCTTCTTTCCGAAGCTTCGTCTTGACCTAAAAATGACTATATATGGACCCCCCAGGGCTTTCGCGAAAGGGAGCGCCGCCGAAACACAGAAACCACGAAACAGAGACCTGGAGCTGCAGATTGGAGGGAGAAAACTCCGGCGGGGCGCTGCCAGGGCGGTCTCCATCTTCTCCAACGACTTCTCCACCGTCTCCATGATGAAGGGGGAGTAGTCCACCCCCTAGACTTGGGTTTGTGGTGGTAACTTATGTATCTCTCCTCTCTTTGAGCTTCACTAATTAGTACCGTATGAGCTGCTGAACATGATTACGGCCATCTATGTAATTCCTATGGTGGATATTGTGGTATGAGATGATTTGTTATGCATTTACATCTATGTAATTCCTATGGTGGATATTGTGGTATGAGATGATTTGTTATGCATTTACCGTTGTGTTGGAGATTTTATGATTTGTCATACTTTGGAGATATTCTATGATGCATGTGATGGTTTGATTTATGCATAATGCCTTGTTTATCCTTGTCATGAGGTGATTGACACCACCAAGTGTGGATAGATGAGAGAGATGTGGTCATGCACACGAATTATGAATCATTGCACTAGTGTTTAGAATATTGTTCATTATGAAGTATGATGTATGTAGGTACGGGATGGCCGATGTGACACGGCATATGTATTGAGTGACATGTGAAATACAGCCCAACATCCTTTATCTGGGGGTAAAAGAAAGAGTATGATGTGGGAGTGACCGCAGCCATGCTAGCCTTGCGGGGGTGACATAGCACACAAATGAGTATTTCTTTCAACTATGTGTTTTAGGACATATAGCCATCATTAAAAGCTACAATTAAAACATGACAATTGTGTGTACTTTATCTATAACATGATAATCACCGTAGATGAGAGAGAGAGAGAGAGAGAGGATTAAGTGAACCCATGAACCCATGTCCATTTTTCATTTAAGAGAAAACATTTGTCTTGTCCTCTTGCATTGAAGAGGATTGGGACACTTTTACATTCTTGTTTTGTTACATCAAACTTCCATCCATTAAATCAACCACCTTGTTCTTTAAACTTGTTTAGTGCATAATCAACTAAAACTTGTGACACTTTAGTTGTAGGAAATAGATAACTTTTCCTTCTTGCTCCTGCGGATCGATACCTTACTTCCACATTGAGAGGTGCTACAGTGATCCCCTGCTCTTGGGGTTATCAAGTACTTTTATGGCGCCGCTGCCGGGGAGCGTAGCGCTTAAGTTTCTATTCTTGTGTGCACTAGACTTTAGATTTATTTTTGTTTTATATATTGCAATCATCTAAGCTTGGGGAGGTTCCTTTAAACTTGTTTGGTTGTGAGTTTCTCATTAGTTTTACTTTCAGTTTTATATATCAAAAACCCAAAAAAATTAAAAAAATGGAGAAAGGTTATGTCAAAACTATGGGAGCTTACTATGAATATCGATCAACCAAAGAAGGAAATAGAATGCTTGAATTGCTTGAACATCTTAATGATATGGCCACTGAGTTTTGTGAATTACATAATATAACTTGCTGCTTTAGAAAAGACTATAAACACTCTCTCGATCAATGTAAGTATAATAGTGATCCTATTATTGCTTCTTATCAAGAGTGTAAATTTGCATGCCATGATATAGAACAAGTTGAGAAATATATTGCTTATGTTGCAGCTCATGAGATAGACTTTCTTATTGATAAATTTGTTGCAACTAGTCATGAAGCTCGTGTAATGAAAGGACACATTTCTATTCTTCTCCAACTTTGTAAAAAGGAATTTAGTGATAATGTTTATGTTAAAGAAAGAATTCTTGCTTCCATGGAAAGTACTAATATTTTGCAGGAAGAGGAGGATAAGAACCTAAGCTTGGGGATGCCCGTGCAACCCCAAGAGGATGATGAAAACATAAGCTTGGAAGAGATAGAATGTGAAGAGGAGATTGAAAAGGATATATTCCAACCTAAGCTTGGGAAGAGTTGGATCTCCCAGCTTCACCATCAACAAATGATAGTAACAATCAAACTCAAAAATCTTTTGTTATTTATGATAACCCATGCTATTATGATGAAACTAAAAATGCTCCTTTACTTTCTATTAATGCTACTAGTGAACTTATTGATGATAATGAGGAGTATTGCTTAAATATGCTATATGATAATGCTTTAGATGATGGTCCTATGCTGTCGTGGGGTTAATCATGGCAGATGTTACACGAGGTAACTTGAGATTGGGGCAAGGCGACTCTGATGTTCAGGAGATTTGTCTAGCTCTACGAGGGAGAAGATGTTTTTTACCCAGGTTCAGATCCCCTCGATGGAGGATCCCTACATCCTGCTATAAATCACTATATGATAATATGTTACATGGTGCGCCAATGGCGATGATTGCCGGGTTATAATGACTCCGGCGTGGGAGCTCTCTCTTGAGCTCTCTCTATTTTGTCTATCTTATTCGGCCTACTGATATGTGACCTAGGAGCTTGCTTATATAGATGGCTGGGTCTCCTGGTCGTACAAGGTAAAAACTGGGTTATACGGAGTCCTAATCTTAGTCCTTCGTGATCTCCAAGTCTTGAGTCCAACTTGTACAAGGATTCCGGGTTATCCAGAATCTTCCTTCTATGGCATCTTCCGAAACTGGGTTATCCTGAAGCTGGGTTATCTCCTGGCCGACTGATCCTCTGGCCGACTGATCTTCTGGCTGAGTCATCCTCTGGCCGACTGATCCTCTTGCTGGGTCATCCTCTGGCCGACTGATCTTCTGGCCGACTGCTCTTCTGGCTGACTGATCTTCTGTCCGGTTGATCTTCTGGCTGGGTCATCCTCTTTACTTGTCTTGGGTATACCGGGTTATTATCCCCCCAACAGTAGTCCCCAAGTTTGACTTGAATAAGCTCATCGATCGCTTCACTTGATAATCTTGATCTTGATATGATTACTTGAGGGCAGCTACTGATGGGTTTATTTGAGTTAAACTCCTGAAAACATAATAACCGTTAAATAAGATGTGGTCCGGGTTATGTTATCATACCAGCTCCTTTTGGCGGTTCATTTCATAACCCGGCTTTTCATTTATCTCCAACTCTATGATGCCTCAAGATCTCTCCACGTTGTTCTGGCACTTCTCATTTTTCCAATATTGAACTCCAGAAACATCAATCTGATAGTTATCCTTTTAGCCGGTCAAATCAGAATCTTTAAGTCATATTCTTTAATAGCTTCTTCAGGCTCCAGCGACGAACTTTCTCGTGACTTTGTAGTCAATATCGGGTAATGTTTTTGTCTTTAATCAACATCTTTATACACTTTATGCTTTCAACTTGTTTCCTTCACTTGTACTTACTTCTTCTTTCTTTATCATCAAAAGCAACACTTAACGGGGCAAGCCCTCCCATTGCTGAGGAGGACAACATAGAAACCATCCCTGAGTGGAATAATGTGCCTGCTGCCAAATCCGACTGATAATATGGAAGTGGAAATGCCTTCCGCTCCCCAAATCCGACTGATAAGGACAAAACTTCCTTGACGCCACATTATGGCAATATGAATTTTGAAGGCCTGCTCTCTTTTCTCCATATATTACATACCAAACCTAGTCCCCAAGTATGGAGTAAACTGTCCTCAGTCACTCGGTACTTGTAAATATGTATCTTTGTTCAACTTTGAAAACTTCAAAATACCCCAGTCCCCAAGTTTCGGGTTATTAGTCCACGATAACCTGGGACTTGCTATTATCTGTTACCAATACTGCAATCTCTGTAGCTTTATGTAAATTTAAACTTTCAAATCCTCGTAACCCCCAAGTTCCGGGTGATCGGTTTACAATCACCTGGAACTTTGAGAAATTGCTTTAATTATAATCTGCAACTTTTCAAAACATACCAGTCCCCAAGTGCCGGGTGATCTGCTTCTTCAGTCATCCGGAACTTGTACAAATGCACCCTTATATCTTCTTTTACTTGTTATCAACTGGACTTACTTGCCATTTCCGATTGAAATATATTTCAGTCCCCATGTATCCGATATACTCTTCATATATTTGAAATTTATGACTGATATCTAACCTTCTTTCAATCTTTCCTCTTCATATACTGTAACCCCCAAATACTGGGTTATTAGTTCATGATAACCTGGGACTTGTTTTTGAACTGACATCAACATTGTACACTTTTGAGTTACCATACACCCCAGGTACCGGGTGATCTATCAACAATCATCTGATACTTAAAAAAAATTGCCCCAATCCTCAAAATATATCTTTGAAAACATGGCAGTCCCCATGTTTCTGAATTGCTTTTCTCATATACTTGAAATTGTTGCCTGACATCTTATCATCTTTCACTCCTCCCTAACCCAAAATTATATTGCTCATCATGATGAAATACTCTCCCAGATTATCCAGCACAGAAAAAGGCTGTCATTCCAAGCTCCTCCACTTCAATAATCCCTGCTCCAAGTCATGCTCCAACTCCAACATAAGTTGCTATTGATAAGCTGACTGATGATACAGAAAAAATTCCAGGAGAGCCAATTCATGCTGAACATCAGTCCCAGTCCAGGAAACCTGATGATAACCCGGCCAGTGCTGAAGATCCTCCTTCAAAGGAGATGGAAACTGATAACCCGGCTTCTTGAGCCATGTTATAAACTTTTGTCTTATCTTTCATGGTTTAGATGACCCTTTTGGTTTATCTTTAGCATCTATCAGTCGGCTTTCACATGACTTTCCCTGTTGCCTCCTCTCTGCAAAACAAGGTCAAACTAAGTCCCAGTATAGGCATCATAGTTGATTGAAATTGACAGGTGTGCAATCAGGCCATAAATTGTGAGTCGCATCAAACTGGATAAGCAAGTATAACCAAGAAATAACTGGTGGCATAAAAGCCGGGTCTTAGGATTGCAGCTACAAACTATTCAAGTAAGAGCCCCCAAGACCTAGATCAATGTCTAAAGGTAAGCGCTTAACTCTGCCACATTACCCCACTGATCCAAAATCTCTATGCGTGATCTCTTGGGCAATCAACTATAGGACATCAAGTCTCTATGCGTGTGATACGTCTCAAACGTATCTATAATTTTTGATGTTCCATGCTGATATTATATCAATTGCTACATGTTTTGGTTATACTTTATATCATTTTTATGCATTTTCTGGGACTAACCTATTAACAAGATGCCACAGTGCCAGTTCCCTGTTTTCTGCTGTTTTTGGTTTCAGAAAATCTATTAAGGAAATATTCTCGGAATTGGACGAAACAAAAGACATCGTCAATAATATCACGAGGAGATCACGGAGTCCAAAGGGGAGTCGGAGCAGACCCACCAGGGGGCCACGCCACACTAGGGCGCGGCCCAGGGTGGGCCCGCGCCCCCCTATGGCGTGGTGGCCCCCCTCGGCCACCGACGCCGCCTCTTCGCCTATATATTCTCCGCGACGCGAAAACCCTATTACGGTCGATCATATTCCACGAAAAGTTCCGTCGCGGCCGTCATCGTCAATCTCAGATCGGAGGAGTTCTGAAGCTCTTCCCGGCACCCTGCCGGAGGGGAGATCATCACCGGAGGGCTCTACATCACCATGCCTGCCTCCGGAGTGATGCGTGAGTAGTCCACCCCTGGACTACGGGTCCATAGCAGTAGCTAGATGGTTGTCTCTCTACCTTGTGCCTCCATGTTTAGATCTTGTGAGCTGCCTAACATGATCAAGATCATCTTATTGTAATGCTAGATGTTGTGTTTGCTGGGATCCGATGAATATTGATACCATGTTTATTCAAGTTGTTTATCTATGTGCTCTTGATCTTGCATGCTCTCCGTTGCTAGTAGATGCTTTGGCCAAGTAGATGCTTGTGACTCCAAGAGGGGGTATTTATGCTCGATAGTGGGTTCAGTCTCTAGATATCTGGATCAGTGACAGAAAGGTCTAAGATGGTAGATGTGCTGTTGCTACTAGGGATAAAACATTGGTGCAGTGTCCAAGGGCACTTGTATTGATTACATTACACACTTTACTTCATGCAATAATCTGTTGTTAGCAACTTAATACTGAATAGGATGCGGATGCTGCCTTGAAGGTGGATTATTTAGGCATAGATGCGGTTGGAATAACGGTCTATGTACTTTGTTGTAATGCCCAACTAGATTTCATAGTAGACATCTTGGCATGTATTGCATTGTTATGCCCTCTCTATTTGTCAATTGCCCAGCTGTAATTTGTTTACCCAACATGCTAGTTATCTGTTCTGAGAGAGACACCACTAGTGAACTGTGGACCCTGGTCCAATTTCCTCATACTGTTTACACAACCTGCTGCAATCATCTGTTTCCTGTTACTTGCTGTTTTTCCTGCTGTTTTCCACACCATACGTTTAACTCTTTGTTTCTGCAAGACCGGAGAGATTGACAACCTCTCTGTTTCGTGTTGGGCAAAGTTCTGGTTTGTGTCTGTGCAGATTCCACGTTGGTGCAAGCTCCCTAGCGCCAGGGGGAGTCAACATCAACAACCTTCCGATAGATCGTCAAGTCCTACTGGATTGATAACCTTGGGTAGATTTCTCAAGGGAAAACTTCTGCTGTCTACATCATAACCTTCCTCTTGGGGTTCACCAACACGTAGCCATCAAGCTGTTTTCTGGCGCCGTTGCCGGGGAAGTACTCATCATCACCATCATCATCATCCTCAAATACTCTCCCGTCAACCAGGCACCAGCTGTTTTCTGGCGCCGTTGCCGGGGACTTGGAGGCTATTGGAAAGGGGAGTCTCTCAGTTCCAATCTCTTTACTTTGTTTTTGTCTTGTTTTATTTTTTTTCTTGCTTTAAAAATCAAAAACAAAAAAATTAGTTTCTTGCATCTAGTTTATTTCGGTTTGTTATTATGTCTAGTTATTTATTTGCTATCAATGTCTTCTCTCTTTGAACAAAATCTTATTGGCTAAGTGGGTTCACGGAGGAACAACATAATTATAAGGAATACCGCTTGTCTCAAAAAGGGAAATATTTGGGAACAAATAAGTAGATTGAATTATTTTGCTAAAAACTTGTGCTACTTATGATGAATCCTACTGCTTTAATGAATCTTTTGTTGTAGAAGGCATAAACACCTCCCTTTCCAATGTGATTATAATGATAATGAAACTTGGCTGCTTATGCTAAAGGAAACTATGACTTTGGTAATCTTGAACAAACTGAAGAATTTGTTGTTTTTAAGGGTGCTTATGAAATTGCTGGTTATATTCAAGATGATGATTCTCCTTATAAATCTGAGAATTTTTCTATACTTGGTTACTGCCTTGAATATTACAATGACAATCCTTATATCACTAAATTTCTTGAGAAAACTTATTCTCCAGAACAACTTGCTTCTTTTCAGGACCTATGGAAGAAGAAATTGCTGAAACTGTGATCTCATTGGATGAAAAAGAGGAGGAGAGTGAAGAACAAAAGGAGGATCTACCTTCTAATGATAGTAACTCTTTAACTCTTACATTATATGATTACCCTCCATGCCCACATAAGGAGGAAAAATGCTATATTGTTGAATGTCATGATTCTATTGAAATATCTCCTTTTGATAAATTTGAAGTAACAAGCTCCTTGACTCAAGAAAAGGAAATTGCAGAAAGTAAAAATGTGCTCCCTAATGTTATATATGATAATGCTCTTGATGATGGTCCTATATTGGCTAATGATATTTATTATACTATTATTGTCAAAAGTGGGTTTGATAACCCCACTGTTTTAGAGCTTAATAAAAATTATGTGTTTGTAGATCATGAAAAGCATGCTTTATGTGATAGTTATATTGTTGAGTTTGTTCATGATGCTACTGAAAGTTATTATGAGAGAGGAAAATATGGTTGTAAAAGTTTTCAAGTCACTAAAACACCTCTCTTTATGTTGAAAGTTTTGAAGCTATATTTGTTTCATCTTTCTATGCTAGTTGCTTTATGCTTCAATAATTTATTTTGTTACAAGATTCCTTTGCATAGGAAGTGGGTTAGACTTAAATGTGTTTGATATTTGCCTCTTGATGCTCTCTTTTGTTTTTCAACTCTTATTCTTATGAGAGCATCATTAAAATCTTCTAGCCTAGCTAAAAGGCATTAAAAGAAAGCGCTTTTGGGAGGCAACCCATTATCTTTTATTTTCAGTATTAGTCAAGGATGCTTGTTTACCTCTGTAGCAACTCCTTTGTATCTTTTATTTGCTGTTTTGTTGTGCCAAGGAGAGTTACTAATGCAAAGTTGGTTTTTATTTTCGGGACTGCATTGGGACAGATTGCTGTTCGTCACCGTTTAATTCAGTAGAAAATCAGAAAAAATCGAAAAATGCTGAAACTTTTTGTGCATGTTCCTGATGATGTTACGCAACTTTCATTATTTCAAAAGTTCTTCATCTGAGCATCGTAAGTGCCTCGAAAAAATTCGTCATTACAGACTGTTCTGGTTTGACAGATTCTGTCTTTTATTTTGCATTCTCTCTTTTACAAGTTTTTAAGTGGTTTCTTTTCGTGTAAAAGTGCCCACTTGAGCCTAGTAACAGTGGCTAATGTTTAAAATAGTTGGCTTGTGAGTTTTGTCTTTGCTAGAACTTTGAAGTATTATCTTTTAGTGCACTAACCTGCTAATGAGAAAAGCTGTTAAGTTTTGGTGTGAAGGAAGTTTTCAAGTGTTGATAGAGGAGAATGATATTACATGATCAAGAAGAGTGAAGAGCTTAAGCTTGGGGAGGCTTACCTCCCCAGCATATTTCAAGAAGACTCAAGCATCTAAGCTTGGGGATGCCCAAGGCATCCCCTTCTTCATCTACAAATTATCAGGTCATCTCTAATGGTGCTATATTTTTATTGCTTCATGCTAGTGTACTCTTCCTTGGAGCGTCAGTGTGTTTTTGTTTTCAGTTTGTTTTGTTTTGTTTGCTGTGCTATACTTGTTGGATCCTAGTATTCATGTTTGGGAGAGAGACACGCTCCACTTTTTCATTAGAATACTCTTGTGCTTCACTTATACTTGTTGAGTATTCCTGTCTAGTTGCTGTTATTGCTGTTAGCTCTCAGTTTTTCATGTATCTCTTGTTAGAGCTTTCAGTTTCTTTTGAAGAAAGTACTCTCTTGCTTCACTTATATCTGTTTGGAGAGTTGTCAAATAAGTTGATTGGTGTTTGGTTGGACCAGAAAAATGCTATGCATGTGGTAGTGGTATAAAATGCTTACATGAATCTTTTTAGATCGTTGTCTTGAGTAATTTGATGCTTGCCAATTGTTTTGAGCTGTCAAGTAATTAATGTTTAAGCTTGTGCATCATGTAAGTAATGGCTATTAATGAAGAACTACTATAAGGATTTTCTGCTATAATAATCTGTTGCATAATTGGAAGTCCATAGTAGTCTAGATAATTTTTGGATGAAGGCTATGTGTTAACAAGGAAGACAGTGGGAGTCTATGGTTCGTCAAACCTTGTGTTTTATGTACACTCTTGCTATTCCAGTTGATAATGATGTTTGCTTATAATAACCTTGCTAGCCTAAACTCTGTACTAAGAGGGAATGCTTCTTGTACATCCAAAACCTTGAGCCAAATCCATGCCACCTGTGTCCACCATACCTACCTATTATGTGGTGTTTTCACCATTCCAAGTAAATTTCTTCATGTGCTATCTACTAACTACTCAAAACTGTTACATTTCCTTTTTGTGTCACTACTTGAAAAGCTCATAAGGACGTAGATAGGTGGTCTTTATTTCCTGGTTGATCAAATTTTACACACCTGGACTAGTGGCATATACATCCGCTTATCCAATAATTTTGCAAAAAGAGCTGGCAACGGGGTGCCCAGTCCCAATTAATTACAACTTTAACCAAACAATTCTCTTCACATCTTTTTGCCCCTGATTCGTCAGTCAAGCAATGTTCACAAGTGTGTAAACAAAAGAGAAGAGGGATGATCTGCCCGCTGGTAGAAATAACGTCCTTCATGGGAGCCGCTCTTGTAAAGTTTGATCAACTAGTGAAGTAGAGTATTGCCTATTTGCTGATTTGTTGACACCTGTATACACCATTACCTTACAAAACAATATTTTATGCTCTCTATATGCCTTCGGGAACTACAGCTCTAGCACATGATGTTAATCCCTGCTTCCCTCTGCGAAGGGCCATTCTTTTACTTTTATGTTGAGTCAGTTTTCCCACTTCTTTCTGTCTACTTAAGCAAACATCATTGTCAACTCCAGTATAACAGTTTTTACATAACTTTGTGTTTGGTTGATCATATTCTTTGCATTGACATTATCTATATGATATACATGTTGAAAGTTGAAGCAAAAGCTGAAGCTATTATCTTCCTTTGTGTTGATACAAACACTTTCATGTTGAGAATTATTGCTGCTGTGAACTAACTATTATGTTAGACTATTATATCTCTAAATGTTTTATAGTATTATTCATGAAAGTTTGCACTTGTGTGATCACTTATGTTTACTCTTTATTTACTTGCTTGCAAACTATAGACCATTGGCTTGGATCACTTCATTCAGATCATGTGCATTACATTGTTATTTGATCAAAGATTGTGTTGGTAGCATGTCACTTCAAAAATTATCTGTTTTTATCGTTTACCTACTCGAGGACGAGCAGGAACTAAGCTTGGGGATGCTTGATACGTCTCAAACGTATCTATAATTTTTGATGTTCCATGCTGATATTATATCAATTGCTACATGTTTTGGTTACACTTTATATCATTTTTATGCATTTTCTGGGACTAACCTATTAACAAGATGCCACAGTGCCAGTTCCCTGTTTTCTGCTGTTTTTGGTTTCAGAAAATCTATTAAGGAAATATTCTCGGAATTGGACGAAACAAAAGACATCGTCAATAATATCACGAGGAGATCACGGAGTCCAAAGGGGAGTCGGAGCAGACCCACCAGGGGGCCACGCCACACTAGGGCGCGGCCCAGGGTGGGCCCGCGCCCCCCTATGGCGTGGTGGCCCCCCTCGGCCACCGACGCCGCCTCTTCGCCTATATATTCTCCGCGACGCGAAAACCCTATTACGGTCGATCATATTCCACGAAAAGTTCCGTCGCGGCCGTCATCGTCAATCTCAGATCGGAGGAGTTCTGAAGCTCTTCCCGGCACCCTGCCGGAGGGGAGATCATCACCGGAGGGCTCTACATCACCATGCCTGCCTCCGGAGTGATGCGTGAGTAGTCCACCCCTGGACTACGGGTCCATAGCAGTAGCTAGATGGTTGTCTCTCTACCTTGTGCCTCCATGTTTAGATCTTGTGAGCTGCCTAACATGATCAAGATCATCTTATTGTAATGCTAGATGTTGTGTTTGCTGGGATCCGATGAATATTGATACCATGTTTATTCAAGTTGTTTATCTATGTGCTCTTGATCTTGCATGCTCTCCGTTGCTAGTAGATGCTTTGGCCAAGTAGATGCTTGTGACTCCAAGAGGGGGTATTTATGCTCGATAGTGGGTTCAGTCTCTAGATATCTGGATCAGTGACAGAAAGGTCTAAGATGGTAGATGTGCTGTTGCTACTAGGGATAAAACATTGGTGCAGTGTCCAAGGGCACTTGTATTGATTACATTACACACTTTACTTCATGCAATAATCTGTTGTTAGCAACTTAATACTGAATAGGATGCGGATGCTGCCTTGAAGGTGGATTATTTAGGCATAGATGCGGTTGGAATAACGGTCTATGTACTTTGTTGTAATGCCCAACTAGATTTCATAGTAGACATCTTGGCATGTATTGCATTGTTATGCCCTCTCTATTTGTCAATTGCCCAGCTGTAATTTGTTTACCCAACATGCTAGTTATCTGTTCTGAGAGAGACACCACTAGTGAACTGTGGACCCTGGTCCAATTTCCTCATACTGTTTACACAACCTGCTGCAATCATCTGTTTCCTGTTACTTGCTGTTTTTCCTGCTGTTTTCCACACCATACGTTTAACTCTTTGTTTCTGCAAGACCGGAGAGATTGACAACCTCTCTGTTTCGTGTTGGGCAAAGTTCTGGTTTGTGTCTGTGCAGATTCCACGTTGGTGCAAGCTCCCTAGCGCCAGGGGGAGTCAACATCAACAACCTTCCGATAGATCGTCAAGTCCTACTGGATTGATAACCTTGGGTAGATTTCTCAAGGGAAAACTTCTGCTGTCTACATCATAACCTTCCTCTTGGGGTTCACCAACACGTAGCCATCAGCGTGCTCTCAAGGGCAACTGCTATAGGATATATCTGCTAAGTACTTCTTTTGGGCAAAGATGTCAAATAATAATCAGTCCAAATAAGTTAGTAACTTACAAATAATTATACTGATGGTGTACATGCACCCTGAGGATTTGCTTTTTTCATGAACATGATATGTCGTTCTGCAAATCCTTTTGGTTTAGATGACCCTTTTGGTTTCTTTAACTATGAGCCGGCTTTCGCATGGATTATCTCTGTCGCAACTTCTCTGATAAAAACAGGGTCAGGCAAGTCCCAGTGGGTCTCATGACTGATTGAATTTACAGGTGAGCAATCAGGCCATATAAGTGCGAGTCACATCGAGCTCAATAGTAAGATAACCGAGAAAATAGTGGCTCTAAAATTGGCCGGATCATGAGATTGTAGCTGTACCTTTTCATAAGTAATCAGCCCCATGACCAAAGTGGCTTATTTGCCGGGTCTTGAGTTTGTAACTGCGCTATTCAAGCGATCAGCCCCAAGACCTAAAATTTACAATATTGCGAAGCACTCCTGGGCAGCGCTAACGAAGTTGCGTAGCACTCTTGGGCTAAGCTAATTTTCTGTTGCAAAGCACTCTTGGGCAGCGCTAACGGAAGTTGCGTATCACTCTTGGGCTAAGCTATCAATTTTTTGTTGCAAAGCACTCTTGGGCATCACTAACCAAAGTTGTGTAGCACTCTTGGGCTAAGCTAATATGATTTTTTGCAAAGCACTCTTGGGCATCACTAACCGAAGTCGTGTAGCACTCTTAGGCCATGCTAATTTTTTTTTATTGCAAAGCACTCCTGGGCATCACTAACCGAAATTGTGTAGCACTCTTGGGCTAAGCTAATTTTTTTTGTTGCAAAGCGCTCCTGTGCATCGCTAACCGAATTTGCGTAGCACTCTTGGGCTAAGCTAAATCTTTCACCATGTTGCGCAACGCTCTTGGACCACGCTAATCAGAGTAATAATATAACTGGTACTATACATAATAGAATCATAGTGTAATATGAGCAAGGCTGAGAGATGTTTCATGTGTTTTTTCCTCTAATAGGTGGTAGGATCCATGTCAACTTTTACTAACTTGACTGAATGAAATTTAAATAAACATGCGACTTAGCTGATTTTGTTTTCCTGCGTTGATGACGTTGTGAGGAAGCGCAGATTGTCGGCCACGATAAGATCGGAGTCGATTGCGTTGCTCCAGAAGCCGGCCGGCAGCCGGGTCATTGATAAACATCCGAAGCCGTCGTTGATCCGCATTATTTCCCTCTCCTTCTTTCTCCTTTTCTTTAGCCGGCTCACTCGACGCTAGCATGCTAGAAATCTCATCTTGATGCTTTTCTCAGACTCACATGCACCATGCACGTATAAGCTAGCAACCTTATGTACTTTTCTTCACTTTTCAAAACAAGGACGTATGCACGTTAGCAGCACTCATGCAAATGCAAGGGCAACTCTCCGCTTTTTTTTTTCTCGGGCTTTGACCCGGGTTTTTTTTTTTTTTTTTTTTTTTTTTTTGAATTTCGGGCTTTGACCCGGTTAGTGAATTGTGTACGCGCAGAACTGCAGACTGCTGCTGGCTCCCTTGACTGATTTTTTTTTTTTTTGCGAAGAAGGAACAGTACATCAACCAAGGAACTTACAGAAAAGCCCAGAAACTAAAAAAAAACAACGGAGTCCCTTGACTGATATTGACGTTGGTTTGCCGCCGGCTTCTATGATGTTTCCTGACACTGCTCAACGATCCGGCAACCGAATTTGGCTTTGTGTAGCACACTAACGATTGATTTCTTTGTCTTTTCTTGGGATTTGATCCATACTTGATTGGGCTTTGCCTTTGATTCTTCGTCTCATACCAGGCTAGAACCTGAATCCGACTCTACTCCCGCACGGAAGGAATCAAAGAAGAATCCATTAACCCGGCCGGCCGGCCGATCCGTGAACTAATCAATCCATTACTTGTCGATGTGCCTCCTAGTCCAGGCATCTCCTTGACTTTTTAAATCAGCCTTTTGAACTGTGTACGAGTCGATAACCACGTCTCTTTTCTTTTTTGTCTAGGATCCTGCGCTTGTGAGTCCTGCCCAGCGATGACCTGCTTCTTTGGACTTTATTGCGCTATTGCCGATTTGAGTTGGAACTCGATTCGGACAACGAATCGAAATTCGATCCTATTGGCGGAACTTTTGCTGACCTCCGCATGATGCGACTCAGATCGGGAAAGCTTGTCGGCGAGAACACTTCAATCCGGTATATTTTATCAACCGGGTCGATGACGATTGCGAAAAAATTGAAGCCAGCCCATGGCCGGGCCTTCGACGGTTATCTGTGCTACTGATGCTGCTGAAGTTGGATGACAATTTTCCGGGTTGTACTGCACCACGATGCGGCCACACCCAGTCGGCTTGCTCTTCTCTGACCGGTTCTTCCCTCTCTTTCAACGAATCTGCTTCCTTGAGTTTCACCCGAAATAATCCATGATGCGATCTCCTCGCTGGTTGATGACGACCTTGCCGTCAACGAAGTTCTCCATTGATCCCTCGCAAAGCTTCTCCCTTGATGAGGACACTCTTAGCCGCAAGCCCTACGGTGGGCGCCAACTGTCGTGGGGTTAATCACGGCAGATGTTACACGAGGTAACTTGAGATTGGGGCAAGGCGACTCTGGTGTTCAGGAGATTTGTCTAGCTCTACGAGGGAGAAGATGTTTTTTACCCAGGTTCAGGTCCCCTCGGTGGAGGATCCCTACATCCTGCTATAAATCACTATATGATAATATGTTACATGGTGCGCCAATGGCGATGATTGCCGGGTTATAATGACTCCGGCGTGGGAGCTCTCTCTTGAGCTCTCTCTATTTTGTCTATCTTATTCGGCCTACTGATATGTGATCTAGGAGCCTTCTTATATAGATGGCTAGGTCTCCTGGTCGTACAAGGTAAAAAATGGGTTATACGGAGTCCTAATCTTAGTCCTTCGTGATCTCCAAGTCTTGAGTCCAACTTGTACAAGGATTCCGGGTTATCCAGAATCTTTCTTCTATGGCATCTTCCGAAACTGGGTTATCCTGAAGCTGGGTTATCTCCTGCCCGACTGATCCTCTGGCCGACTAATCTTCTGGCTGAGTCATCCTCTGGCCGACTGATCCTCTGGCTGGGTCATCCTCTGGCCGACTGATCTTCTGGCCGACTGATCTTCTGGCTGACTGATCTTCTGTCCGGGTGATCTTCTGGCTGGGTCATCCTCTTTGCTTGTCTTGGGTATACCGGGTTATTATCCCCCCCAACATATGCTTATTGATAAACCTCCATGTTTAGTTGTTACTAAATTAAGTGAGGATAAAAATGATATACTTGCTGTTTGTGATGGTACTCTTACTCATGAGAGTCCTACTTTGTTCTTGAACTCTCCTACTTACACCATAGAGGAGAAATTTGCTTATGTTGAGAAATACTTATGTGGTTTGCAATTACCTTTAGTTCCAAATCTTTGTTGCAACCATGATATTAAACTTCATATTGATCTTAATAACTATTTTGAAAGAGGGAAGCATGCTAATGAATTCCAAAATAAATTTAATGACCCTCTTTATGTGCCCAAATTATCTAAGTTGGAAGATTCTATTGGTTATATGGTTGAATACACTTCTACTACTTGCAACCATTATGAAAGAGGAGGTGATAAGAGCCCTCTTTATACTACTAATAATTATGGGCTACAAGTAACTATTGTTAATATGCATTGGAAAACTTCTATTTATGGTGATTCATTCATATACAAAATGCCAATGCATAGAAACAAAGTTAGACTTTGTTGTTATTACTTTTGTGTTTTGTTTTTCTCTCAACTAGGGTTCAACTAGACTATTATTTTGATTGGTTTGAGAACACCATGGGATCCTGGTATTATGCATGAACACTTTCCAAGGAAGAGGGACACATCAAAGTATAAGTTCCCTCATGAGCTTCAACTTTCATGAACATCAAGTAAGAAGCCTAGCTATATGGCTATAAAGAAAGCGCTTTACGGGAGGCAACACGGTTGTTTTTGTTTGAGATTTTCTTTGAGTCCTCTTGCTGTAACAAGAGAGTAGTATGTTAGTTTTGTTTCTGGGATTTTTAATAAAGAACCAAGTTTTACCTATTTTGGGTTTGAAAAGTTGCTATTCATTTTTGAAGAGTTTTCTGCCTGCACGAAGTCTGTGCACGGTTTGATTTTTCATTTTTTTTATCTATAACTCCGATTGAGCTGTAATTTGAACCGTAGCTTCAACTCTTCATCCTCTCACACGTGATTTTTTGCAGATTTTTCTGACGAGTTTAAGTAGGGTAGAAAAATGCGTTTTGCTGCTGCTGTTTTTCTGGACAGATTCTGTCTTGATATTGTTTGATGCATTCTTTGAGCTTTTTGCTTGAATCTTTTTGATTCAATGGAGTTTATGAGTAGGCATACAACATTATATACTTTCTGGACATTCATATGAATTTTTTCCTAAGGATTTTATGCAGCAAGGAACCTATTTGTTTATCACTACTAATGTCACCCCACAGAAAAGAAATGGGAGAAACGGTGTTTTGAAGTTTTTACACAGGGATTAGAGGAGCTGCACCAAGAGCTATCTAAGGATGGTAAAGACCATAAGCTTGGGATGTCAAGACAACCCCACTGGACCAACACACTCTCGGTTTGCACACGTCTAACTTCTGTTTTTCGATCAAAGCACTTTATCGTATAAACTTGGAGCGTCTGTTTTCTTTTGCTTTTGTTATTTCGGTTTGTTAATAAGACCACCACTATCATTTATATATGAGAGAGCTACTGGAAGTTTGGGTTGAATTATGTTGGATGCTATTAAATTTATTGGGATAGGGATGTTTGAGTTGATTTTAAAAGATACATATAGTTGCATAATTCATGTGCTTTAAATGAATGTTAATTTGCAAGTGTGTTGTCAAGAGCTATCTTTTACCATGTTTAGATGTTGAATTTTAACTTTACTTGGTTTAATATGGATTGATTAGTTCTATGGACACTTATGCATGCATTTAGATGGTCAACTTTCTCCCTATTGCTAGCCCAAAAATTACAACAAGTAAAAAACTTGTTTCCCAACACCTTCAACCAAAGTTTTTCCAGTGAGTCCACCATATCTACCTATTTGCTTTATGCTATTCCAAGTATGTTAATCATGTTATATTGTGTTATCTACATTTTTGAATTTAAATGCTTATGTTATTGATTGTCATGGGAAAAATTGGTTAAAAGCTCTCACGAACTTGATGCACAATTTACTTTTATTGCATTTAATAAGCATGAACCATTGTGATTAAAATTATGAAGTCGTGGGCTTGACAATAGTTTTGGTTGGAGTTAGCCCATATGTGCTGTCGCATGGCAAGCTTTCAACATTGCACTTATTTATATTTAGTTGATGTCATGTACTTTTGTTTATGGATACCTATCATGGTGAAATAAATGTGGATACTTAGTAAGTTCAAAGAGTTTGTATAAATGGTTAGAGAAATGACTGGGCCGCTAATCTAAGCCATGCATCATTCATGGTGGAAATTTACATCATAACCATAATGTTCATTCAGTGATGCACCTCGTAATAAAAAACTATACCCATAGTAAATGAAAGAATGCTGAGATTGTTCATTGTCTGTTTGTCTTGTTGTTTTGACATGGGCTTGTTCATGTCAAGGGGCAAGAGGTACCCCAGTGCAGTTCTTGATGATACTATTATTACTTGCAATGACCTTTATTTGAATTTACTTTGTGGACCAAAGTGAGTAACACATGGTGTAGGTACTTGTATTCAAGGGACATGAGACATTCAACCAATACATTGTCAAGCACACCACTCATATTTGCTTTCACTTTAAACATTAATCATTCAAGATGCTATGATAGGGGTAATGAGAGCTCCACACCAATGACTACCACATTGCAAGCATTAACTTAAGTAGAAGTGTTTGGAAGTTAGATGAAACTTATTCACGCTTTACCTCTACTTATTTATCTATCCAAAGTGTCCACCTTTTATATTCAGTTTTCATAAGAAGTACTCTATGACCACCATAGGATGTTTTTACTTTTCATTATGCATACATTTGGTCCATAGTACTTTCTTTTATGTTACACTTTGTGAATTTATCATTGAACATCTTTACATTGAGTATTTGATATCACTTCATAATTTATCTTGCATATTGTTATTCCTTTGAAAAATGAATCATTTGACTTTATGTAGCAATAGTAATCACCTTTGATATCCATTGATAGTATTAAAATGCAAAGTCCATGTTAGTTTTATCACCTTCATACTCGGGACGAGCATGGGTTAAGCTTGGGGATGTTGATGCATGTAAAATGCATACATGAACTTTACATTTTATTACATGTTATTCCATGTTATTTGCATCATATAAGGGTTATATTCATGATTTATATTGAGTTTTGGGGATAATTAACAACTTCCCTATTTTTCTGGAATTAACCCTGCACTGTCAGAAAACCCCTTTTTCTATATTGTAACGTTTCAGGCGACCAAACGATGTCCAAATGACCTGAAATTTTACGGGGATCACTTTTTTTTTGGAAGGAACGAAACGTAGGCGCAAAGGAAGCGAAGAAATGGAGACCAGAAGGACGAAAGGGGTGGGCCCATGCTTCGTCTTGACCTAAAAAACGACTATATATAGACCCCCAGGGCTTTCGCGAAAGGGAGCGCTGCCGAAACACAGAAACCACGAAACAGAGACCTGGAGCTGCAGATTGGAGGGGAAAACTCCGGCGGGGCGCTGCCGGGGCGTCTCCATCTTCTCCCACGACTTCTCCACCGTCTCCATGATGAAGGGGGAGTAGTCCACCCCCTGGACTTGGGTTTGTGGTGGTAACTTATGTATCTCTCCTCTCTTTGAGCTTCACTAATTAGTACCGTATGAGCTGCTGAACATGATTACGGTCATGTATGTAATTCCTATGGTGGATATTGTGGTATGAGATGATTTGTTATGCATTTACCGTTGTGTTGGAGATTTTATGATTTGTCATACTTTGGAGATATTCTATGATGCATGTGATGGTTTGATTTATGCATAATGCCTTGTTTATCCTTGTCATGAGGTGATTGACACCACCAAGTGTGGATAGATGAGAGAGATGTGGTCATGCACACGAATTATGAATCAGTGCACTAGTGTTTAGAATATTGTCCATTATGAAGTATGATGTATGTAGGTACGGGATGGCCGATGTGACACGACATATGTATTGAGTGACATGTGAAATACAGCCCAACATCCTTTATCTGGGGTTAAAAGAAAGAGTATGATGTGGGAGTGACAACAGCCATGCTAGCCTTGCGGGGGTGACATAGCACACAAATGAGTATTTCTTTCAACTATGTGATTTAGGACATATAGCCGTCATTAAAAGCTACCATTAAAACATGACAATTGTGTGTACTTTATCTATAACATGATAATCACCGTAGATGAGAGAGAGAGGATTAAGTGAACCCATGAACCCATGTCCATTGTTCCTTTAAGAGAAAACCTTTGTCTTGTCCTCTTGCATTGAAGAGGATTGGGACACTTTTACATTCTTGTTTTGTTACATCAAACTTCCATCCATTAAATCAACCACCTTGTTCTTTAAACTTGTTTAGTGCATAATCAACTAAAACTTGTGACACTTTAGTTGTAGGGAATAGATAACTTTTCCTTCTTGCTCCTGCGGATCGATACCTTACTTCCACATTGAGAGGTGCTACAGTGATCCCCTGCTCTTGGGGGTTATCACCGGGCCATCCTAAATGGATGGTCTAGATCGTTTGAAACAAAATTTAAATGTGTTGAGAGGGTGAAAGTGCAAATGATGTCCTATTTCAGTGATCAAGAAAAACATGATTAAGGGATATATGTGCTTTATCTATTGTACACAGGAAATTACTCTCTACAGTCGGTTGGGCTTAATCATCGACATCTTAAAATCCGCTACTTTGAAGCAAAGCTACACTAGATCAAGCGAAAATTGAAGCAGAGGTACTTTAATACCCGAGGAATAGGAACCACGTCGACACTCATGCATGCACCCTCCTAAATCATAAGGAGTGCCCACACATATATGAATCAAGAAGCAGCCATGTCTAATACAAGAACTGGATGAACAACCTCAACTAATGGACTGATTTACAGAAGAACCACTTCATCTTCAACGCCAGCTCCGCTCATCTACATCAACCTCTCCTAAGCTAACTCAACAACCTTGAAGACAACCCCTCAAAGTACTAGGTAAACAACGCCATATACATCAACATATCAGTCATGCTTGAGGACTTCCACAAGACAGCGTTGAACCTTGAGGAATATCTGTTGTGCGACGATGAGTTAAAGACCAAGACACCAACACTATCTTGGCTCAAGGAACTGATAAGGCTTAAGATCATAGTTATCTTTTTAGCATCGAATCTTTTAGAAAAATCTACCACATTATCCAGAGGGGAATATAAGTGAAACTTCTCATAATCTCAACCTTTCTTAATGTTTGGAACAAGTTCCCTTCAAACTCTCTCTAGCTAGGCATTAGTCAACATTAACAACTTGAGACACTAGTATCAACTCGTGGTTGAAGAAGAGGTTGCAGCTTAGTAAGTCTCTGTTGAGCTTAGTGCAGAAATGGCAGCCACTGATGACGTGAAACACACGTTCGTTGGGAGACCCCAAGAGGAAGGTATGATGTAGTCAGCAGCAAGTTTTCCCTCAGAAAGAAACCAAGGTTATCGAACCAGTAGGAGCAGCAACTCTTCAGAAGGTTGTCAACGGCGCCAGAAAAATAGTGTTGTTGATGGGAGTCTGGACTGTTGACGTGGAATCTGCACACAACACAATCAAACTACTTTGCCCCAACGAAACAGTGAGGTTGTCAATCTCACTGGCTTGCTGAAAACAAAGGATTAAACGTATGGTGTGGAAAATGAGTATTAAATTGCAGAGAATGAAAAAGGAACAGTTTGCAGTTTGTGGTTGTTTAATCAGTGTAAAAGAATGGACCGGGGTCCACAGTTCACTAGTGGTGTCTCTCCATAAAAGATAACTAACATGTTGGGTGAACAAATTACAGCTGGGCAATTGACGAATAGTGAGCGCATGACAATGCATATACATGACATGTTGACTACTATGATATTTAATTGGGCATTACGACATAATACATAGATCGTTATCCAACAGCATCTATGACTAATAATCCACCGCCGGGTTGTCATCCGAGTCCCCATTGGTATTAAGTTGCAAGCAACGGATAATTGCATTAAGTAAAGTGCGTAATGTAAACAAACACATATGTCCGTGGACATAGCATCGTTAGGTTATCCCTAGTGGCAACAGCACATCCACAACCTTAGAACTTTCTGTCACTGTCCCAGGTTAAACGGAGACATGAACCCACTATCTAGCATAAATACTCTCTCTTGGAGTTACAAGCATCTACTTGGCCAAAGCATCTACGAGTAACGGAAAGCATGCAAGATCTTAAATAACATATAAGATAGATTGATAATCAACTTGACATAATATTCAATATTCATCGGATCCCAGCAAACACAACATGTAGCATTACAATAATATGATCTTGATCATGTAGGGCAGCTCACAAGATCTAAACATGATGGCACAAAGTGGAGAGACAACCATCTAGCTACTGCTATGGACCCGTAGTCCAAGGATGAACTACTCACGCATCACTCCGGAGGCAGGCATGGCGATGTAGAAGCCTCCGGTGACGATTCCCCTCTCCGGCAGGGTGCCGGGAAGAGGTTCTGAACCCTCCCGAGCTAGGGTTGACGACGGCGGCGTCTCTGGAACTTTTCGTGGATATTTGCTCAGGTACTTAGGGTTTTCGCGTCGGGGGGAATAAGTAGGCGAAAGGGCGGCGGCTGGAGAGGCCCGTGGGGCCCACACCACCCAGGGCGCGGCAGAGGGGGGCCCGCGCCCTGGCCACGTGTGGGGCCCACGTGGCTCCTCTCCGTCGCTCTTTGGTCCGTCAGATGAGTTCTGGTAAAATAGGGACCCCGTGTAGTTTCGTCCAATTCCGAGAATATTTCCAGACTAGCTTTTCTGGAATACAAAAACAGCAGAAAACAGGAACTGGCACTTCGGCATCTTGTTAATAGGTTAGTCCCAAAAAATGTATAAAAGTGATATAAAGTAGATGCAAAACATGTAGCAATTGGTATAAAACAAGCATGGAACATCAAAAATTATAGATACGTTTGAGACGTATCAGCATCCCCAAGCTTAGTTCCTACTCGTCCTCGAGTAGGTAAACGATAAAAACAAGATAATTTTTGAGGTGACATGCTACTATCATAATCTTGATCATATAATATTGCAAGGCACATGTAAATGAATGAAGTGATCCAAGTCAATGGTCTATAATTTGCTATCAAATAGATAATGAGTAAACAATGAATCACACAAGCTAAACGTTTTCATGAATAGTACTTTCGAGACAAGCATCAAACAGTTTTGCATAAGTGTTAACTCATAAAGCAATAGTTTCTAATAAAAGGTATTTAATCAACACAAAGGAAGAATTTAGTTTCAGCATTTGCTTCAACTTTCAACATATTTATCTCATGGATATTGTCAACACAAAGTAGTATAACAAGTCCAATACATTGCATATAACGCATGTTGTAACAAAATTGACACTAGTGTTTGCTTGTGGAAGACAGAAAGAATAGGAAAACTGACTCAACATAAAAGTAAAAGAAAGGCCCTTCGCAGAGGGAAGCAGGGATTAAATCATGTGCTAGAGCTTTTAGGTTTTTGAAAGCATATAGAGATTGCATAAAATATTTGATACTCCTCCCAACCTTGCTAACACAAGCCATGGCTAACCGAATCCTCGGGTGCCTTCCATCAATCACATACCATGGAGGAGTATCTATTTTTGAGAGGTGTTTGTTAATTGTCAACGAATGGTAGCGGGTGAGAACAGTATTCTACCTGTCGAACGGACTTTTAAGAGCGGCTCCCATGAAGGACGTTATTTCTACCAGCAAGGCAGATCATCCCTCTTTCTCTTTGGTTTACACACATTCAGGTATTTCACTGTTTGTCATTGCTTACTGATGAATCAGGGCAAAAGTGTGAAGAGAATTAATTGGTTAAAGTTGTAATTAATTGGGACTGGGCACCCCGTTGCCAGCTCTTTTTGCAAGTTATTGGATAAGCGGATGTATATGCCACTAGTCCAGGTGTAAAAGTCCACTCGACAAATAGAATAAAGAATAACCACACTAATTCCTCATGAGCTAGTAAACATTGACACAAAAAGGGAATAATAACATTTTGAATAATTTAAAGGTAGCACATGAAAAATTTACTTGGAGTGGCAAGGAAATACCACATATAGGTAGTTATGGTGGACACAAATGGCATGGATTTTGGCTCAAGGATTTGGATGCACGAGAAGCATTCCCTCTCAGTACAGAGTTTAGGCTAGCAAGGTTATGTAAGCAAACAAGAATATCAACCCGTACACCAAGTTTTATATGACAAACATATTGCAAACGTTATAAGACTTCATACCGTCTTCCTTGTTAACCAAACCCTGTTATTAGAAAATATCTAGACCTTAGAGGTACCACTGATGCAAACCAAATTTTCAACAAGCTTTACGGTAGTTCTTCACTAATAGGCTTAACTCATGTGATGCACAATTTAATCATGATCTACTTGTTAACTCAAAACAATTGACAAGCATCAAGTTATCCATTTTAGTGATCTACAAGATTAAGCAAGTTTTTCCTTATACCAATTACCACATGCAACATTTTCTGAACCAACCAAACACCAATCAATTTATTTCATCAACTCTCCAAACAAATATAAGTGAAGCAAGAGAGTACTTTCTACAAAAGAAAGCTAATAGCTCTGACAAGAGATACATGAAAACAAGAGCTAAAAGCTGAACAGCGCTAGATATGAATACTCAACAAATATAAGTGAAGAATAGGAGTATTCTCATGAAAAAGCGGAGCGTGTCTCTCTCCCAATCAAGAATGCTAGGGTCCAGTCAAGCTTTATTGAAAATAAAAGTGCAATACTGAAAATAAAAACACACAGACGCTCCAAGAAAAGCACATATGATGTGAAAGAATTAAAATATAGTTTCACTAGAGATGACCTGATAATTTTGACGATGAAGAAGGGGATGCCTTGGGCATCCCCAAGCTTAGACGCTTGAGTCTTCTTGAAATATGCTGGGGAGATCCATGGGAGCCTCCCCAAGCTTAAGCTCTTCACTCTTCTTGATCCTATTATATCATCCTTCTCTCTTGACCCTTGAAAACTTCCGTCACACCAAACTCAAAGTAGATCTCATTAGAGGGTTAGTGCATAATCAAAAATTCACATGTTCTGTAAAGACGCAATATGATTTGTTACTTTAAACATTAGCTACAGCCACTGATGTTATGTGAAGCTCTTCCACCCAAAAAAGAATTTCACTCAACACTAGTAAAAGAGAGAATGCGAAAAATAAAAAGGCATAATCTGTCTAAAACAGAACAGTCCGCAAAGACGAATTTTTTCGAGGCACTTACGACGCTCAGATCGAGAAACTCTGAACTAATGAAAGTTTCAGACATTCATAAAGATTACGCACAAAAATTTCAGATTTTTTAACAATCTGGTGATTTTAGGAATTTCGTACAGTGAACAGCAAAAATCTGTTTCTGCGCAGCAATCAAAATTAAGCATCATCTTATCATTAGAGGCTACTCTTGGCACAACAATGCGAGAAAATAAAGATACAAAGGAGTTGCTACAGAAGTAAACAAACTCCTTGACTCAATAAAAGAAAAATTGCAGAAAAATAAAATGGGTTGCCTCCCATAAGCGCTTTTCTTTAACGCCTTTTAGCTAGGCACAAAGCATGCATCAAGTATTACCAAGTGAAGAAGCATCAACATTCTTACGCTTAGCTCTCTTACCTTTACCTTTATCTTTAGGAAATACTTGGTTACACATAGGTGAAGAGGCGAAATTCATAGTGCCTTGGCCCACATCTATTATTGCTCCAAAGCGTTTCAACAGGACCTTCCAAGCGTAATTTGTCCTACTCCTGCACATTCAATGACAAGATAATCAATAGATATTGTTATCCCTAAGAGTTTTGTAAATACTCCTTCAGCTACTCCCCTTGGTAATTTAATAGTATTATCACCCAAAGTTATACAATCTTCGCATTTGGAAAGCTCCCAAAGATTTAAGGAATCATAAATATTCTTGGGCATTAAACAGAATTCAGACATAATATCACAGCGAGAATGAAAAGTTTCACCATTTATAACAACTTTTACTGAGGGAATCCATCCCGATGGTTCAAAATTTACTGGCACATTATCATAATGTTCACGAATCTGATTATACCCTTCTCTTAGACCAGATATGTTCGTTTCAAGAGCGTTAAGTCTATCGCTTATGCTTGTCAAAGCCAAATCAATTTTAGTGATTGGGGAGCAGAAATTGTAATCAATTTTTTTATAGCATTAAAAGCTTGATCCCCATCATAACGAAGGAAATCTCCTCCTACCACAGCATCTAAAGCATATCTATAGCAAAGAACAAGACCAAAATAAAAGCTACTAAGAAGCAGGCTTAAAGTCATTTTAGGTTCAGTTTTAGCATAGGACTCAGATATTCTAGACCAAGCATCTTTAAAACTCTCCTCACTCCCTTGCTTGAAAGTGAAGATCTCTTCTTCAGGTGACATTACTACTGGAACAGGGCTAGACATGATGACTAACAGAAAACAAAACTGAAAATAAACTAAATGCAAGTAACTAATTTTTTTGTGTTTTTGATAATTGAAAGCAAACAAGATAAAATAAAATAAACTAAGCAAGACAAAAACAAAGTAAAGAGATTGGAAGCGTGAAACTCCCCTTGCAGAAGACTGCTGTCTCCCCGGCAACGGCGCCAGAAAAATAGCTTGATGACGTGAAACACACGTTCGTTGGGAGACCCCAAGAGGAAGGTATGATGTAGTCAGCAGCAAGTTTTCCCTCAGAAAGAAACCAAGGTTATCGAACCAGTAGGAGCAGCAACTCTTCAGAAGGTTGTCAACGGCGCCAGAAAAATAGTTGTTGAGGGAGTCTGGACTGTTGACGTGGAATCTGCACACAACACAATCAAACTACTTTGCCCCAACGAAACAGTGAGGTTGTCAATCTCACTGGCTTGCTGAAAACAAAGGATTAAACGTATGGTGTGGAAAATGAGTATTAAATTGCAGAGAATGAAAAAGGAACAGTTTGCAGTTTGTGGTTGTTTAATCAGTGTAAAAGAATGGACCGGGGTCCACAGTTCACTAGTGGTGTCTCTCCATAAAAGATAACTAACATGTTGGGTGAACAAATTACAGCTGGGCAATTGACGAATAGTGAGCGCATGACAATGCATATACATGACATGTTGACTACTATGATATTTAATTGGGCATTACGACATAATACATAGATCGTTATCCAACAGCATCTATGACTAATAATCCACCGCCGGGTTGTCATCCGAGTCCCCCTTGGTATTAAGTTGCAAGCAACGGATAATTGCATTAAGTAAAGTGCGTAATGTAAACAAACACATATGTCCGTGGACATAGCATCGTTAGGTTATCCCTAGTGGCAACAGCACATCCACAACCTTAGAACTTTCTGTCACTGTCCCAGGTTAAACGGAGACATGAACCCACTATCTAGCATAAATACTCTCTCTTGGAGTTACAAGCATCTACTTGGCCAAAGCATCTACGAGTAACGGAAAGCATGCAAGATCTTAAATAACATATAAGATAGATTGATAATCAACTTGACATAATATTCAATATTCATCGGATCCCAGCAAACACAACATGTAGCATTACAATAATATGATCTTGATCATGTAGGGCAGCTCACAAGATCTAAACATGATGGCACAAAGTGGAGAGACAACCATCTAGCTACTGCTATGGACCCGTAGTCCAAGGATGAACTACTCACGCATCACTCCGGAGGCAGGCATGGCGATGTAGAAGCCTCCGGTGACGATTCCCCTCTCCGGCAGGGTGCCGGGAAGAGGTTCTGAACCCTCCCGAGCTAGGGTTGACGACGGCGGCGTCTCTGGAACTTTTCGTGGATATTTGCTCAGGTACTTAGGGTTTTCGCGTCGGGGGGAATAAGTAGGCGAAAGGGCGGCGGCTGGAGAGGCCGTGGGGCCCACACCACCCTGGGCGCGCAGAGGGGGGCCCGCGCCCTGGCCACGTGTGGGGCCCACGTGGCTCCTCTCTCGCCTCTTTGGTCCGTCAGATGAGTTCTGGTAAAATAGGGACTCCCGTGTAGTTTCGTCCAATTCCGAGAATATTTCCAGACTAGCTTTTCTGGAATACAAAAACAGCAGAAAACAGGAACTGGCACTTCGGCATCTTGTTAATAGGTTAGTCCCAAAAAATGTATAAAAGTGATATAAAGTAGATGCAAAACATGTAGCAATTGGTATAAAACAAGCATGGAACATCAAAAATTATAGATACGTTTGAGACGTATCAGCCACTTACACACATATCTTGTTCATGCTAATTTCTCCTGGTTCTCTCATATATCCATTATCCACCTGGGGAGAGTGAACGAGTAGATAGAATGGTCGAGCATACAATAACACATCTACCTGGGAAGATCATGCTTGCTACTCTTGGAGATTTGGCATATCCTAAACGATTAGGTATGGACCGTCGAGCGGCCAAGGTGTGGAGTGCCATGGTGGCCTTCAAGCATCCAATATGTGAATTTGCCAAGGCAAAGTTTGGACATCACCTATCAAAGATCTTCCATTAGTGATCGGGGTCAAGCGAGGGAAGCTTGGCCAACGAAGAAGAAGGCTTGTTTCACGGGCATGTGATTGGGTCAAGTGGGTGATGCTTGCAGGTAAGCCGGTGATGCTGTTGAATCTGGGTGCATGCGTGTATGGCCTCTCAAAATAGAGACTTGGAGTTGATGCCAACAACTCAAACTCTGGGAAACATATTAGGTGTCTTCGTTCGAACTCCTACTTTCTTATGCACTTGTTTCCCTTGATTATACTAAGCCATTCTCTTTCGTATACTAAAATATGTTTTTACATATCCATCTCTACTGTTTCCATGTAATGCCATAAATCCATGCGTCCGACTCTATTTATTTCTTCAAGCTGCATGCTTCCACAACATATGGTAATCTGCTTGAAACATGCTACTTCTAGGTGTCAATTACATTTCAATTATTTTAAATCCTTCACTCCCGCTCTAGTCATCATATCTTTATCATTCAGAGGGTATGAGAAGACACGTAAGAAGACCCACGTCAAGTTCTAGAGTTTTTTTAATGACTGTCACACTCAAGGTGAACTATATTTTTTTTATGGAAGACGACACCGTACTCAACTTTTTTTTACGGCTGATAGAGATGAAGGGTGGGGTGGAGGATCTGTAACGAGATGAAAATAAAAGGCGAACCAAGGGAGTACCAGAGGAGAGGAGGCAACCAAGAGGCCCTTGTCGCAGCAAGAGGGCATCCAACCACCGAGCAGTTTACAGGTGGTGAATTCCATGAAGAATGGTGTTATTATTCACGGGATCACAACATCTGTTTTTTACGATGGTTACCACATCGTAGAGGAGAAAATTCAGTTTGGCATGTATATAGAGAATCAAATGGTAGCTAGGGGATCACTCAAAGCTGATTGAGGATCCACATGTCTTTATTATTCCTCTAATATTGAGTGATGTAACTCTTATTAAATATAAGACCCCCTTTAATTTATAGGATAGAAAAAATGCAGAAATATAAAAACGTAATATGTTTAATTTACATAATTTAGAACATACATAAATTTTCGCAACGAGTGTTTGAGTTGCAGGTAAAAACAAGAAAATTGTAACTTGAAATTTCAGTGGATAATTATTTTTTCAAAACATAGTGCAGTGCAATCATATGGGAAAAAATTCTAAGCATTCAATTATACGAATCAAACGACACACATAGAAAAAATACTTAAGGATCAAAATATTTTTAATTTCATATGGTAAATTCATTTGAATCAAAAGAGGCCTAAAGAGGTTTAAGCTGTCAAAAGAAGTAAATCCCAGCAACCGTAAGCCGACCCTTAGAAAATCATGTTCCTGCAATCTTTCAAATCCTCTGTTTGTCTCTCCAAAATTAGCATGTGTCTTAATGCGTGATTGAATACATTTCTTTACCATGGTTAATGCGTGATTGAATTAATTTTCTTACCAAGTTTACCACGGGTATATAGCCATCTAGCCATGGAATGCTTTATGTTTGCAGTGCGCAGGTGGTGACGCGACGCGACGCGAGATCATCCCCCACCTCCCGACGCGTGCCATCCCCGACCTCCCCCTCTCTTCAACTCCGTCCCACAAAAGTCTCTCCCTCCCCCTCAATCCCCTTCGCCCCCCTCTCCCCGCCTCGCCGAAACCCCAGCCTCCGAGCCAAGGACCTCCTCCTCTTCCGACCCCTCCCCCATCTCTGCCGGCCGGCTGGATGCGATTGCTTCCTTTGGCGGCAAGGAATCCCTAGCCTGCTACGATTTTTGTCGCCTCGCTGTGGACAATCGAATTCCGCCGGATATCTCTCCTCCGATATCCGTCGATATCAGTCGACCGGCAGGACTACCCTATCCAAGGTACCCCGAGCTAATGCTATTCCCAGCTTCTTTCCGACGAAAAATACAATTCGGGGGGAGTCCAGTTCAATTATCGGACCGGACAGCATTTCTTCAGTGATACGATTGATTTACTCTGCTACGGCCTGAATTCCTTCCATTGGCAGGTATCATTTCCAGGAGTCCGGCCGCCGTACTAGCCAAGAAACCCGTGTTGGCTACTGGTTTTTGCTCCCACCTGCGAGGAGTTGGTACCCTGTCGGTGGCTGTTGGCTGCCGCGTCTTGGTTCGAGGAGCACTTTTCAGGCAAGAATTTGGTGGCGGGTCATGGGTGCTTTATGCTCCTGTTTGCAAGCCGATTACTCGGACCACCATGGCAACCAGGCTCCCGGTGTGTATAGGAACTGCATGTGTCTCAGGTGTTTTACCCAGCAGCTCATCAATGCCGTAAGTGTCGACCCTGTTTCTTGATTGCTGCAGGGTTAGTCATGAAAAAATGATTTAGCATCTGTATAGGATATAGTTATACAGATTTCGATGGTTACAATGTGCTTTCCGTCGGATTAACTCAAGTCTTGGACAAGATATTGTACTGTACTAAGACAAGAAAGAATGGATCAACAAGATACTATCTAATTCACTACTATCGCCTTGTTTATACATAACTTATAGTTCTCCACTGTAACTAGCCTTTTGTGGTGAGCAAACCAAAACCATGCTGCAAATTGTTTCTTGTTTCACCTACCCACTGAAAAATTTGTATTCTTATCTCTCTTGTAATAAATCACTTGCTTCAACATAAATTGAGCTTATACATGTAGGATATAATTACATCTTTTTATCTCATTTTTTCACAGTACACTGTTTTATTCCGAGTTGGAACGGTCCACCCAGTTTCTCAAGCTATAGAAGCCACCCCTATTGATTCATCTGAAAGTTCGTTCGATACATATCGTTCACCTCCAAGACCACTGCCATATGATGATCCTAGATTCTCCCCTCCTCTGTGCGACTGGTTTGCGTCAAGGCATGATGCTTCAAGCCATTCACCAGAGGAATCAGAACCACTCAGAGCAGATTTTGACGAGGAAATGGAAACAATGAGTTCAGTAGACAAGCCTAGTAAAACAAACTATGACACAAAAATGAAAAGAGGCAGCTCCGCTTACGGAGATAAGCTGTCCCGAAAGGAATCTGGAAATTACTTCACCTACTTTTCTCCCTCTGCTGAAGATGAAGATGTCTGCCCTACATGTCTTGAAGGTAATGCTCACCAAGGTTTAGTACATTAGCCTATTAGGAAGATCTCTGCACTAAATTTTCCAGAATACATTAGTTTCAGAGTCTCAAGCAAGAGTAGCATATATATATGAAACTATAAGCATTAGTTATGTCAATTACACGACAAAAAATGATACCAAATCAATTCACCTTATTCCATGTTTAACTTCTGTTGCACTAATTTAATTTCTTGGGTAACCCAATCTTAAGTTCTATACATGTTGCATTGCTACATTGTGAAAACAGAATGGATGATGAACAGATTCACAAGAACTCTCATAAATTTATGTTCTATGTGGGTAAATCGAAATGATGAAAGTGTACTATCATATCAAATAACCTAATAGATCCTTACGTATCTAATTTGCAGATTATACTTCGGAGAATCCTAGGATAATAATGCAGTGCTCACATCATTTCCACCTTGGCTGTATTTATGAGTGGATGGAAAGAAGTGAGGCATGCCCAGTTTGTGGAAAGGTAACTTGGTTTTACCATTTTATCTCTATGTTCTGTTGATACCATTTCCATCTGCTGCTACTCTTTGTTCTATGATGAGATCAGTAGCCCGTTTTTACTGTGGAACAGTGTTGACATTGCAGGACATGTTTTTGCATTTTAATTATTTTGGGTGCACCTTTTTTGTGTTTCGATAGTATAGGACTTCAGTTACATTATACTATAACTGTTATGCAGCATTTCTTGTTCCTTGCACTTTGTTCAATAGTGCAGAACTTGATTAATTAGCACCATTGTAGTTTGGTGCTAACTCTGTTCTACTATGTCATTTGTAGTCCAAATTTACTTTGGAACAGTGTAGGCATTTTAGAAAGCATCTTTGCAATTCACTTCTCTTAAGCGCTATATTGTGTGTTTAAATAGGGTGGGCCTTAATTGCACTATGCAATTGATTGCAATGCAACATTTTTACTTGTGTTACTTTCAACTCAAGCAGCCGCATATAATGCGCATGTGCAGAGACATTTGGATGCCCTTTTGGTAACCCTATTTTATTTTCTCAACGCATGATATGATACTAGTGTAGTGTATATATCACCATTCACCACAAACATGTAGTTGAGACTCAAAGGAACATAGGGTTATACGTACAGCCCTGATTACAAATTTCACACTTGGAGCCTGAAAGCAGCTGTATCACTGTGACATCGATTGTGGAAAATGCCATATCGCCACTACCAGTAAAGCTTTGAGATTATTCCTCCTTGTCGTTAGATAAGTGAATAATCTTCTCATGCATCGGAATACCTGAAAACATGGCAGCTGTTATTCTGAGACTCCTCAGTTCGTTGATTTCCTCTTAGCATAATGATACAGTGACTATTAAGCCTGTTCTTGTAGGATGACTGGTAATGCCATAATTATTTACTAGCATACATATTTTTGTTGCGAATGGAACTGCACATGTACACTGTACAGAATCAGACACAAATAACAGTGAGAATGTTGCTTGGGGCTGAAGAATGTCTACCTAATTCTGATGCTAGACTATTTAAATTTTAAAAACTAGGCAGGACAGTTGGTCATCAGACGGGAAGCCTACATTGTTTGTTACCAAAATTTTGTGGTTCAGTAATCTAGCTTTGCCAAACTTTTGATAAATGTGTATTGCTGTCATCGGTATTTATTTCATTTCTATCGTTTCACAGTATGTTTCCCGTGTACTGAATCTCAACTGATCTCTTGCTTCACCGTGATCCTCTGCAGAAAATGGAGTTCAACGAGACAACTTAGACCTCAGGCTGGACTCAGTGTCTTGGATTAACATCCGGTATGATAACCTGAAAAATACAGGTATCCAGTCCCACAAATACTCTGTAAATAGACCCTGTAAGTATTGAATCAGCAACATGCTCTATTTAGGGATTCTGCAATCCTCAATATGTCGGAACGGTGCATATAAACATTCTTTTTTCTCTTTGAAATGGCCGGCAGGGGAAGCTTTTTCCTCTTAGTTTGTCTGTGCCTTTGCGCTTTTGCAATATGCTTTCATCTTCCAGTGACAGTGTCACTGGAAGGCTGTAAATTGATGGTATTTGCTAATATATGTCATATGAAATCCATGTCTCTGGGGGAATTTCTTGTTTCTTGTAGTAGATGTTATTTCCGTATCATGTTCCATTGGCTTTGCATCTCTGACGACATGCTAGCTATGCTCAAGATAACAAGAGAGGAGAGATTATACTGGCAGTACTATCATTTTTCATCACTAAGAATGTCCTGTAATGGTAGATAACTTCAGACCAATGTCCTGTAACGGTAGATGACTTCAGACCAATATCACATTTTTTACGTCACTCTGAAACTCGTTAAGAAATTTGTTGGCTAATTGACTGCAAAGTATTATAACCAAGTTAGTGCAGATCAATTTGACCATCAAGTCAATGAATCTCTTATAATAAACCCAAAAAGTAACAGGTGTCACGAAGCTTTATATTGACAAAGTAGAGAATCGAGTTATTCTTGACACTCTCAAATGCAAAGGCCTTGGGACCAAATGTATCAACCGTGCAATGTTTGGTTTTCCACCGGTTGTAAGACATACACTACAACTGCAGGCAAGGATAAGAGACCATAGATTTTTGAATTTTCTTATATCAGGGTTAATTTTTGTCTTACATCTTCATCATGATCGCGGTCAAATACATGCTGGACAATAAGCAACCTTGTTCTTAGACTTTATGTAATCAACACATTGCATAGTCACTTCTAAGAATACAAATAGCAGAAATATTATAAATCTCCTGATTTTCCCTTTCAACTGGAAGAAGTTCACGGAGCAAGCTGGGTAAGCAGCTCTTCTATAACAGAGGGGCAGCTGCTTCTCAGGTGCTGGTAGCCGTCAGATGCCATTACAGCCTTCAAGTTGCCCGGAGAAGTGATGAACTTGAAGCATGCCTTCTTGAGCGCGCTGCAGTCATGCTGCTCAGCCAGCGTCAAAGTAGTCGCAGCCGTTTTCTTGCAGATGTGGTTGCAAAGCTTCTCCTCGCATATCAGCTTTAGCCTTTCCATGTTATATCTGTCCGCCGCTACAAGCAGATGCTGGCACATTGCTGCCCTGTCATCATCGGCCACCTCAGGTAGGGAGTCGGTGTAGATAAAGTTGAGAAGAGCCTTGAACACTTTGGGCTCCATGTCATCAATCCGTACACGTGATGCGGTCTTCTCCTTCATCGGACCGAGGAGCTCCGCCTTGAAGACCGATGACCGAGCTGCGAGTATGCACCTGTGTGCACTGAATGTGTCCGCCCCGACCTTGAAAGTAACATCGGCTGCCTCGTCGGACAAGAGTAGCTGGCCAATATGTCGGTGCATGTCGGATGGTGGCACCACCAAAGGTGGGGGGATAGACTCGGTGAAAATCGCCTTCATCACCATGACATCGCACCTGATCCTGAAAACATCATCTCTCAGGCCAAGGGATGTCTCCAAGGCTTTCCTTTCGATGAATTTAGGGTAGCCCCACAAAGTTCCTTTGTCAGAGAAGATGCATATCTGGCTGCTGCATCTGCTGTACGATGGCACTGGTTGGCCATCTTGGTCAAGTAAATGAAAATTGAATCCTGCCCTGACTTTGTTGGCGTTGATGTGGTCGAGACACATAAAAATAGATATGTAATCCGCGCTATCTGGATTTTTACCGTCGGGGTAGTACCGTAGACACCAACTATGGCCTCCGATGTCAAACATCTCAGATTTGATGAATTCACCATTGCCGAGCCCCTTGGTGCGGGAGTAGCCGTCGATCTTGACAACGTGCGACCCCGACACCGCTGGCGGTGCGACGATGGCCGACGTGGTCACGCCTCTGCTGAAGAGGTTGCCGGCGGAAGACAGACATGCGTTGGACATGGTTCCCCCCATGCGGAACTTGAGTTTGCTGGGTACGATGGGGAACTGAACTTGGTTTATTGTTGATTTGCATAGCTCCCTTAAACTATATAGGCAATCCTACGTACTTGGTTTATGGGTACGAGGGCTTGTACAAACACGAGTCGATCGGGTTCTGTCTCACAGAGGGACTCCTACAGTCCTACGTACTCCGTACTTCTTAGGCGTGGACTCCTTGTACTCAATCCGTTGTGTAATTGTGTTCCCTTCTTCACGGAGATGAAGATAAAGACAAACTTCTTCTGGAACCTCTTTCGATATGAGTTCAAGATCGAACAAGGGAACATAACGGATTTTTTTTCTCGTTTCAGATGACACCCACGCACTACCATCGACGGGACGAGCTGCATGCGGCTGTTGAGTTCCGTTGGTGGCCTCCATGTTACTCTGAACATTCGACTGGATGTAAACTACTACTTGGCCAGAGTAAATTACGTAAAACTATCACAATTGTCCGCCAAATCACGAGTCTGTACTACTTTTGATGTTTTTTTTATGTCAGTACCAATCGTGAGGCGGGCATTACAAATTGCACTAATTCGTGTCTAAGAGCATTTTAACAACCACACTGACTAATGGGCCCATTTGTCAGGCTGACATGGCTGCACACGTGGAGAAGTAGCTGAGGTAGCAGTGGGGACCACCTCTCGGCCCCATCTTCTCTCTCTCCTTCTCCTTCCTCCTATTTGTTGCGAGTCGATGTCTAGAGCGAGAGACAAAAGAATAGAATGAATCGAACTCTTACTATTCCATTGATGATTCACAGTATATATACAAGTGGAACCGACGCTTTGAGGAGATGCGTCTGTTCGAGGGGATGGGAGGAGCGGACGCGACGGTTGCCTAGACAGGCTCCCGCACGTACGGTTATTTACAATAAGGATTATCTCTAATTATATAATAATTAAATCCTAACACTATTCTCTCTGACCGGAATTCCCCAACCTGTGCTGTCGCCGGCTCGCCGCCCTTCTCCTCTGCCACCCCTTTCCTATAGAGAGAACCGTCGGGCCTCGGTCCTGCTCGCACGTCAGCTCGTCGCGGCCCCTCGCCGCGTCGACGCGTTCGGCGGCTTGCCGCGCTCGCCGGGCACGCCCGCGCACACGCCGCGTCCCCGCGCCCCGCCGCCGCGCTCGCCGGGCACGCCTGCGCACCGCCGCGTCGCCGCGCTCGCCGGCCGCTCCGGCCCGCCGCGTCCCCACGCTCGCCGGCCTCGCACCGTCGCCGCGCTCGCTGGTCCCTCCTCCACGCCGCTATCGCCATCCACGCGCACCCGCCGTCGTCTACTGCCGATACGGAAGCAGCAGGCGTCGTGTCTTCGTCCGCGGACACCAAGCCCCTGCGCCGCCTCCTCCGTCGCGGGTTCAAGCCGCTGCTCCGCCTCCTCCACCACGGGCCCAAGCAGCCGGAGTAGGACGAGCGCGAAAAATCAGCCCCGACGCCTCCTCCCGCTGCTCCGCAAGCCCGAGTAACCCACGCCGACGACCACGGCTGCGGCCCAACATCGTGCTCCTTGCTCTCCGCCTCGCCGTGCGTTCTTGAGATTGTTGTGGCCGCCGCCCTCCTCGGCGCATGTGAAGAACGACTGCATCGACATTGACGCTGCACGGCAGCGGCCGTAGCAGGAGGTCGACAGAATCGAGCGCGGCGGTTGGTGGCGGGGCAGCGACCAGGGGCAGGACCAAGCGTGGCCAGGCCGAGCCGGAGGACGGCGGCCTGAGGCGGCGAAGCTGGGCCCCGGCGCGGTGGCCGCCTGGCTGGCGGCAGGTGCGTTCTGAAGCTAGCAAAGCGAGGGGAACGTGCTCGCCGCCCCACACGCGCGCTCTGGCGGAGGCCCGCAGGAAGACGACGAGGAGGGAGGAGAGACTGAAGGTGTTCTGCTGGAGTGCTGGTTGGGGCTAGCGTGTGGGCTGGGTCGGGGACTCCACGGGGGCCGACCGGCCGGTCGGCCGGCTAGATGCGTTCTACTGTAAAAGTCAATCTGTTAGGATACAGGAAGAAGACGAGAGAGTGGAAAAGAAGATGTGGATGACAGGTGGGGCCATGTCCACCTCAGCTCCTCGTCCACATGGGCATCCATGTCAACACTTACAAATGGGTCCCGCCAGTCAAGAACGCTGTCAAAACACGATTAAACATGAATCGGCGCTATCTGTTGTTCCACGCCACAAAACTGTTACAGACATGAAAAAATCATCAAAAGAGGTACCGACTCGTGGTTTGGACGACAATTGTGGTAGTTTTATGTAATTTACTCACTTGGCCAGGTAGCTAGGAGTATTTTTTTGCGAATGACTCTGGCATTAAAACAAACACCGAACAGTACAAAACATCTCAATAAAAGCGAAAATTACATCGAGATTCTTGAGATGCTCTTCGTCTTCAACCTCCGGACCATGTCGACGGTGCGCCACCACTACCGTCCCTCCCAGAGCCGGTTTGACGTTGTTGGGTGCGGACGGGAAGTCGCCGAATGGGTCAAAAAGACCACATCCGTCCCGGAGCCGAAGAAGACGGATGAACCGCCAATGAAGCTCCATGACGACATGAAGAATGCCACCGCTAGAAAAAGTCCTCGAGAAACACACCACTCCCACAAAATTCTCGATGTTGCTGCCGAGATGGAGCTGAATCCAGGGAGACTTTATTGGAAAAGACGCCATTGCGGCCACCACCTGAGCGTCGACCCACCAAATGTTAACCCTAAAAACAGGTGAACGGAGCCCTCCAGCCAACGGGGGGCGAGATCTGCCCCGCCTCCGTGGCCCTAAGACCACAAGAGCAAAGCAGAGCAGCGGCGGCGCCGACTAGAGGCAAGCAAATCGGATCATTTTTTCTGACAACAAGGAGGTGAAGGGGTACGCCGCACTATTTCTTGCCTCTGCTAGCTAGCTACGAATATTAACGTGGAGGGCGACAGGTGCTTTAGATGGAAGGTTGGAGCAGAGCCCGACTTTTAATTATCCAACACGCCGAAACCTCGGTCTTGTACTTTACACACAACATGGGTACAGACAAGACACAAGAAAGAAAGATACAAGGTACACGTCCAGCAAGAAAAGTCTGATTTTGGCGAATAATCCCTTCACCATGCGGCATGGTGCCCATGCGCAATCTGGACCGTCGATTTCAGCCATCCGACAGACAGGATTTAGTGTTGACCCAGCGCTTTTAACGCTAAATCCTGGCTGTCGGATGGCTGAAATCGACGGTCCAGGATTGTGCATGGGCAAAATTCACATTCTTTTGGAGACTGTCCATGGTGATCGAGCTGATTTTGGTTTTTGGAGATGGCTGTAGCAAACGCGCCGTTCTATCATTTAGTCTTTACCACACTACTAGTAGATGCATACTCATTTTGAGCATATATAGAGATATGAGAGTTATTTAAATAAGTCTCTAGATTTTGCCTTTTCAACCGGAAGAGTTCACGGAGCGAGCTTGATGAGCAGCTCTTCTATGACAGAGGGGCAGCTGCTTCTCAGGTGCTGGTAGCCGTCAGATGCCATTACAGCCTGCAAGTTTCCCGGAGAAGTGAGGAATTTGAAGCATGCCTGTTTGAGCGTGCTGCAGCCATGCTGCTCGGCCAGCGTCAAAGTAGTCGCAGCCGTTCTTTTGCAGATGTGATTGCACAGCCTCTCCTCGCAGATGAGCTTTAGCCTGTCCAAGCTATATATGTCCGCCGCCACAAGCAGATGCTGACACATGGCTGCCTTGTCGTCCTCGTCCATCTCAGGCAGGCAGTCGGTGTAGATGAAGTGGAGAAGAGCCTTGAACACATTGGCATCCATGTCGTCGATCCGTACACGAGCAGCGATCTTCTCCTTCATCGGACCAAGGAGCTCCGCCTTGAAGACCGATGACCGAGCGGCGAGTATGCACCTGTGTGCATTGAATGTGTCCGCCCCGACCTCGAAAGTAACATCGGCTGCCTCATCGGACAAGAGTAACTGGCCGAAATGCCGGTGCATGTCGGATGGTGGCACCACCAAAGGCGGGGGGATATGCTCGGTGAAGATCTCCTTGGTCACGGTGACATCGCACCTGATCCGGAAAACATCATCTCTTAGGATAATGGATTCCTCCAAGGCTTTCCTTTCGATGAATTGACCGTAGCCCCACCCGTACCGCGTAGATCCTTTGGTGGAGAAGGTGCATATCTTGCTGCTGCTTCTGCTGTAATCCGGCACTGGTTGGCTATCTTGGTCAAGTAAACTAATACTATTGAATTGTGCCCTGACTTTGTTGGCGTTGCTGTGGTGAAGACACATAAAAATAGATATGTAACCGGCGCTATCTGGGTTTTCACCGTTGGGGTAGTACCCTAGGCACCAGCTATGGCCTCCGACGCTGAAGGTTTCAGACTTTATGAACTTGCCGTTGCCGAGCCCCTTGGTGCGGGAGTAGCCGTCGATCTTGACGACGTGTGACCCGGACACAGCCGGCGGCGCGACAATGGCCGACGCGGTCACGCCACTGCTGAATAGGTTGCGGACGGAAGACAGACATGAGGTTACCCCCATTGTACCGTGCTTACTGAACTTGCGTTTTGCTGGGTAAGCATTGGGGACAGTGAACTCCTGGAGGAACGTAGTTTATGGTTGGTTCGCATAGCTCCCCTTCAGCTATATATAGGCGAACCATAAAACCACAAGGAGTTGTACAAACACGAGTCGGATTCTGTCTCATGGATAGGACTACTTTTAAGATGTTGGCTGTTCCACACAGAGAGACTCACGGAGTCCTTGACTCTTTCGGACTTCTTCCCGAACGGATTCTGCATTGGTTCAAGATTGAAAAAGGGAAAGGATCGGATTGTGTTAGGGCCGTGCTAGGCTGCTAGTTGCCAGGCGTCCAATTTGGGGGAGAAATCGGGAGAATCCCCACCACCCGAATTGGTTCTTCCTTCAATCCTGCCCGCACGGAACGGACAAAACTCCTCCCTCATCCCCGGCGTCTGCTGATACGGCTGGGACTCTGCAACCCTTGCAGCAAAGGACGGTGACGTCTTGCAGCAGCAGCACCTGTCATAGCAGCACACCTCTCCTTGCATCACCGTGTGCGGCGCCTTGTAGCAACGACGACGGTAGTGGACGCTTGCAGCGGCGCGCGGCAAATGGCTTGCAGCAGATGTGCCAACTTTTTGCAGCAGCTGCGACCGGTGTTTCCATCAACGGTGGTGACAGCGAGGGCTTGCAGCTCCGGTGACCAACTTTTGCAACAATATTGGTCTCGATTAGTAGCAGTGACGACTGGCACTCCCTTCTGCGGCTTGCAGCACCGCCGACGGGCGGGTTTGTTGTAGCGATGTCCGCGGTTCCCAACTTTCATATTTCGTGCCCTAACCAACGCAATTAAAAGTCCGAGCTGATAAAAAGGCTAATCAATTCATCGTATACACTTCAACACCAACATGACATGTCCCTATTTGTAACAGCACTGTCGGCGCCTTGCAATAATACCTGCAGGATGCGGCCAACGGGTTGCAACGGTGGCGCCTGATAGTGGTTTGCAACAGCAGCGGCACCTGATAGTGGCTTGCAACACGGCGGCACCGGTGAGCAACAACGTGTTCCTTGTTTGTAGAAGTAAAGCGCAAGCCTTCAGCGGCGGCGCGGATCTTGCAGTAGCAGGGGAGAAAGGCCCCACAACTGCTAGGAGGTCTGAGTAGCAACATTTAAAGTGCAGAAGAAATTTGTACAATTTTTTTCTGAAAAAATCTATATGCAAACTTACGAATGATGGATAATAACCATATATTTACTGATTACCCCGTCGATTGTCCCGGTTCGTGTTGTTATGGTAACCCGGAAATTTTACCGGAGCCGGTACCTACCGGATAGGTTGCTGCCGTTGATCTCTGCTTTGAGATGCGCGCCGAGTAGGTGCGGTTGGCTAATATTTGATGGTGGGCCCATCTCCGAAACCTGTACGCGTGAACCGGAGCAGCGGCTCCTAACTGTCTACCGGGACTCCGGTAGGTACCGGCTCCGGTAAATATGCATTCTCGGTTGTTATGGTGGCCAGGGGGTGCAGGGGACGAGTCACCTTCAGCTCTTGTGTAGGGAAAGGTCGCGCATGACACACAAGAAATTAAGAATTAGACTCATACCTAACCATGACCTTGTTGGTCCTTGTCTTTCGCCGAGTTGCTATCTTAACGAAAATTATCTCTTTTTTCCATAGCAGACCTTGCAATTACTAACAGACTATCAACTACCGCTATTGTCGGATGGGTACTCGACCATCTTCGTTTGGCTTGCACTGCCCTGACCTGTCAGGTCCAGCCCGCGGCGTCCGGGCTGCGCTTACCGCACTAGGGCTGTTTAATGTTCTTTTGGTGACGAGTAGAGCAATCGACACGATGGAAAGAAAAATTGTTTTTTTAGCAAACTACGGATCCTTTTATTCAATAAAAATTTGGTTCGGGATACAAACTCAAGAAAAAAAAAGACCTCAGGGCAGTGCAAGCCAAACAAATTTCAAATTTTGAAAATGGTTCAAATTTTGAAAAATGTTTGTTTTGAAAATGGTTCAGATACGGTTCCCCATAAATGATGTAGCTACCAAAAGGGAAAACGCCCAAAACCATAAGAAAAAAGGCCCCAAGTCCCAACCCACTAGGAAGTATCAGTAAAATGTCACCAATCTTCGTCGAATCATACAAGTCCAGACTAACTCTGATCACACCGTGACATGAACTCCTGACCTGCATATGCCATATCTAGCTGGCCCCGCTTGGTTATAGAGCATAGGACATCCGCCTCTATCCCCCCCCCCCCCACCCCCACCCCCACCATAGGGCCAGACCTGGGTGTGACACAGGTACTCGAGCGACGCAGTGGTAAGGACATATACGACGAAAAAAATGGGTAGAGGAGAGGATACATAGGAAGGAGATAGAGTGGCGGGAGCCAACGCATGTGTCCCTTCTTTTCTTATGCCAGGCAAAAGATCACGTGGCGAGCGTGTGGAGTGGCTGATCCAATCGTGCGTTCGGCCGCTGAACAACATCTTAGGCATTGGGCAAAAGATATCATTGTGGGATGCCACTACGATGCATTGGGAGAAAGCTAGCTCGGAAGTATGTTGTCCTTAGACATGATCAAAGTTAGGTATGTGCATTCTACCCATACATGTGAAAACCTAGGAAATTAAAAACCTTTTGATCAAACATGTCGAAGTTTCTCTTAAGTCGATGAGTAGACTTAGATCGTCGATTGGAGTACACTAAATGTTAACACGATCTTTGTCAAATTTCTAATTGCTCTACATGTGCATACAATTTCACGATCAAATTGCTCGTGCTCGGTCGAGGCTGTTGTGGCTTTTAGGGAGAGGATGCTAATACTCATATTTTTCACATCCAGACATCTCTTCGTCATAACAAGAACTGCATCCGTAGGCTGTGTGTGCGTGCACTAGTACAGAACCTCGCATTAGAGCCGGCCCCAGGGAGTCACCTCCGACGGTTTTAATGGCCGTCTCTATGTCGGGGTCTCTAATATACGCTTCATTAGAGCCGGTTGGCTCAGGCCGGCTGTAATGACCTCATCAGCTCCGACGGCCAGGAATAACAACCGTCTCCAATAACAAAATCTTCCGAGACGGCTGTGATTATCAGACGTATGTAATGCATATACATTGGAGCCGGCTACAAATGGTGGCCGTCGTTAGGATGCGGACGATCCGAGTTTCTCTCTGGCCGTAACAGCTGCATTTTGGGCAATATGCGTGTGCTCCGGGATTATTTCCGGGTGGTCCAACTTTATGAAGCAAAATATAATAATTAACACATCATCACCACCAGTGAATCAGTCCCTTGTTCCATTATATTCATAGAAAAGCAATTCACTTAAAGAAAGTTCAACCCAACATAGCTACAACAAAATATTTAATATTATGATTTCACCAAACCCACATGCATATAACTAAAGAAGTACTACTACTAGATGATCTGCATCTCAATGATGACTTCCAAGCTGAGGTCATTGGTTTTTCTAAGAATGATCAGCACAGGTTGATCAACCTTAAAATTCTTGCCTTCGAGAAAATTCTTTCATCCCGTCTTGCTGAAAACAATGCGGTCATCAGTTTTTGTGGTGTACGTTATGGTGGTGACAACCCCTGTTGTTCCAAGTCGTAGTCCAGCATTGCCTTTAGTCGGTAGGCCAGCCTCTTCTGCTATCGTCTTAGGTAGTTTCTGCGCATGTAAAGAGACAACATAACTATGTAGGCATATGTACATTTTGAAGAGGTAAAGAGGCATGATAGTGTTCATTACCATATCATGTTGGTTCAGATTTGTGCTCGTCAAACGAGTGACAAAAGGAACCCCAACATAGTTAGCTCTTTGGGGTAGAAGCGGAACGAGGCGGTACTTCTCATGGTTCTTGAGATGGACTCTTTGGGCAACTATGTAACTATCCTCTTCTGCACTCTCTAAATCCTCGTCAGAATCACTGTCAGAAGATTTCTCGTCAGTGCCCTCTGCGTTTTTACCAAAGTCCATAATGAGAACAGAGATTTTTTGATTTGGTCCGGTCATGCTAAAAACTAGCATGTCTCCTACTAGGAGATTGTTCAGCTTGATCAACTGTTCCCATCTTTTGCCGTACAAGTGAGTATTTCTATGTTTGTTTTTCACATGAATTTTGTATGTGTCCCCAGGAGAACGAAAAACCAAACTTCTGCGTACTAATAACTCGAACTCTTGCCTGGCATAGCATGGTACAATCTGTGCAGCAGCAACAACAACACATAAATTAGGTATATAATTATGATATGAACACAATGACAGTAGAAGTATTTGATGTCGAACAAGATTTTCTTTCTTACCAATGACTTCCGGTGGCAGTCTTGCAGATAAACACTGAAGGATCCAGTGTATTTCCTGCCTGCGCAATCATTTTTGCACACTTGGCATGCCATATATATATCCTGCTAATCAATTAGTGATAATAAACATGTATCACAACATGTGCATACAAATTCTGAAATGCATTTAATACTGCATATTCAAACAACATGGTACATATTCAAACAACTAAATCGAGGTAGATTTATAATTAGCTAGAATAAACTGATGTTAAGCCCGAGCGGCCGGATTTTACGTTGCAGAGAAGGATACTAAACATATTCCAAATAGAAACTTGGCGGATGCTCGTTGTAGTACTCTTCACGCCAGCTTGTGGTGGTCCAGAGCAGCACCGCTGGTCTCCACAGCTTGCTCGGCTCGAAGCAGTGTCGTATTAGCCTGAGCGGTGAGGACATCAGCCCGACCGGCAGCGGCATCAGCCCGGACGGCCCCGGCATCAGCCTGAGCGGCGAGGACATCAGCCCAAGCAGCCGCGACAGTAACATCAACTCGAGCGGCGGCGACATCAGCCCGACCTGCCGCGACATCAGCCCGAGCGGCCGCGATATCTGCCCGAGCGGAGAGGACATCGGTCTGAGCAGCAGCGATATCAGTCCGAGCGGCCACGACATCAGCCCGAGCGGCCGCGAGATCAGCCCGAGCGGACGCGATAGCAGAAGCAGCCCAAGCCTGAGCGGCCCAAGCGGCCGAGACATCAGCCCGAGCCTGAGCGGCATCAGCCCGAGCGGTGAGGCGCGTGATATCATCATCATCTAGAGCGGTCACGGCAGATCTTCCTCCGGAGCCGTGCCCACCTCTGCCGCGCATGTGGCCGACCATCGATCTTAAGTAACGGAGAAGATCTAAACTAGCGGAGGCGGCTCGGAGAAGATCTAAGCTATCATAGCGGCGGAGCTATCGGATAAGATCTAAGCTATGTGGAACGGCGGATCATAGGAAGAACGCACCTGAGCGACGAGGAGCGGCGGCCGACGGTGAGCAGAGGGGCAGCGATGGGGAACGGTGAGAGGTCGGGGGAATGTGGAATGGGGAATGGGGGGCGGCGGCGAGTGGGTCAGGATCGAGATAGGGTTTGAGTTGCCTAGCGGCAGTGGGGAAATATCTCCCGCCCCCCTAAATTTTGAGCCCAAAAAATTTGGCATTGCCGCCAATATTCACCCTTCGGACCATACGTATATGTTCGGTTACTCCGGATTTTGCTGTAATAAAAAATAAATCAAACAAATAAGGAAAAAATGTTATTAATTTTAAAAAATGTGTACTTATCCTTTGTACTGTTCAATTTAGTTGATATACAATTTATTGAGCATATAATGAAGATATTATATAATGTAGTATACAAGCTTTGGAGTTTACACTCAAAGGTGTGGTGAACCGGCAGTGACGTTGTACTTGTTACAGTAGAACTTCAGTGCATTTTTTTTGGAATTGCGTAATATAATTACCACAGCATGTAGGTATCATATAATAAACACAGAGCAAGTTTCATGATTTATTGGCAAGTTTTACGTATTATATAAATTAAAACCGTTAAAAAGCAAAAAGAATAACATTAAATGCAAGACAATAGATATTAAATTTTAAAACTCCCAAAAAAATCACAGTACCAACATTTTGTGATAAGTAGCATTGTAAAATGCAAGAAGAGTATTTTAAATAACTATTAATACAGCAAAACCGTTTTAGTGAAAACTCAGAGTTTGTCCGGACCCTCTGGATATTGGTCTATTAAAATATGAACCACAACTATAAATATTTTATAACTAAGTACTTACTACAACACATGTATTGATATCATTTAGTGCAACATGAAAATTTTCATACATATTTACATAGGTAAAAAAATGGCATGTAATTAAATTATTACTTCAAAAATTTGCGTACATATGTAAATTAATGCAATTTTTTTGTTGACTTCAATGCAACATTTCAATGGATGGGACAACTCATTATTATCGTTTAATCGATAATAATAAGTTGCCAGACCCACAAAACTACTAGATCAGAACCAACAATTATATATATGCAACACCTAAATTGCAAATATGGGGACTCGAATTTGGGTGGGCAAGGAAGACATCAACATCTCCTTGCCACTAGGCTAAGCCTATGTTTGCGACAAAAGTCCAACCGTTAGATATGCATATTAAAGTTAGAATGCACAGAGCCGGCCATACAATTTTTTTTGATACTGCGTAATACAATTACCACAGCATGTAGGTATCATATGATAAACACATAGCAAGTTTTAAGATTTTCTGACATGTTTTACATATTATTTTAAAAATTCCATGAAAAAACCAATAAATCAATTAAATGCAAGAACAATAGATATTCAATTTTAAAACTCCCCAAAAAATCACAGTACCAACATTTTGTGATAAGTATCATTATAAAATTCAATAATAACATTTTAAATAATCATTAATACACGAACATCGTTTTGGGGCAAACTCGGAGTGTGTCCGGACCCTCCGGATATTTGTCTATCAAAATAGCTACAAAAATGGCATGTAAATGGAAAATAATTAATAAAAAGCTAAAAAATGTGTATATATAACTGGAAAAACAAAAAAATTGGTTGCAATGCAACAGTTCGATGGATGCGGCAACCCACTATCATCGACCACTAATTAATCGATAATAGTGAATTGCCGGAGTCACATGACTGCAGGATCACAACCTTTTTATATGCAACACCAAAATTGCGAGCGTGGGGACTCAAACTTGGGTGGGCAAGGAAGGCATCACCATCCCCTTGCCACTAGGCTAAGCCTATGTTTGCGACAAAACTCCCACCGTTAGATATATATTATAATTAGAATGCACGCGAGTCATGAATGCACATTAGCCGGGCTAGAACTGCCGGCCGGCCGGCGCGCAGCTTAGGGCTAGCTAGCTCTGCATCGATGCCGGTACACGCGCGCATGCCTGCACGGCGCGCCACTCTCTTGTATGCAGGCTGTGCAGCGTGCGCATGCCGGCGCGCCATTGTATCGGTGTATGAGCGCGTGCACTCGCCTGCCCACTGGGTCGAAGCGTGGCGCGCCCTGCCGTTCATGTCCGGTCGAGCTGCGTGTGCTGCCGTGCGCCCCGTGCATGTGCTCTTGCTCGCGGTCTCTGCAGCCGCGCTAACGCCTGCTCGCTCATATATACATGCACGTGTCTCAGGTCGTCGGAGAGCGAGCTTAATGGTCTGGCTCGATCAGGTCTCTGCTTTCATGACTCAGTTTCTGCTATATGCATGTAATGGTGTCAATCGTTATCTCTGTTTTATTATTTTTGGTGGTTAATTTATAAATTGTCCAAACTGTTGTCTCACTGATTAGAAGAACATAGCAGTAGTACGCGTAGTATACTGAAACTAAACTCTTCTAAATTCAGCCACAAACTGTTTACTAGCGACGGACGCAAATCATGACCGCCTAAGAAAAACTCTGCGCTGGTCAAACATCAAATCCGTCGCAAATGGAAGTACATTGACGACGGTTAGAAAGATTAACCGACGCAGGTGTTATCAGAGACGGACAGCAAATTCCAGCCGGCTGAGGAGTTTTATCCCAGACGGCCGTTCTTTTATTTTGGTTTAACCGGCTCTAGGTCCGGTCTACAATGTGAGGTTTTGTACTAGTGGTGAGGTGGTCTCCAATGATCATAACCTAAGTGCATTCGTTCTGTGTTCATAGACTTGCCATCAAATACTTGCTGGGAAATCAGCAATCCTTGTTTAGACTTTATGTAATCAACACACTAGTAGTAGTTGCATAGTCACTTCTAATAATAGAAAAATCAGAATTAAGTCTCCGGATTTTCCCTTTCAACTGGAAGAGTTCACGGAGCAAGCTTGGTAAGCAGCTCTTCTATAACAGAGGGGCAGCTGCTTCTGAGGCGCTGGTAGCCGTTAGATGCCATTACAGCCTTCAAGTTGCCCGGAGAAGTGAGGAATTTGAAGCATGCTTGTTTGAGCGTGCTGCAGCCATGCTGCTCAGCCAGCGTCAAAGTAGTCGCAGCCGTTCTCTTGCAGATGTGGTTGCACAGCTTCTCCTCGCAGATTAGCTTTAGCCTTTCCATGTTATACCTGTCCGCTGCTACAAGCAGATGCTGGCACATTGCTGCGGTGTCGTCCTCCTCCATCTCAGGCAGTGAGTCGGTGTAGATGAAGTGGAGAAGAGCCTTGAACACACTGGCCTCCATGTCGTCGATACGTACGCGAGCAGTGGTCTTCTCCTTCATCGGACCCAAGAGCTCCGCCTCGAATACTGAAGACCGAGCGGCGAGTATGCACCTGTGTGCAGGAAATGAGTCATCAGCGACCTCAAAAGTGACATCGGTCGCCTTGCCAGCCAGAAGTAGTTGGCCAAGATGCTGGGGAAGGTTGGATGGTGGCATAACCCAAGGCGGGGGGATACGCTCGGTGAAGGTCTCCTTCATCACGGCGACGTCGCACCTGATGCGGAAAGCATAATCTCGGAGGTAAACGGCTTCCTCGAAGGCCTTCCTATTGATGAACTGTGGGAAGCCCCATCCAGTTCCACTGTCGTCGAAAGTGCGTATTTGGCTGCTGCGTGAGCTGCACGAGTGCACTGGTTGACAATCTTGGTCAAGCAAACCAATTTTGAACTCTGCTCTGACTTCATTGGCATTACTGTTGTCGAGCTGCAGATAGATGGATATGTAGTCCGCGGCATCTTTACCCATACCGTCGGGGTAATACCTCAGACACCACCGATGGTCTCCGACGTCGTACGTCTCGGAGCAGATGTACTTTCCGTTGTCGAGCCCCTTGCCCTTGGTGCGGGAGTAGCCGTCAATCTTGAGGACGTGCGACCCGCAGACTGCCGGAGGCGCGACGATGACTGACTCAGTCGGGGACGACGCGCCGCCACTAAAGAGGCTATCGCCGGAAGACGGACTTGAGTTGGATGACATGGTTGCCCCTATATGTACCATGCGGAACTCGAAGTTGGAAAGTGATCTCTCCCGGAGGAAAATAATTGATCCTTGATTAGCATAGCTCCCGTTTAACTAGTACTCCTATATAGGCGATAACCATACATGCTATGAGTCGGATCCTGTTTGCTCATGGCAACCCCTACACAGACGTACTTCTTCAGATGTGGACTCCTACTTAATAATGTATCGGCATTAATTTCAAAACAAAAATAATAATGTATCGGCATTACAACTTCCTCTTTCGGCATCAAGTAAAGATTGAACAAGGAAAACCGAACCGGTACGGCTCCAGACTCGAGCGAAGGCGGCCAAGAAGCAATCTAGGCTCCATCGCTCTCGCGGTGAAGCTGCCGGTCCTCCCGTTCTCCGGCGGCCCATGGGGCCTCGGAGGTATGGCGGATCAGCGCCACTCGCCGGAAGGAAGGTTTATGTTCCTTTGTATAACGGTTGTTCTACTGTTTTCTTCGGAATGGTCTGGTGGCAGTGCTAAGCGTCCCCCGGGGATCGTAACCCCCGATCCCCCAAGTGGAGAGTGTTATACGTGTACCCAGTAGCGTTGACCCAGCCAACCCCGCCTCATATTTGTTTCGCTCAAAAAATAAAAATAACACGCATCTCGCTCCTGCACGGCCGCACGCATCTCGCTGGCTATGACCGGACTGCCCACTAATCACCTCCGCAAACCCATCGCTGGACCTCATCCGGAGCTCCCCGCCGCCCCCGACCATAGCGACGCCGCCCAGCGATGGCAGCACCGCTCTCACCGACGGTAGCAACTCCGGCCACCTATGCAAGCAGCGCCACCCACCTGTAGCAGCACGGCCGCTCGCCGATGGTAGCAACTCCGGCCACATATGGAAGCAGCGCCACCCACCTATGGCAGCACGCTGCTCACCGACGGCGGCCGCTCGCCGGTAGCAACGCTGCTTGCCGTTTGTAGCAACGCCGGCGGGTGCGTGTAGCACCGCCGCTCGCCGTACGTAGCAACGCCGGGGGCGTAGCAACGCCGGGGGGCGTGTGTAGCACCGCCGGTCGCCGTACGTAGCAACGTCGCCACTCGCTGCTTGGAGCTCCGGCCGTAGACATCTGCAGCTAATCAGCCCCTATCTCTCCTTTCAGCAGCCGACAACGCATGATGCTCCCGTGATTTGCAGCAATGGCGGTGAAAAAAGGGAGCCCATCAGCGGCCAAGGGAGAGGTCTCTCCGCTGGGAAGGATGGGATGGGTGGAGGAGATGCAGCCGGCTCGTCGGGTGGCGACACAGTACAAGAGGCCCCGTGAAGAGGGCGGGGCCGTATGTGCAGAGCCTTGGCGGGGTGTTGGTGGACGTCATGCGGTGGGCAGAGGAGAACGTTGTGGCTGGGTCGCGGCGTGCGGGATGTAGCGATGGAAGCGTGGCTGGGAAAAGCTGCAGTTCTTCTCCATTGTCGCGAACTCGCGATGGGGAGAAATTAGGAGATGGGAAGAGGAGAACGCCGTGGCTGGGTCGCGGCGTGCGGGTTGTAGCGACGGAAGCGTGGCTGGGAAAAGCTGCAGTTCTTCTCCATTGTCGCGAACTCGCGATGGGGAGAAATTAGGAGATGGGAAGAAGATGGTGTGCCGAACGGATAAGGTGCGGGGCGGTGGTGTGTGGGCCCTCGGCAGACGCGTGTCGCGAGCAGGAGGCGGAGGACGTGAACGTCACAATCCCCCGGCTGATAAGTAGTGTTTTCCCGTCTCAAAGTCATAATAAGAGGTTCTCTACATCCTAGTCTCGCTCCAGTGGTGCGTCTAGTGTTGGTGGAGGACGTCCGGGATTGTGTGTCCGGCGGATTTCTTATGATCCGGTCCGTTTTAGTGTCCGTTCGTATGGTTGCAGGTTTGACTATTTTAATTTACGGTTGTAATCAACGGCGGATGGTTGCTGCTCTGGTTTGTTGGCCCTTAAGAGATAGCACGACGACTTCCCGCCTGTACAACAAGCTCTACTATGATAAGATTTAACTAGACTCCGGTGAGGGGGTGCTGACAGCGGCGCGCATTCGGCTCGCTCTAGTGCTTGTAACCATAACTAAGTGGTGTGAGGACTTTTTGTATTACTATAGTACTATTGATGCAGAGCGGTTGACCTTTTCAAAAAAAAAAAGATTGAACAAGGGAAGGATGTTGTTCACCTTGTGTTTATTGAAATTGCGGGTTCCTAGCACAGACAGAGGAGACGGTACATAGGGGAGAAATCATTTTGTTCCCTAAGATAAAAAATGCATGGTCAATTTCCCATTCGATATCTGGGTTTTGCGATCCATTACCGGAAGCTATCAAACACCAAGTGGAAATTGATTGAGGAGCTTGCAAGCATGGTTGAGCAGCTGGAAAAGAAAACTACTATCTCTCGGCGGAAGATTAGTCCTCATTAATTCGGTACTAAGTAATATAGTACTGCATATGATTTATTTCTTTTAGTTTCCTAAGAGATTCTAAAACAAACTGGATTTCTTCCGGTCAAGATTCTTTTGGTAAGGAGATAGTAAAAAAAGAAATATTGACGGACTCGTTGGGATGTAGTTTGCCGACCTAAGGACCATGGAGGGCTGGGTGTTCATGGCCTTCAGGTTAAAACACAACGCTCCTAGGTAAATGGCCTTTTAAGCTTCTTAGCGAAGACGGGGTTTGGCAGACTATACTAAAAAGGAAATACATAGGCCAAAATGCATTTTCACAGGTTTTTTGGAAACCGAGAGACTCTCATTTTTGGGCTGGTCTAATGGCAACGAAGAAACTTTTCTTCCGCTTTGGATCCTTTTCCATTAAAGTTGGATCAGAGATTAGATTCTGGGAGGATAGGTGGCTAGGAAACACCACTCTCCGAGAACAATATCCGGCTCTATATAATATTGTACGTCACAAACACTACGATATTGGAGACATCTCCACCTAATGTGACGTTCAAACGGGATTTAATTGGCCCCAGGCTTGTGACATGGAACGCTCTGTTGGAGAGGCTGGCTATGATCCAGCTATCGCAAGGGGCTGATTTATTTCGTTGGAATTTACATGAGAATGGCAAATTCTCAGTTGATTCTATGTATAGAGTTCTTGTTCATCAAGATATGTCAGTCGATGGTAATAATAAAATATGGAAAATGAAGATTCCATTAAAAATAAAATTATCTGGTTGGTATCTTCATAAGGGTGTAATCCTTACTAATGGCAACCTTGTAAAGCGTCATTGGCAAGGAAGTAAAAAATGTGTGTTTTGTCATCACGATGAGACAATAAAGTTGTCCATTCTATATGGTCAGTCATCAAAGTGGCTTCTAACTCTCATGTTGTGTTGCAAATATTTTTGGTAACAAGTTACATGGAATAGATAACAAGTATAGAGCCCTTCTCACGGTGGGAGCATTTGATGTAATATGGTCGTTTTGGCTATGTAGAAATGATAAGATTTTTAATGATAAAAATTTCGCTCCTATGTAGGTCATTGATGGCGTGTTAACGGTAGAGTGTTTTATTACTTCCCAGCAACAGCACCAGAAGATCTGCTTGTTTACCGTGACAACACACGTTCGTTGGGAGACCCTAAGAGGAAGGTATGATGTAGTGCAGCAGCAGTTTTCCCTTGAAATATGACCAAGGTTTATCGAACCAGGAGGACACGGAGGTTCTTCAGAAGGTTGTCAGCGGCGCAACTGACGTGGAACCTGCACACAACACAAGCAAACTATTTGCCCCAACGAAACAGAGAGGTTGTCAATCTCTCCGGCTTGCTGAAAACAAAGGATTAAACGTATTGTGTGGAAAACAGTAATGAGTGCAGAAAGTAACAGAGAACAAATGATTGCAGTTGGTGGTTTTATCAGTATGAGGAAATGGACCGGGTCCACAGTTCACTAGTGGTGTCTCTCCATAAAAGATAACTAACATGTTGGGTAAACAAATTACAGCTGGGCAATTGACAAATAATGAGCGCATGACAATGCAATATATGACAAGATGATTATTATGAGATTTAATTGGGCATTACAACAAAGTACATAGACTTGCTATCCAACGCATCTATGCCTAAATAATCCACCTTCCGGTTAGCATCCGCACCCCTTCCGGTATTGAGTTGCAAACAACAGATTATTGCATGAAGTAAAGTGTGTAATGTAAACAATGCAAATGACACGTAGACAATGCATCATTGTTTTATCCCTAGTGGCAACAGCACATCCACAACCTTAGTCGTTTCTGTCATCTCGAGCCCAGATTACTGGAGGCATGAACCCACTATCTAGCATAAATACTCCCTCTTGGAGTTACAAGCATCTACTTGGCCAAAGCATCTACTAGCAACGGAGAGCATGCAAGATCATAAACAACATAAATAGATAGATTGATAAACAACTTGCTCATAGTATCAATATTCATCGGATCCCAGCAAACACAACATGTAGCATTACAATAAGATGATCTTGATCATGTTAGGCAGCTCACAAGATCTAAACATGGAGGTACAAGGTGGAGAGACAACCATCTAGCTACTGCTATGGACCCGTAGTCCAAGGATGAACTACTCACGCATCACTCCGGAGGCAGGCATGGCGGTGTAGAGGCCTCCGGTAGGGTGCCGGGAAGAGCTTCAGAACCCTCCCGATCTAGGGTTGACGACGGCGGCGGCGACGGAACTTTTCGTGGAATATGATCGGTGTTTTTAGGGTTTTCGGGACATCGGGAATATATAGGCGAAAGGGCGGCGTCGGAGGCAACCGAGGCGGCCACGCCAGGGGTGGGCGCCACCCCCTCCTAGGCCGCGCCGAGGTGGCGTGGCTGCCTCGTGGCCCCACTCCGTCTCCCCTTCTGGCTTCTGGAGTCTTCCGATGAGATATTTGCACACGTTGATTTTCGTCCAATTCGAGAATATTTTGCGACTAGCCTTTCTGAAGAGAAAAACAGCAGAAAACAGGAACTGGCACTTCGGCATCTTGTTAATAGGTTAGTCCCAGAAAATGCATAAAAATGCTATGAAGTGTAAATAAAACATGTAGCAATTGGTATAATAACAGCATGGAACATCAAAAATTATAGATACGTTTGAGACGTATCAAGCATCCCCAAGCTTAGTTCCTGCTCGTCCTCGAGTAGGTAAACGATAAAAACAACATAATTTTTGAAGTGACATGCTACCAACATAATCTTGATCAAATAGTAATGCAAAGCACATGAACTGAATGAAGTGATCCAAGTCAATGGTCTATAGTTTGCTAACAAGTAAACAAGGAGTAAACAAAATGAATCATACAAGTGCAAACTTTCATGAATAATACTTTGGAGACAATGGAGCTATAAGAGTTTGCATAAAAGTTAGCTCACAAAGCAATAGATTCTAAATGAAAGTGTTTGACTAACACAAAGGAAGATTTAGTTTCAGCACTGGCTTCAACTTTAACATATTTATCTCATGGATATTGTCAAGGCAAAGTAATGCAATAAGTCAAACATATCATTATATAACAACTGTTGTACCAAAGTTGACACTAGTGTTTGCTTGTGGAGATAGAAAGAAGTAGGAAAACTGACTCAACAATAAAGTAAAAGAAAGGCCCTTCGCAGAGGGAAGCAGGGATTAAATCATGTGCTAGAGCTTTTTAAGTTTTTGAAAGCATATAGAGAGTATAAAAATATATTTTGAGAGGTGTGTGTTAGTGGTCAACGAATCAGTAAATAGACAATACTTTAAGTCACAAGTTAACCAGACCTTACAAGAGCGGCTCCCATGAAGGACGTTATTTCTACCAGCGGGTAGATCATCCCTCGTTCTCTTTTGTTTACACACTTATGAACATTGCTTGACTGATTTCTCAGGGGCAAAAAGATGTGAAGAGAATTAATGGTTAAAGTTGTAATTAATTGGGACTGGGCACCCCGTTGCCAGCTCTTTTTGCAAAATTATTGGATAAGCGGATGTATATGCCACTAGTCCAGGTGTAAAGTCTGATCAACAAGTGAAATAAAGACCATCTACCACATCCTCATGAGCTTGTAAACAGTGACACAAAAAGGAGTTGTAACAGTTTTGAATATTTTAAAGGTAGCACATGAAAAATTTACTTGGAATGGCAGGAAAATACCACATAATAGGTAGTTATGGTGGACACAGATGGCATGGATTTTGGCTCAAGGGTTTTGGATGCACAAGCAGCATTCCCGCTTAGTACAGAGTTTAGGCTAGCAAGGTTATTTAAGCAAACACAGACTGTCAACCGGTACAGCAAGAACTCATATAAAAAACATGCTTGAAAAATTACAAGACTCCACATTGTCTTCCTTGTTAACCAAAACCTTTCACTAGAAAATATCTAGACTTTGGAACTACCAATGATACAAATCAAATATCAACAAGCTTTACAGTAGTTCTTCACTAATAGCCTTTACTTACATGATGCACAAGTCTAAACATTACTTACTTGGTAACTCAAAACAATTGACAAGTATCAAATTACTCAAGACAGTGATCTACAAGACTTATGTAAGCATTTTATACCACTACCACATGCATAGCATTTTCTGTTCCAACCAAACACCAATCAACTTATTTGAACAACTCTCCAAACAAATATAAGTGAAGCAAGAGAGTACTTTCTTCAAAAGAAACTAATAGCTCTGACAAGAGATATATGAAAACAGAGAGCTAGAAGCTTTAGCAGTAGCTAGACAAGAATACTCAACAAATATAAGTGAAGAACAAGAGTATTCCAATGAAAAAGCGGAGCGTGTCTCTCTCCCAAACAAGAGTGCTAGGATCCAACAAGTATAGAGCAGCAAACAAAACAAAAACAAACTGAAAAAAAAGCACACTGACGCTCCAAGAAAAGTACATATAATGTGAAGAAATAAAAATATAGTCTCACTAGAGATGACCTGATAGTTTGTTGATGAAGAAGGGGATGCCTTGGGCATCCCCAAGCTTAGACGCTTGAGTCTTCTTGAATATATTGGGGAGATCCATGGAGCTTCCCCAAGCTTAAGCTTTTCACTCTTCTTGATCTTATAATATCATCCTCCTCTCTTAACACTTGAAAACTTCCTTCACACCAAAACTCAGCATTTTTCTCACTTAGTTCTGTAAGGACACAAATTATAAGCAATCATTTTCAAACATTAGCTACTGTTACTAGGCTTAAGTGATGCTCTTTCACCTTAAAAGAAACCACTCAACACTTGTAAAAGATAGAATGCAAAACAAAGACAGAATCTGTCAAAACCAGAACAGTCCGTAAAGATGATTTTTTCGGGACACTTACGTCGCTCAAATCGAAAAACTTTAGTCGTACGAAAGTTGCGTACATATCTCAGGAACACGCACAAAAATTGGCAGATTTTTCAAATTTTCTGATTTTCTACGGCGAGAAACGGTGACGTTCCAGAAATCTGTTCCTGTGCAGTAATCCAAATATAGGTACCATCTTGTCATAAGAGACTTTTCTTGGCACAACAAAACAACAAATAAAAGATACAAAGAGTTGTTACAGAAGTAAACAAGCTCCTTGACACAAAAAACAAAAATAACAGTAAGTAAAAATAATGGGTTGCCTCCCATAAGCGCTTCTCTTTAACGCCTTTTAGCTAGGCATGAAACATGAATCAAGTATTGTCAAGACTAGAAACATCAACATTGTTACCTTTAGACCTCTTGCTCCTTTTCTTGACTTTAACCTTGGGGAAAGTATGTTTACCATTTGGAGAGTTAATTCTCAGGATGCCATGGTTCATGTCAATGACTGCTCCAAGGAGTTTCAACAGTGATCTTCCAAGTGTAATGTGCCCTTTTCCTGCACATTCAATGACGTGGTAATCAACAGATACAGTCATTCCCATAAGTTTTGTAAATACTCCTTCAGCAATTCCCATCGGCATTTTAATGGAATTATCAGCTAAGATTATAAAGGCCTCACTTTTGGAGAGTCCCACAGGCTTAAAGAATCATAGATATTCATGGGTATTAGGCAAAATTCAGACATAATGTCACAACGTGCATGAAAAATTTCCCCATTGATAGCAATTTTTACTGAAGGGACCCATCCTGAAGGTTCGAAATTAAAGGGGTCATTTTCGTCATGTATATGAACCTGGTTATAATCTTCTTTTAAGCTAGATATATCTGACTCAAGGGTATTCAGTCTTGCATCAATGTTATCAATAGCGGAATCTATCTTACTATTTGAAACAGTTGATGCTGCAATTAATTTTTTTATAGCATTAAAGGCTTGATCTCCATCATGACGAAGGAAATCTCCCCCAACCACAGCATCTAAAGCATATCTATAACACAGAACAAGACCAAAATAGAAGCTATTAAGGAGCAGGCTTAAAGTCATTTTAGGTTCAGTTTTCCCATAGGATTCAAAGATTCTAGACCAAGCATCTCTAAAACTCTCCTCACTCTCTTGCTTAAAAGTGATAATTTCTTCTTCAGGTGACATGATATAAGGAGCATGACTAGACATGATGACTAAACAAAAAGATAACAACTCAAAATTAACTAAGTGCAGGATTTTTTTTTTGTTTTTGGGTTTTAACAGCAAACAAGATAAAATAAAATAAACTAAGCAAGACAAAAACAAAGTAATGAGATTGGAAGTGTGAGACTCCCCTATCTGGAGATTCCAGTGTCCCCGGCAACGGCGCCAGAAAAATGTCTTGATGGCGTGTTAACGGTAGACTGTTTTATTACTTCCCAGCAACAGCACCAGAAGATCTGCTTGTTGACCGTGACAACACAAGTTCGTTGGGAGACCCCAAGAGGAAGGTATGATGTAGTGCAGCGGCAGTTTTCCCTTGAAATATGACTAAGGTTTATCGAACCAGGAGGACACAGAAGTTCTTCAGAAGGTTGTCAGCGGCGCAACTGACGTGGAACCTGCACACAACACAAGCAAACTACTTTGCCCCAACGAAACAGAGAGGTTGTCAATCTCTCCGGCTTGGTGAAAACAAAGGATTAAACGTATTGTGTGGAAAACAGTAACAGAGAACAAATGATTGCAGTTGGTGGTTTTATCAGTATGAGGAAATGGACCGGGGTCCACAGTTCACTACTGATGTCTCTCCATAAAAGATAACTAACATGTTGGGTAAACAAATTACAACTGGGCAATTGACAAATAATGAGCACATGACAATGCAATATATGACAAGATGATTATGATGAGATTTAATTGGGCATTACAACAAAGTACATAGACTTGCTATCCAACACATTTATGCCTAAATAATCCACCTTCCGATTAGCATCCGCACCCCTTCCGGTATTGAGTTGCAAACAACAGATTATTGCATGAAGTAAAGTGTGTAATGTAAACAATGCAAATGACACGTAGACAATGCATCATTGTTTTATCCCTAGTGGCAACAGCACATCCACACCTTAGTCGTTTCTGTCATCTCGAGCCCAGATTACTGGAGACATGAACCCACTATCTAGCATAAATACTCCCTCTTGGAGTTACAAACATCTACTTGGCCAAAGCATCTACTAGCAACGGAGAGCATGCAAGATCATAAACAACATAAATAGATAGATTGATAAACAACTTGCTCATACTATCAATATTCATCGGATCCCAGCAAACACAACATGTAGCATTACAATAAGATGATCTTGATCATGTTAGGCAGCTCACAAGATCTAAACATGGAGGTACAAGGTGGAGAGACAACCATCTAGCTACTGCTATGGACCCGTAATCCAAGGATGAACTACTCACGCATCACTCCGGAGGCAGGCATGGCGGTGTAGAGGCCTCCGGTGAGGATCTCCCCTCCGGTAAGGTGCCGGGAAGAGATTCAGAACCCTCCCGATCTAGGGTTGACGACGGCGGCGGCGACGGAACTTTTCGTGGAATATGATCGTTGTTTTTAGGGTTTTCGGGACATCGGGAATATATAGGCGAAAGGGCGGCGTCGGGAGGCAATCGAGGCGGCCACACCAGGGGTGGGTGCCACCCCCTCCTAGGCCGTGCCGAGGCCTGGCGAGGCTGCCTCGTGGCCCCACTCCGTCTCCCCTTCTGACTTCTAGAGTCTTCCGATGAGATATTTGCACACGTTGATTTTCATCCAATTCCGAGAATATTTTGCGACTAGCCTTTCTGAAGGAGAAAAACAGCAGAAAACAGTAACTGGCACTTCGGCATCTTGTTAATTGGCTAGTCCCTGAAAATACATAAAAATTCTATGAAGTGTAAATAAAACGTGTAGCAATTGGTATAATAATAGCATGGAACATCAAAAATTATAGATACGTTTGAGACGTATCAGTCATCTACCGGTGTACACATCGGTTTCATTCGTGCTCACCTATACAGTTTCGTGACCTATTTACGGAGGCGTCTGCTTGGTTTGAGGAGACGGTGAGGTTTTTTTTATCCCACATGGGTGGCGGCATAGTCTTCGGATTGGTCCACCAGCTTCTTAGCCGTATTCAGAGCTCTCTTTTGGATTCTTGTATTGCACCTTTTTATAATTTATTTTCATTTGAATATTGTTGGTTGTGTGCATCTTGTTATGCAGAGGCCGGGTGTAATACATTAGTATGTGTTCGATGCTTGAGTAATGAAATGCCCATTATCGAAAAAAGAGAGAAAGCCAACTTTGCTAGAACGAGTGAGGTTAAAGCATTTTTCACACTTGATGAAGTCCTTCCACACAAAAAAAGTACACACTCTACTGGTTGATAGGCCTGACCATGCAAAATACTCTAAAAAGCAGCCGATGTTTACTCATAATTAGGAAATATGCTAGCGCTCCTGGTCACACCCATGGGCAACACAAGGACGAAAATCGTAGCGCCAAACCCCGCCCCCTCCTCCACCCTTTTCCGCCCAGCGGCTCCCGCCGGTGGCGGCGGATCTCCTCTACCGCGTGCAAGGTCTCCGTCGAGGGGAGGTTGCGGCTGGACAGTGGTGTGGTCATGGCGGCAGCGAGCTTGTCCGTCGGTGCTGTGCTCGTCTAAGCGGGTTCATACCTCTCTCTCCTCATTCTCGGGCGGGGCGGCGCGGCCTCGGCGGCGAGTTGGGCTAGATGCCGCGCTTTGTACTGTACTCCCTGTGAGGGGCATGCATGTAGGGGCCGGCTAGGGCTATGCGCCGTGGACTTGGGGTCTCCGGCCGCCAGATTCCCTCGGGCCAGGGCACGGGCCTCTTCGAGCACATCGACCTCTCCACGTCCATATCTGGTGACACCGACAGCCATGGGGGCTGCTGTTCGTCCAACCAGAGGGACCCTCTCACTTCTAAGCGGGTCGAGATAGCGGTGGTGCTCAGTTTTTTATAGGTGGGCAGCGTGTAGAGCTGGGACGCTGGAGCGGGGGCCCTGGATGGTGGAAGCCATGGGGGTGTGCAGGCGAGCCAGTTGCTCTGGGGCTGGCCAGTGGCACAGCCATGTGGACGACATGGTGGCTAGCGAGCAACAGGGTGTGGCGGTGCTTCGGTTGTTGTGTTTGCAGCGGTGCGATCACTGTGTGGGAGGGGGAGAGATCATGTGAAGGGGAAGCCCTTGCCCAGCTCGGGTTACATCTTTGGATGTCGTCCCTTTCTTGAAGGCGTTGGTGTGGCTTCCGCTAGTGCTCCTTTCGTGCTCCGGGTATAAACCCATACTCCTTGGATCGTGCGGTGGTGGCGCGATGGCGTGGTGATCCTCTTGAGGACGCCGCCTTGGAGGCCATAGTCTATTGCTCTCGGAAGTTCGTGGTGCGGAGGCTGCGGTGCTTCGTTGGATGGCGCGGGATCTTCATACTGCTTTCTCCGTCAAAGCTTGCATCTTGTGATGCACCATCGGTGTTCCTCTGTTTGGCCCTCTTGTCGAGGCTTGTCAGTTGCAGTCTGTGGGCGTCGGCGTGACCTCCTGGTGGCGTTGGCTTTGAGGCTCGAGTGTGTGTGACGGTGTGCAGTGACTGTTGGTGTGCCCGAGTTTTAGGGTGATCTCTGGCCTGGCCATTATGCCCATCCTGCAAGTGCTCTCCTTCTTCAGCGTTGTTCCCCTTAGGCTCTCGTTGTGCCCTTTGTACTTTTTGTCGTAGCCTCATCGGTTGTCGACCATTGTTTTGTTTTGTGTGTGTACAATGCTATCATGTAAGTTGGGTTCAGCTCCTTGTATCTCTTTCCCCGTTGAGGGCGTTATTAATTTAACGGTGCCTTCTAGGCTTATTGCTTTGCCTGGGACGATACCGTGAAAGGTATTTGAGGATTTTGGCAGGTTTTCGAATGACCTGTTCATTTTGCGGAGCGTATCCGCGAAGATGATGTTTATGCCGCTGCCACCATCCATGAAGACTTTGGACATGGCGTAGCCTCCAATTTGGGCGTCGAGTACCAGAGCAGAGTGCCCTGGGCGAACGACCGATGGTGGGTGGTCCTCTCTGCTGAAGCTTATTGTAGTTTTGGATCCATTCAAGAATTCAGTTACGGCGGGAGGTGACATGACCGCCATATTTACTTGTCGAGTGCGAAGTTTTTGCTCCCTGTTGGAAGGGCGACCTTTCTGTATCATGTACATCTGCCCTTGGGGCGGAGGGTACTGAGGTTCGTCCACTCGAGGTACGGGTTGTATGGCACCCGCGATATTTCCGCCTGCGGCAGGCTGTGGTGGTGGAGGTGGTGCCATCAGAACAGGCACATTGTTTGGCTGAGGCACAGGTGCAGGTGCGGGTGCGTGTGCGGCTGTTGCCTTTCTGAGTTGCACGTATTCAGATGCTAGTTGGTCGAATTCTCTGCAGTTTCTCATCGAGTGATTGGAGCGCAATTTTCCGTCTTCCCCCTTGTACAGGTGGAATCTGCAATCAGCATCCATCTTGTCATCGAATGATCGCTCGTTTTGTGCGCCAGAGCGCGACTTGCGCCAATCTTTCTTCTTGTAGCTGTCGCTGCGTTGGTCGCGGTCTCGACTGTCCCGGCGATCATCTCGACTGTCCCGACGATCATCTCGACTGTCCCGTCGATCTTCTGACCGTCGGTCATTCTTTCTTGGTCTTGTGGGGTGTGGAAAATCCAGCCGCCATGAATTCGGGTCGGGTCTATCGTCGTCGTAATGACGTTTTGAACGTTTGCGCCTTCGGTCGTCTCTGTACGAGTCCCTGCTGCTTCGACTGCCGCTATCATGATTGTCACGGGGTGAGGACCCGCGTGTGGTGCGCGCCATGTCTTCTCCGTCTGCCCACTCAGTCGCGATCTTTAGGAGGTTAGCCACAAGGTTGGCTTTTGGCGACCAAGTGCTTCTTTGAAATCTCGCCTGGCGAGGCCCATGATGAAAGCATCCATGGCCATATCTTCTGAAATTACTCCAACTGAGTTGCGTATCTCAGTCCATCGTCGGATGTATGACCTCAACGTTTCGTCCGACCGTTGAACGCAGGCTCTCAGTTCTTCGAACGTTTTTGGTCGCTCACATAGAGGCTCGAAGTTTTTGATGAAGTCTGCGCGGAAGTGATCCCACGAGTCGTATGTTGATGGAGGTAGAGCCTTGAGCCAGTCGCGGGCTGTGCCTTCGAGCATGAGTCGTATGTATTGCATGGCTGTGATATTCGTGCCTCGCTGGCACGCGACAGCCAGTCTGTAGTCTTCCAGCCATCCTGAAGGTTCCTGTCGACCCGTGTATTTGGGCTGTTCAGATGTGAGTTTGAACCCTTTGGGCATCCGTGTGTCGCGGACGCGTCGAGTGAAGCACAGAGCTCCGTGTGGCTCAGGCTCCTGATCAGAGTACGAGTCGCTACTGTAAGATCTGCGTGATCTGCTCCTGGACCTGCGCCGACGTGAGCCGCTTCTTTCCTTCGAGTGGTGGCGCGACCACTGCGATTATGTTCTTCACGACGCGGGTTTACTATGGCACGGTCTCGACTGCCTCCTGGAGTTTTTGGGATTTGGCGTATGGCCTTCGCCGCTAAGGCGAGTGATTTGATCTGTTGGCGATGTAGTTTTGCATTGGGGTCATCCGCTGGAGGCTTGATTGCCTCTAGGTATGCTGCAGCAGTAAAGAGGGCACCCGCAGCTGTTTTGGGTACTGGCACTCCCTCCTCGTCGAATGTCATGAAAGAGTGGCCTAAGTTGCGGGTGAGTGCTGCCCTCTCATCTTCCACGAGGCGTGATAGCCTTGATCTGGGTCTTGTGTCTGCTCGCCCGGTGGAGCTCAGGGAGAGCTGTCTTCTTCGTGCACTCGACAAGCTAGCCTGCTTTTTACGTTCTTCGAGTGTTGCTCTGATCTGCTGCAGTCGAAGTGATTCCTGCCAGTTGAAGTACTGGAAGGTCAACATCTCCTCCCGTGTTGCGTCCACTGGCATCATTGTGCACTCCTTGATGACTTTATCTGCTTTTGCTGCCATCTCAGCAGTAATTGTGAGATTTGTGACTCCATCCGACATAGTAACCGTGCACGGGAATTCTGTAGGCCTGCGACTGGCCGCAGCATCAGATGATTCTGCGGCGAAGGCAACGTAGACCTGCTGGGTATCACCCGAGGGTATGTGTATGTGTTTTCGAGTCCCGTCATGGACTCGACGTCTTCATCAAGGCTCATGTATGAGTCGATATGCCAGTCGAGTGGTCCATCTGGACGGATCTCGCTGTCGATGTGTTCATCGCCTATGCTCATCTCGATGTCGGCGAAGTTGTTATGGATCTCGAAGTCGAGGTTTTTGTTGGTGCAGATCTCGGAGTCGACGTGGTTGTCGATATGAGTTTCGGGCTCATCGAAGTCGCTGAGGGAGATCCCGCAGTCGAAGCTATCCTCGAGTGGAAGATTGAGCTCGGGATCGTTTGTGCGGTATGCTGATTCGGCCTCCTCACCTAGGAGTTCTTTCGCAATGAGCTCGTCGATCTCTCGAGTTGACATGGTTGTTGCAGACGAGCAGGCTTGGAGGATCGACGATGGTATGGACGCAGTTGATGGATCCGCAGTCGAAGGAGCCGCAACCGATGGAGCCTCGAGTGCGGAAGTCGCGAGTTGGCGTGGATCTGTCAAGTCCTGCACACCAAGCTTGTTTACGAAAAAATTGAACGAGCCAACGGTTAAACCCAAACCTGACTCAAGATCAGCGAACATCTCCTGGAATTCTGGCGAGTGTGGCTCGAAGTCCATCAGAGGATCTGATGTGCTTTTTGCAGGTGAAGTTGGCGTGCTGCCGTTTGTCGAGTGAGTCGGCGAGTTGCCGTGTGCCGCCCGAGTCGGCGAGTTCTGGTTTGTTGATGCAGCCGGCGAGTTGCCGTTTGTAGATGCGATCGGCGAGTCGCCGCTTTCCGATGGAACCGAAGAAACCGTGAGTCCAGCACTATTCTTTCACACAGACGGCGCCAATTGACGAGGGGTTAACTCATCAAATCCCATGGTTAAGGACCTAGGGTTGAGATTACGAGGGAGAGAACGTGGTAGAGCTGGTAGTTTCGTCGGCTGACAAGCAAATGCAGGGATTTTACCCAGGTTCAGGCCTCCGGAGAGTAACACCCTACTTCCTGCTTGTCTGGTATTGATCTGGTGTGTATATGCGAGCTACAATGGGGTCCCGGCGAGATGTCGATCTCGCTAGGGTTTTGGTGGTTCGAGTATTGCATGTCCTGGATCGGCGGCCCTCCCAACCTTTATATAATAGGCTGGGTCTCGGGAGTTCGCAACCGACTCAGATTACATGTAAGGAAAGCCTAAACGGACTATGCCTATGTCTAATCTTGGAGGATACTCCATCTTGTTGGGCCTTTCGTCATGGGCTTCATGTAGGCTCTTGATAGTTGGGTCTTAGTCGACACGTGCACCAGGTACCCTTATGGTAGGATACCCGAGATGTATATCCTTGTCAACGGGCCATTTGGCCTTTTATCTAAAAAACTTAAATTTGGAAATATGACCGTGCGTTGCTATGGATAGTGGTTTTGGACGTGGACGTAGGTACCGTCACCGAGGAAAGGTTAATCAAAAATCACAGTCACTGTTTCTCGTCCGTTTCGAGTCCTATAGCACTCGCCCACTGCGTGTCTCCGCTTTGGGCCGGTCCATTTGTATCGCTTATTTCTTTTGCATTTTGTTTCTTTTTTTCATTTTTCATTTTTCTTTTGTTTTCGGGTGAACCATATTAATTTTAAAAAATCTGAAACACTATTTTAAAAAAGATAAAATTTAAACCTGATGTTTAAAAAATCACAACATTGTTTAAAATTAGGATTTCTTAATTTTCTCCTATATTTGAAAATGGTTTAGATTTTGAAAAATGTTTATTTTTAAAAAATGGTTGAGATTTTAAAATTACAGATTTTTGAAAATGATTAAGATTTCAAAAATATTCATTATTTAAAATGGTTCAGATTTGAAAATTGTTCATTTTGAAAATGTCCTAGATTTTATAAAACATTCATATTTCACAAAAACATCATTTTTGAATAATGTTCATTTTGAAAATTGTTCATTTTTGTAAATGGTTCAGATTTTGAAAATGTTCAGATTAAAAAAACCAAATTTTGAAAAAGCAAGGACAAAAATTTGTTTAGGCACTATTCAGGAAAACTTAAAAGAATGAAAAAATAAAGAAAAACCCACACATGGGCCGCCCATATGGACGAATCGTGCGGGCGAGTCCATGCACCGACTCGCTTAATGCGATATATAGGGAACCCTCGAAATCCCTAATCTCTTCTTTGTTCTCATGACACCACAGGCCACTACAAAATTTTACCCCCTTTTATGACTAAACGTTGCCCACAACATTTGGATGAAAAACTTTGGCGCAACCAAAAATTTGCCAAACATCAATTGACCCGTGTAACCGCAACCACAGTTCGCCCTTTTTCCATTGTCTTGACCAAGAGAGCGTGTGTGCGAAAACTGCAAATGTTTATGCTAACTTGGAAATCTATTAATAAATTTGCATATTCTGTTTGTATTGATATTCTGATAGACTCTCCAATTCTCACTCTTCAAATTCCATCGATATGTATCTATTGATTTATTCTAACTACCAAATGATACAACAGAGCTATATATCCACATACATATGATGATTATAATTAATATAGCGGATTATAATTATAATTGCTCTACGTACAATTGGAGGAGAAGGCATGAAAATTAATAATATTACAACTTTTCTCTAAATTTTCAGAAATAATGAAATGTTCAAATGTGCTCCTAAAAGAAACGGAGAAGGTGCACTTCTTGCAGTATTTTCAGAAATATGCAGCCACGGTGATGTTGCTGCAACAGAAATCTGCATATTAGAAACAATTTGACTTCCTACCATGGAGCTAAACCATGGCTGAAAAACAGAACTGTTGTAGTGATTTTTTTTATCTTCTCATTTTGTTGTCTTGGTTTTTGCATGGTTATCCCTTAATTTTTTTTCTTCCAAGAAAATGCAGGACCTGCATGTCATGTCATTAAGATAGAAAAGAGTGTTTACAGCATTGATTGTGTAGTTTTCTTCCAAATTTTTTTTTTTTTTTGTAAACTGGGCCACTCTATACTTGCTGGGAAATCCTTTCAAAAAAAAAAAAACTTGCTGGGAAATAAGCAAAGCCTTTCTTGCACGGAAGGAAATAAGCAAGCCTTTCTTGCATGGAATTAGCAAGTATTTTTGCTGTTCTATCTTAATGAAATCGGCAGTGCTCCTGGTTTGCACGAAAAAAAAGAACTCTTCAACATGATTGCGCTCAAATACTTGCTGGGAAATAAGCAATCCTTTCTTAGACTTGATGTAATCAACAGTAGTACGAGTGTCATAGTCTGTTCTAAGAATAGAAAAACCAGAAATATTAAAATAAGTCTCCGGATTTTCCCTTTCAACTGGTAGAGTTCACGGAGCAAGCTTGGTAAGCAGCTCTTGTATAACAGAGGGGCAGCTGCTTCTCAGGTGCTGGTAGCCGTCAGATGCCATGACTACTTTCAAGATGCCTGGAGAAGTGAGAAACTGGAAGCATGCCTTCTTGAGCGCGTCGCAGCCATGCTGCTCAGCCAGCGTCAACGTAGCCGCAACCGTTCTGGTGCAAATGTGGTTGCACAGCTTGTCCTCGCAGATCAGCTTTAGCCTCTCCAGCTTTAGCCTAATCGGCCGGACGAGGTGGAACGGGTCGCTAACCACGCTCGCTAACCGCTCGCTCTCGCTAACCACGCTCGCTCTCCCAGGCCGCTCGCTCGTCTCTCCCGTCGGCGGCACGGCGCGTCGGCGGCCGGAGCAAGGCGCGACGAGAAGGTTGCGGCGCCGGCCCCAGGCGAGCGCTGGCGGTGGCCCGTAGCGCGCCGGAGGGTCTTCGGCGGTGGCGGAGGCCAAGCTCAGGGACGGCAGCCGCGGCCAGGCTAGCAGGGCGACGGCGGAGGACAAGCGCAGGGACGGCGGCGGCGGGTCAAGCTAGCAGGGACGGAGGCGGCGGCGACGCTAGCCACGGTCAGGCCCCCTCGCAGCTGAAAATAGCGGTGGCTGAAATCGATGAGAACCGGTGCAGAATCGACGAGAACGAGGTGTGTCGGCGTCGAATCGATGAGAACCGGCTGGGATCACTCTGATTTTGCCTCGATGAACACCAATTTCGTTTTATTATTGGATTAATATTAGATTATATGTTAATTGCATGTTAATGAAATTGTTTTAGATCCATTCTGTTCCATCACATTTTTGTAACCGAACACAGGAATGAAATGACACGGTGCCATTCCATTTTACTGAAATGGAACCGTTCCGTTCCATTCCATCGCATTCCAAAACCGAACACATCAGTATGATCGGACCACGCATCATAGGACCAAGGGCAGCTGGACCCAGCGCCAGTGAGTAGAAACGAGCAGAAAAACATACGCGCAACAACGGAGAATATAATTATTTTTATTCCGGTTAAAAAGACCACTGCGAACGGACATACATGGTCTAGGAGCCATTATTACGGCCAAGAAAAGGAATTTTTCGATATTATTTTCTATAGACATTTCACTAATATTGCGCGAAAATATTTATTTTCAAATATATTGTGATGTCTGTTTGGACGAAATCTAAAGGTACTTTTTGGTTGCCCAAATCAAAAGGAAGCCGAAGACATGTCGGAGTCGAGAGCGAGTAACCTTCATATTTTTAATATTATTTTCTTATCACTACTAAAATCAATTGTGCCTTAATAAATCAAGAAAAATACCAACATTATAAATTATGCATATATACTATATTAAACTCATTTTCATATTGAAATAATTCATTAAAATCATTTTATGTTTTAATCTTGATAAATCATTTACATGTTAAATACTTATTTTAGAATAAAATATTAAGGATCATTTTATATGTCAAATTGTTAATACTCATTTTTAAATCATTTTATGTTTTAAAGCTTCATAAATTTAAGGATGAGAATCCTCCTTTTTATCCGGTAAATACTCATTTTTAGTATCAAATATTTGAATCCAAATCCTTTTATGGAACAGAGCTGGCTTTTGAAAGATTTAAATCACTTTGTTAAAATTGTTTTAAGGTTTTTAAAAACCCCAAAGCATAATATTTTGAAACAATTCTTCGAAATTTGAGGGTTTTATTATGGGGTCTCTCCAGCTCTCAATCGACTATAGTTCTCAGTCGCATAACGTTAGCGTTCTTCCCATCTCCGGCCACCTCCTCCCCGCAGCCACCGCCGGCCTAACCGCCGACCTCCCCGGCCCGCACCCGCAGCCGAAGTTTGCTCCTCGCCTCCGCCACGGCTGCGGCGGCTTCGGCTCGGCTTGCCGCCATGGACGCGAGGAAGAAGAAGGATCTCGGGCTAGCACAAATCTCGACGCAGAGGATGAACGACTCTGCTTGTGATTGAGCGCTAAGCTAATTCTCAAACGATTGAGAAATTAGCAAAACCGTTTATTATGTGCCGCCACCAGCGTGGTCCTCGATCTCAAAAGGTTTGAGTCTTTGAGCTGGATGGTCCGGCCGATGGGCGACGCTGTGAGCTTGGCAGGAGAGCGGGCGAACGGCGACGGTACTACGGGAGGATGATAAGCTCCCACGCATTCGTCCTTTCCATTTTGGTCCAAGGAGCATTGTCTCCCGGGTCTACGTTACGGTGGATAAGGGGGAGGCGGGCGGGACGAACATGCGGCAATGGCGCAGCAGCGGACGGCCACAGAGGAGGGGCGGCCGACGTCGTCGAAATTTTGACAAAAAGGACCACTTCAACGAATGAATTGTCAAAAAAGACCACCTCCCGAACGAATTGTCAAAAAGGACCACCTGCACTGTGGCGGCATACTGACTAAGTGACACGTGGCATAGGCCGCCATGGCGGACGGCGGCGTCCGAGGCCGCCACGAGCCACGGTGGCACGCTGGCGAGACGTGCGTGCATGCAGGCATCTGCTTCCGGGCGTATGAACCGTCTACGTAGTCCATTTTGATTTTTTTTAAAACATCTCAAGAAATTTGAAAAAAATATCTGGATGTAGCTAACTCTATGCACTATGATTGTGTAAAAATTCACTGCCAAAAAACTTCATATTTTGGGCGACAAATTTTCGTAGCAAACTCTATGCACTACAAAACGATGCAGTGTTCATTGATCAGGGCACTGCTCATTGATCAGCATGCATGGAGAGGGACATGCCGCCATGGCCGGTGGCGGCAGACATGGCCGGCCTTTGCCACGTGTCGCTTGGTCAACATGCCGCCACGGTGCAGGTGGTTCTTTTTGACAATTTATTCGGGAGGTGGTCTTTGACAATTCATTCGTCGAAGTGGTTTTTTTTTGTCAAAAATTCAACGTCGTGTGGCTGCAGAGGGGCTGGAGGCCCACGTGGAGATGGAGTGAAGCAACCACGACGGGTCAGTATCGTCCACCTGTCCTCCCTCAGTTTACGCGATCCTGTTGCATTGACCTAGAACCTTGATGCCCCCTCTTCTCATCCCTCCCAATTGCTTCAGACGAGAGAACGAGCCAGTGGCTCGGTGGTTGGCCCTGGCGGTGTCCAGGCCACCCGTCCCGGGTTCGTTCCCCAGCGGGGATGTTTTCCTGGGATGTCTCACTAAGGAATTTGTGGAGGGCTTTTGGGGAGACTGAGCCCGTAATCAGTCTGTTCCTGCTTCTGGGCCAAATTCCACCGTGGTTCAGTCAGAGGTATTGTGGTGTGCCCACCACCGCAGGGGTTTCCCAGTAGGTCTAGGCTCACGGAGGACCAGAAGCTTAGTATAGTCTGGTTAGGTCTAGCTTGCGCACAGGTGGCGTGTCTGTGGTGTTGAGTGTGTGTGGTGTGAGTTGTGCGTGAGTTCAGATACTACAACTGTACTGTAAAATACCAGGAATTCTCAAAAAAAAAATTGCTTCAGACGACTTCTCCAAATCCATTTCCCCGTTGCTACCCAGTCCAGAAGAAGAACAAGGCGGCGGATTCGATTGGAGCTAGGGTGAGGTCACACAGCTGATTGCCAGCTCACTGGTCCCAATCCCCTTGCCTGGTTCAGATGTCCCAGTAGCTAGAGCGAGCAGGCGGCTGGAGGGAAAATAAGGTGTGCCATGTAACTGCCTTTTCTTGCCTTAATTTCTCATGAACATAACTGGATTTGTGCTTTTGGATGTTTGCAATGCTCTGAGATATGAAAACACTGCTCTCCATGGCAGCACTAAGCATGTGGTGCTGAACAGCTGCTTCCTAATTGCATTGACTCTGCACAAGATGGAAGGGATGGTGAGCGCCGCCACGGGGGTGATGAGATCCCTCCCCTGCAAGCTCACGACGCTGTTGCAGCAGGAGTACAACATGCAGAATAGCCTGAGGCGCGACATCGCCTTCCTGAAAGACGAGTTGAGCAGCATGAATGCTCTCCTCGAGAAGCTGGCCGAGTCGGAGACGGTTGACCCGCAGATGAAGGAGTGGAAGAACCAGGTGAGGGAACCATACCCGAGATCGAGGATTACATCGATAAGTACTGTACATGAATCGCCTCCACAATGAACCATACAAGTCTAATGGTGTGATGGAATTCTTTAGAAAGAGCGTCCAGAAGGTGAAAAACTTTGCAGCTCACCGTGAGATTGCAGTGCAAATCAAAGAACTCAAGTCCCGCATCATCGAGGCAAGTCAGCGTCATGGAAGATACAAGCTTGATGCTATTGTATCTTCTGCTAGCACCAATGTTGCGCCCATTGACCCTCGGTTGCCTGTCCGCTATTTGGAGGCAGCCAGCCTCGTTGGCATTGATGGTCCAAGGGAGGAGTTCATTAAATTGATCATGGATGAGGAGCTCTCACTCAAGGTGGTGTCTATCATAGGTTTTGGAGGATTGGGGAAAACAACTCTTGCTAATCAAGTATACCAAAAATCTGGTAGACTGTTCAAGTGCCAAGCTTTTGTATCGGTGTCGCAGAATCTTGATATAAGAAAGATTTTGCGGTCCATACTCTCTCAAATAAAAAAAGAGGATTCTGCCATTGCTCAATCAAGTGATGAGGACTGCCTCATCAATTCACTGAGAGATTTCTTGAAGGACAAGAGGTATACTATCTAAGTGACATGATTTTACGCAGCCTACCATAATACCCCAAAATACTCTTAACTTTGTTTCCAAAGACATGTCCTTATTTATTAGTTCGTGTGCTTCAAGGTTCAATCTTCTTACTAGATATGTGAAATACTTCAAATATTATGTCTTGGATTTTTTTTATGAAATACTAACTTTGTTTCCAGCAACATTATATTTAGTAGTTTCAGCTTCAAGGTTCTATGTACTTAGTAGATGCATAATACTTCCTCCGTTTCTAAATATAAAATATTTTAGGTATTTCACATGTTGACTAGATGCAGAGCAAAATGAGTGAACATATACACTAAAAGGTGTCTAGATACATATGGATACATGTGAATCTGAAAAAAGGCTAAAACATCTTATATTTGGAAACGGAGGGAGTACTTATCAGTATTACATCTTGGATTTATTCAACTAATGTGATCAGACCGAATCACAACTCATTCTTTGACAGGTATATTATAGTAATTGATGATATATGGAGTATCGAAGCATGGAAGACTATAAAGTGTGCCTTGTTTGATAATACCTGTGGTAGTAGAATAATAGTGACAACACGAAATGTCAGTGTTGCTAAGTCATGTTGCCACCCTAACCTTGACCTTGCGTACGAACTAAGGCCTCTCAGTGAAGCTGATTCTAAAACCTTATTCTTTAGAAGAGCTTTTGGTTCCGTGGAAAAATGTCCACTTCACCTGAATGGAATTTCAACAGAGATCATTAAAAGGTGTGGTGGTTTAGCATTAGCAATCATCACAATGGCTAGTTTGTTGACTACAAAATCTGGTGGAATAGAAGAGTGGATAAGGGTCCGAAATTCAATTGGTCTAGGTCTTGAGAAAAATCATGATGTAGAGGAAATGAAAAAGATTTTATCTCTTAGCTATAATGATCTTACTATCCAACTGAAGACATGCTTACTTTATTTAAGCATGTATCCGGAAGATTATGAGATCCAAATGGAAGATTTGGTGAGGAGATGGATAGCAGAAAGATTCGTTAAGGCTGATGGCAGGGAAAACTTATTTGACACAGGAAAAATTATTTCAATGAACTTATAAACAGAAGCTTGATCCAACCAGCAGATATCAATTATAATGGTCAAGCAATGGCATGTCGTGTGCATGATATGATTCGTGATCTCATTATATCCAAGGCAGTTGAAGAAAATTTTATTAGTCCTAGCGGTTATGAAACACATACTGTGGTATCACCGAATAAAGTTCACCGACTTTCGATTGAATGTCGTGGCCAAGAAAAAGTAAAGACTTTATCCTCCATGGTCACTGCTCATATTCGATCCCTTAGCATATTTGGATATACTGATCAAGTGCCTCCTCTTTTGGAATTTCCAGCCCTTAGAATGCTTACTCTAGACAGGAGTGAGAAGTTGGAAATTAGTTACCTTCGAAATATAGCAAAGCTATTTCTGTTGAGGTACCTGCGGATTGAAGGAACCTACATTACAGAACTCCCTGAACAGATAGGAGATCTACAATGTTTGGAGATGTTGGATTATATGGTACTAGTATAAGAGAACTACCAGAAAGTATTGTTAAGCTGCGACTATTAAAACTGCTACTTGTTGATGGCGTAAAATTACCCCATAGTTTCGGGAACATGCAAAGTCTGGAGGAACTATCATGTATAACTGTGGATGATAGTACCTCAGTTAATCTCTTGCAGGAGTTGGGAAGTTTGACTAGACTGAGAACTCTTGGTCTGAAACTGTGCATTAGTGACTCACCCTGCTATAAGACCATAACAACATATGTGGATGAGTTGGTTTCATCTCTTGGCAAACTCGGTAGCTCTCACCTTCAGCGTTTATTCGTCAAAACGGATGGTCGCTTGGTTGACATGACGTTGGATTCTTGGTACCCACCTCCTCATCTCCTGCAGGAATTAAGCACCTCTGATTTGTGCCTCTGTCAGATTCCAGAGTGGATGGCCTCAATGGCCAACCTCACGTGCCTTCAAATCAGTGTTAATCAAGTGAGGCAGGAAACCCTTCTCATCCTTGGGGGTTTGTAGTGTCAAATCAGTGTTAATCACGTGGAGATGGAGTGAAGCAACCACGACGGGTCAGTATCGTCCACCTGTCCTCCCTCAGTTTACGCGATCCTGTTGCATTGACCTAGAACCTTGATGCCCCCTCTTCTCATCCCTCCCAATTGCTTCAGACGAGAGAACGAGCCAGTGGCTCGGTGGTTGGCCCTGGCGGTGTCCAGGCCACCCGTCCCGGGTTCGTTCCCCAGCGGGGATGTTTTCCTGGGATGTCTCACTAAGGAATTTGTGGAGGGCTTTTGGGGAGACTGAGCCCGTAATCAGTCTGTTCCTGCTTCTGGGCCAAATTCCACCGTGGTTCAGTCAGAGGTATTGTGGTGTGCCCACCACCGCAGGGGTTTCCCAGTAGGTCTAGGCTCACGGAGGACCAGAAGCTTAGTATAGTCTGGTTAGGTCTAGCTTGCGCACAGGTGGCGTGTCTGTGGTGTTGAGTGTGTGTGGTGTGAGTTGTGCGTGAGTTCAGATACTACAACTGTACTGTAAAATACCAGGAATTCTCAAAAAAAAAATTGCTTCAGACGACTTCTCCAAATCCATTTCCCCGTTGCTACCCAGTCCAGAAGAAGAACAAGGCGGCGGATTCGATTGGAGCTAGGGTGAGGTCACACAGCTGATTGCCAGCTCACTGGTCCCAATCCCCTTGCCTGGTTCAGATGTCCCAGTAGCTAGAGCGAGCAGGCGGCTGGAGGGAAAATAAGGTGTGCCATGTAACTGCCTTTTCTTGCCTTAATTTCTCATGAACATAACTGGATTTGTGCTTTTGGATGTTTGCAATGCTCTGAGATATGAAAACACTGCTCTCCATGGCAGCACTAAGCATGTGGTGCTGAACAGCTGCTTCCTAATTGCATTGACTCTGCACAAGATGGAAGGGATGGTGAGCGCCGCCACGGGGGTGATGAGATCCCTCCCCTGCAAGCTCACGACGCTGTTGCAGCAGGAGTACAACATGCAGAATAGCCTGAGGCGCGACATCGCCTTCCTGAAAGACGAGTTGAGCAGCATGAATGCTCTCCTCGAGAAGCTGGCCGAGTCGGAGACGGTTGACCCGCAGATGAAGGAGTGGAAGAACCAGGTGAGGGAACCATACCCGAGATCGAGGATTACATCGATAAGTACTGTACATGAATCGCCTCCACAATGAACCATACAAGTCTAATGGTGTGATGGAATTCTTTAGAAAGAGCGTCCAGAAGGTGAAAAACTTTGCAGCTCACCGTGAGATTGCAGTGCAAATCAAAGAACTCAAGTCCCGCATCATCGAGGCAAGTCAGCGTCATGGAAGATACAAGCTTGATGCTATTGTATCTTCTGCTAGCACCAATGTTGCGCCCATTGACCCTCGGTTGCCTGTCCGCTATTTGGAGGCAGCCAGCCTCGTTGGCATTGATGGTCCAAGGGAGGAGTTCATTAAATTGATCATGGATGAGGAGCTCTCACTCAAGGTGGTGTCTATCATAGGTTTTGGAGGATTGGGGAAAACAACTCTTGCTAATCAAGTATACCAAAAATCTGGTAGACTGTTCAAGTGCCAAGCTTTTGTATCGGTGTCGCAGAATCTTGATATAAGAAAGATTTTGCGGTCCATACTCTCTCAAATAAAAAAAGAGGATTCTGCCATTGCTCAATCAAGTGATGAGGACTGCCTCATCAATTCACTGAGAGATTTCTTGAAGGACAAGAGGTATACTATCTAAGTGACATGATTTTACGCAGCCTACCATAATACCCAAAATACTCTTAACTTTGTTTCCAAAGACATGTCCTTATTTATTAGTTCGTGTGCTTCAAGGTTCAATCTTCTTACTAGATATGTGAAATACTTCAAATATTATGTCTTGGATTTTTTTTATGAAATACTAACTTTGTTTCCAGCAACATTATATTTAGTAGTTTCAGCTTCAAGGTTCTATGTACTTAGTAGATGCATAATACTTCCTCCGTTTCTAAATATAAAATATTTTAGGTATTTCACATGTTGACTAGATGCAGAGCAAAATGAGTGAACATATACACTAAAAGGTGTCTAGATACATATGGATACATGTGAATCTGAAAAAAGGCTAAAACATCTTATATTTGGAAACGGAGGGAGTACTTATCAGTATTACATCTTGGATTTATTCAACTAATGTGATCAGACCGAATCACAACTCATTCTTTGACAGGTATATTATAGTAATTGATGATATATGGAGTATCGAAGCATGGAAGACTATAAAGTGTGCCTTGTTTGATAATACCTGTGGTAGTAGAATAATAGTGACAACACGAAATGTCAGTGTTGCTAAGTCATGTTGCCACCCTAACCTTGACCTTGCGTACGAACTAAGGCCTCTCAGTGAAGCTGATTCTAAAACCTTATTCTTTAGAAGAGCTTTTGGTTCCGTGGAAAAATGTCCACTTCACCTGAATGGAATTTCAACAGAGATCATTAAAAGGTGTGGTGGTTTAGCATTAGCAATCATCACAATGGCTAGTTTGTTGACTACAAAATCTGGTGGAATAGAAGAGTGGATAAGGGTCCGAAATTCAATTGGTCTAGGTCTTGAGAAAAATCATGATGTAGAGGAAATGAAAAAGATTTTATCTCTTAGCTATAATGATCTTACTATCCAACTGAAGACATGCTTACTTTATTTAAGCATGTATCCGGAAGATTATGAGATCCAAATGGAAGATTTGGTGAGGAGATGGATAGCAGAAAGATTCGTTAAGGCTGATGGCAGGGAAAACTTATTTGACACAGGAAAAATTATTTCAATGAACTTATAAACAGAAGCTTGATCCAACCAGCAGATATCAATTATAATGGTCAAGCAATGGCATGTCGTGTGCATGATATGATTCGTGATCTCATTATATCCAAGGCAGTTGAAGAAAATTTTATTAGTCCTAGCGGTTATGAAACACATACTGTGGTATCACCGAATAAAGTTCACCGACTTTCGATTGAATGTCGTGGCCAAGAAAAAGTAAAGACTTTATCCTCCATGGTCACTGCTCATATTCGATCCCTTAGCATATTTGGATATACTGATCAAGTGCCTCCTCTTTTGGAATTTCCAGCCCTTAGAATGCTTACTCTAGACAGGAGTGAGAAGTTGGAAATTAGTTACCTTCGAAATATAGCAAAGCTATTTCTGTTGAGGTACCTGCGGATTGAAGGAACCTACATTACAGAACTCCCTGAACAGATAGGAGATCTACAATGTTTGGAGATGTTGGATTATATGGTACTAGTATAAGAGAACTACCAGAAAGTATTGTTAAGCTGCGACTATTAAAACTGCTACTTGTTGATGGCGTAAAATTACCCCATAGTTTCGGGAACATGCAAAGTCTGGAGGAACTATCATGTATAACTGTGGATGATAGTACCTCAGTTAATCTCTTGCAGGAGTTGGGAAGTTTGACTAGACTGAGAACTCTTGGTCTGAAACTGTGCATTAGTGACTCACCCTGCTATAAGACCATAACAACATATGTGGATGAGTTGGTTTCATCTCTTGGCAAACTCGGTAGCTCTCACCTTCAGCGTTTATTCGTCAAAACGGATGGTCGCTTGGTTGACATGACGTTGGATTCTTGGTACCCACCTCCTCATCTCCTGCAGGAATTAAGCACCTCTGATTTGTGCCTCTGTCAGATTCCAGAGTGGATGGCCTCAATGGCCAACCTCACGTGCCTTCAAATCAGTGTTAATCAAGTGAGGCAGGAAACCCTTCTCATCCTTGGGGGTTTGCCCACCTTGTTATCTCTAACACTAAACTCCTCAAAAGATGCTGAACCGAAACAAAGACTCATCGTCTCCAATAACATGTTCCGATGTCTGAAGCGGTTCCTCTTATACTGTGAGGTGGGTCTTCTGATGTTTGAAGCAGGAGCCATGCCAAAGCTTAATTCCCTTGAATTTCAAATTGTGGCATGTGAAGCACGATCTGCACGTGGAATTCCTGATCTTGGCATCTGTCACCTCTCTGCACTCAATGATCTCTGCATCTGGATTGACTGCCGGGGTGCAAATGCTGACGGGGTTCATGAGTTGAAGGCTGCCATCAGGGATGCAGCTAGGCTACTTCCCAACCGTCCTACACCGTATTTCCATCGATTGTATGAAGGGGAGATGAGAACGAACGATGCAAGAAGAGAGGAAGAGGCTCACAAGTAGGGTAAGCCCAACCAAACTTGACTCTGCAGTCTGCATCCACTAATCTATTTTGTATCCCGCCTTGATATTTTATTTAGCCGGTTCTGACAATATAGAATTCTCCAAAAATCTATCAAGGGTTGCTGTTAACAATTTTTTCATCCCATAATGTTTGAATATGCATCCCCCATTGCTGTAAATTTAAAAAATATTGCTGAATTCCATGGTTTAAAACGTATAGAGTACTGGTGTAGTAGTTATAGTTTAGGTGAGTCACTCTTTTGTCTTTGTCTTGGCGAACTCTGCTATAGTGGCCATTGCCTAACATCTGGAACATGATGATAATTGCATGTGCAAATATTGGTCCCTGTGCACAACACTCTTTTTTAACTGCTACAGTACTAACTTACTACTGATAATAGTATCTCTGCTCGTTAACTGTTGTAACACGTTTCGAATACTTACGGTCACTTTTTCATACTGATCAACTGAATGTGACACAAATTTTTGCATTCACGGTAAATAGTATCTCTGCTCGTTAAGTGAGCTTGACATTAACCATAGTTCAGTATTGCTAGCAATACCTCCAGAGAGGCATTTCGTAAGCTACAGATGATTCCTTTTTCGGGGGGAAAATCAGTGTCTAACTAGTAACTACACAGATAGTTTAGATGATATTTTAGATCCAGCTTCCAATCATAGCGACCGATTATGTTCAAAGCAATGGAAGGAATGTCAACCAGATTTTCCTTTAATTTTATTCTTTTTCTAGTTGTTCACTTTATTACCATATCTTGCAGAATCAAAAACATGTCGTAGGTGAAGCTGAGATGACCTGAAATCGGTTTGCTTGTTTTATCTGTTTCAGATTACATTGTGAAGTGAATTAAGCTGGGATAACTGTGCCAAACTGAAGGGGCAAGACGAAGAGCAAAAGAAAAACAAGTCTGTCGTCGTGTGGGGTTAAAACTTTAAAACAGTAGACCTGCTCAAACGTCTCTTCAAGTTAAGCTGTTGTTTGAGGTTCATTTTAGATATTATAAATATTTGACAGGATGTAGACTACTGAATACTGATCACATATTGTAGTGGACATATCTAGCTTACGAGTACAATATCGCGACCACTGGAAAAAACAAGTACAAGTATATGCAATTGCCAATGTATTCTTTTGGGTTTGTACATACAATTCTTAATTGCTCTACATATGCATATGATACCACGGTCAAATTCATTTATCGTCAACAGAGAAAATGACAAAATGTGACATTTCTTTAGAATTTTTCACGTCCAATCTGGCGCCAACTGAACTGACTTGAGCCAGCCAAGTTGTGTAGTCGCCTCCACTCACGGTGGGCATATTTCCCGGTCCCGAATTTCCCGATCCCGAACCCGACAATCCCGAACATTTTTTCGGGAAGCTGTTCTGAAATCCCGAATTTATTTCGGGTAATTCGGTAATGTAGTGTTAAATCCCGAAATTCCCGTCTATCCCGAAAAAAGAAAAGACCACAGTCCCCAGGTGCGAAACTGCGGTGACCCCGCACACCACTGCATATTGTAGTGTACAAGTCGTTGACATAACACCCACGGAAGGACTAATCCGCAAATATTACATCACTCAGAGTAGTACAACAGAAACATTGCGGGTCCACTTTATTACACACTGCTAAAGATTACAAGCCAGAAATGAATAAAAACATCGACGTCTTCCTCTGACAGTGGAGGAATGTCTATTATTGCGATGTTGACAGGAGTCAACCTACAAGCGATAGAAAACAGCAAACTAAGAACCATATTGGCTCAGTCACTAAGTAGTACTAGTCTAGTCCTGCTCGGCCAGGTTCATACTATATAGATTCTAGGTCTCCACCTCTTCCTCTTCTTCGACGTCGTCAGCTCCGTAGGCAATGATGTAGTCGACGCCCTCTACTCCTCCAGACAGATCAGGTGCCTCAAAGTACACCTCGTCAGCATGGTATGCACCATAGCTCTCCTCAATGGCCTCCTCAGAGTCTAAGCAGGGGATCAAAAGGGTACGAATGAGTAACAGCGTTACTCAGCAAGTTCAGCTAAATGCTTAGATAAGTGGTATGCACTAACTACGATCCTGACCAAAAAGTCATGGATGAGTATGCATTCTTTATAAAATATTTTTAGGAAAAGGTCCATTTTATTTAAAGAAAACTATGCCCCCAGTCTCCACGGGTCTTTAGTCATCACTTGGGATGCCTTTCCCGCGGCGTTCTGTAGTTCCCTCCTGGAACAAGGATGTAACAGTCACAATTTATTTGTTTAACTCTGCAGAGCTGCACCACTTTACCCAATAGCAGCCTGGCTCTTTATGCTCTCTCCGCACACCATTTGTGCTATAGCCAGAACTCAGGGCAACAAGTCATGTGGAGTCGCTTCCCGGCACAACGCATATCCGCCCCTTATGACCCAGTCTGGTATAAACCAAAGACTCGTCACCACTCCCGAGATCCTATTCCAAATCACCCCGTCGGGTGGGGAAGGTATGCGCTCCCACGCTGTTGGCCGCCGCAACGGACGCAACCAGGTAATAGTCTGCCGAGGATATGCGAACGAAGGAAGAAACCTCTGACGAGCCCATCCATAGTGAATCTGTTGGTTGATGCTTCAATACGGCGCAAGAATCACTGGGCCATGGGTTATTAATCCTAGGTATATACTTTCCCGTACAATGGAACCTCCACAACAACATCAAACCATGGTTCCATTGCCAGCCAACAATATATATGTAATGCAATGATAAACCATAGTACTTTGCAATTACTTTGATAAAATTAATCAAGTAGGACATGCAAGTTGGAACTTGCCTTGAGACTGACAGGTAATGCAGTCTAAAGCTTTCGACGAATTGGGACCCTTGCGTTCTGAAAATCAATATCATTGTCTGTATGAGACAATGTTGAAAAACCAAATACATGCCAATATGCATAGAATGAGATGATTTTTATTCTTTCCCAAAATTCCCCAGAGTTTTGTTAAGGATTTCTTTTTAAAAATTTCTTTGATTTGAATTTTAGTTAGGATGAGTAACATGACAGTCATAATGTAGTTCAAATTATACTTTGAACTTGATACATAATTTTCCCATATTATTTTCTTTTGAAAATAATTTGAAATATTTCAAAGTCATTTCCACTTAAGGATCATTTGAATTTTTATTGCAAGAAATAATTTTCAATAAATCAAGTGGATATTTTATTTGGATTCCTTATTTTCTGCTGATGTTTGTGGATATTTTTATATTATTTATAGGATTTTATTTGAATTTATAGCAAGTTTTGAAGTTTGGGAAATTTCATAATTTCAAAATTTTACAAATAAGTCCCTGGTCCAACTTGGTTGAACCAAGTCAAAGACCTGGCTCGGGTCGGGTCAACCGACCGAGCCACTCTCTTCTCTCTCTCCCTCTCTCGTGCTCGAGCCCGTGCTCGACCTCCTCTGGCGTTCGTGTCGCCCGCGCCGTCGCCGCCCTACTCCGGCCAGCTCCGCCGCCGTGATGTGGGGCAAACGACTCCCCTCACTCCGCTCTTCCTCCTCACCGGAGGGATTCGTGCTCTGCTTCCTCCCGCGGCCGCGCGTAACCCAATCCCCTAGGGTTAGGGTTTCGGTGCCGGCGCCGCTTCTCTCCTTCTCCAGCGTGCTCGCCATGGCTGGGCGCAGAGCTCCGCCCTCTGTGCCGCCGTGGTGCGGTGGTGCTGGTCCACGACCTCCGTGTGCCCCCTCCAACGGTAGCGCGGGCACTGCCTCGCCGCCGTGGAGCTACGGCCATGGACGCATGGTGAGTTCCTTCTTCCTCTGCTCTACTATTTCTCGACCCTCTGCTAGCAGCTGATGCATGTAAAATGCATACATGAACTTTACATTTTATTACATGTTATTCCATGTTATTTGCATCATATAAGGGTTATATTCATGATTTATATTGAGTTTTGGGGATAATTAACAACTTCCCCATTTTTCTGGAATTAACCCTGCGCTGTCAGAAAACCCCTTTTTCTATATTTTGATGTTTCAGGGACCCAAACGACGTCCAAATGACCTGAAACTTTACGGGGATCACTTTTTTGGAAGGAACGAAACGTAGGCGCAAAGGAATCGAAGAAACGGAGACCAGAAGGCAGAAAGGGGTGGGCCCATGCGGCCAGATTCCCTGACCGTGTGGGCCCCCATCCTGGCCCTCGGGCCTCCGCTGCCGTCGATCTTTCTTCCCGAAGCTTCGTCTTGACCTAAAAACGACTATATATAGACCCCCCCAGGGCTTTCGCGAAAGGGAGCGCCGCCGAAACAAGAAACCACGAAACAGAGACCTGGAGCTGAAGATTGGAGGGGGAAAACTCCGGCGGGGCGCTGCCGGTGTGGTCTCCTTCCCCTCCAACAACATCTCCACCGACACCATGATGAAGAGGGAGTAGTCCACCCTGGACTATGGGTTTGTGGAAGTAACTTATGTATCTCTCCTCTCTATGAGCTTCACTAATTAGTACCGTATGAGCTGCTGAACATGATTACGGTCATCTATGTAATTCCTTTGTGGTGGATCTTTATTATGAGTTAATACATGTTTGAGATTGCAATGGTTTTGTTTCAGTTATGAAAGTAGATGCATATTATGTACCCCGTTCTTATTTACTTGTCATGATCAAGCATGTTTATGAGAGCATGTGAGGGGGAACGTGTGCATTAGTTGGAGTAACGGGGGTGGCTAGTGCAGTGAACGTGAGAGAAGTTCTGCGATCCACTTGGGTTTTCTACCTTACTTTGTTGCCTCACTAGGGATAAACAAAAATACCATGCTACCGGAGAGTGGATGTGACCTTGGCCACTATCTCCATGACTAGATCTAGCATGTTCTTATTTTAACTTCATGTCATTGAACTTATTGCTATGCTCTGATTTATCTTAATTACTAAGGTGTTATGATTTAGTTCGCATCTTGGTGGAGCATAAGAGAGAGAACAACTTATACTTGAGATCTCTATGTTAGGACGTGATGCCCATATTATTAATAACTTGTCAAACCATGTCTTGCCATCTTACATGTTAATTTTAGTGTTCCATTGTCTACCACGTTATCAAGAGAGAGTGCATTTGTGAAACCATGAACCCCGGTCCATTTTTAATCATAAGAAACACCTTTCCAACACTTTTATCACCACTTTTGTTTGCTGCCATTATTAAATCCGAAAATACAAAAACACTTTTACATCTTGCATTCATCATAAAAAACCAAAAATATCATTTATCATTACTACCATCATCCTTGCATATTTATTTTACCATCATTGCATATTTACTACTGTTTGCATATTTATTTTATTATCATTCTCACACCTTGTGCTTGACAACCACTTGGTGAGGTTGAGGGCACAAAACAATTTATTTTGTTGCAGGTTCTCAAGAGAAGGATAAGGAGATAACACCTGAAATACTGGTTCCCCGAGAGTTCGATATTAAACCCTCGAGTCACCCCTCGTGGGGAAAACTGTCTTCCACTACTACATACACTCTGCACTTGGAGTCTCAACCTAACCCATTTACTTTTCACGCAGGTACCACACGAAGGGCTCAAGACGTTTTCTGGCGCCGTTGTGGGGTAACTACGTGAAGGGCCATCAAGACGTTTTCTGGCGCCGTTGCCGGGGAACCATAGCTGAAAGGTTTATCCAAGGATCACTCACATCAAGTCAACTTCATCACCAACTTGTGTAACAACCTAAGCTTGGGGAGTTGCACCTACGTGAGCATCATCTTATCCATCTTTACCTACAATCATTTTATTTTGTTTTGTTCTTGTCTTGCATATCATCTTTATATTTCGGTTTGCATATTTATATTCAGTTTTGCATTTTGTGTTGCATTTGTTATTTCGAGTTGCATTAGTGTCATTTTACTTTCAGTTTTGCATAAAAAATTAAAAACACATAAAAACTTGTTGAAATGGGAGATAGAACTAAATTGTGTGACTACACAAACACTCCTAATGATCAATTTATTGCTAAGCCTATCACCACACCTGAGATTACTGCTGAGAGCTATGAAGTTAGTCCTAGTTTGTTAAACTTGATAACTAGGGAACAATTTGGTGGTAGTGCTGTTGAGGATGCCTCTATGCATCTTCATGATTTTATTGAAATCTGTGACATGCAAAAGTTTAAAAATGTTGAAAGTAATGTCTTAAAACTGAAGTTATTTCCTTTCTCACTTAGAGGAAAAGCTAAAGAGTGGCTACATTCATTACCTACTGGTAGTATTAATTCTTGGGATGATTTAAAAGAAGCTTTCATTAAGAAATATTATCCCCCTGTTAAAATACTGCAAAATAGAAACAATATCCTCTCTTTTAGGCAAAATGTTGCCATGGCTTGGGATAGGATTAAACTCATGCTTAGAACTTGTCCATCACATGGGGTTAATGAATGGACCATTTTACACTCTTTTTACAATGGTCTAAATTACATGTCTAGAAATATACTTGATTCAGCTGCTGGAGGTGCTTTCATGGGAAAAACTATTTAGAAGCTAAGAACATTTTGGAAAGTATCTTGCAAAATTATAGTCAATGGCATACTGATAGAGCACCTAGTTCATCTAAGAAAGTGAACTCTATAGAAGAAACAAATGATTTGTCATCTAAAATGGACACCATTCTTGCTTTTATTAATAAACAAAATTTTGAAAATATGCCTTTGCAAGAACTAGTTGGTAATAATCCTGAAAATGTTGATGTCAACTTCATTAGGAACTATGGTAATAATGGGTATGGTAACAACAATTATAACTCTTATAATAAACCCCCATATGTTCCTAACAACCGTCCTTTAGTGCCATATCCTAATGCTAATGATAAATGGAAGCCTATGTCATCAAGCAATGATAATTTCGAAGCAAATAAAATTCTTATTGAACAAGTTGCTAGTCATAATACCATGATACAAGAGTTGAATAAATCTGTTGCTTCTATTAGTTCTGATATTAGAGGTTTACAACTCCAAGCTGCAGGACTAGACAAAGCCTTGTCAAAACTAGCTGATAATCAAGCCACTTTATTGAGTATGTCTGCAGGGAAACCACAAGCACCACCCACGGTTGGGATGAATTCTATTAATATTGCTGAAAGTGTCCCTTCTACTTTGGAGGGAACTCTTAATGAACTGCTTGAATATCCTGAATATTTGTTGCCATTTATGTCTCAACTTGTTGGTTTAAAGGAAGAAGTTAATGAAACTAAAAATGATGAATCTCTTATATTAGTTATGTTAGAGAAAAAAGTTGAGGAAGTTAAAATGCTTAGTGAAGTTAAGGAACCATTTGTTGATTTAGAGAAGTGTAGCTTGCATGAATTAATTTCTATCTTACAAAAATTTGCAAGTGATCCTTCTGTTAATATTAACCAGGCTGGTTTTGGTTCCTATATTGCTAATCATGTCTTAAAAGAAAAGATTGCTAGGTACAATCAAGAAGCTATGATACCACCTAAGCTTGGGGATATCTGGATCCCTAAGGTACTAGTAACCATTGGAAAAGAGACACACCATGCATTTGATCTAGGATCTAGTGTCTCTATATTATCTAAAGAACTATATGAAGTCCTTGAACTTAAAAATATTGAGAAATGCTCTATTGAACTTGCACTTGCTGATGATTCCATTAGACATGCTCTAGGAAAAGTAAGTGATGTTATGGTAGAGTTACACATGACTTTTGTGCCTGTTGATTTTCTAATCATGGACATGGGGAATAAAACCTCTAGTCCTATTATTTTGGGAAGACCTTTTCTTCGTACTACAGGTGCCATTATTGATTCAAAGGAAGGGAATGTGAAGTTTCAGTTTCCACACAAGAAGAGCATGGAACACTTCCCAAGGAAGAGGGACACACCAAGGTTCAAGCTCCCTCATGAGCTACGTCCCCTTTGATTATCAAGTAAGTAAGCCTAGCTATATGGCTATAAAGAAAGCGCTTTACGGGAGGCAACCCGGTTGTTTTTGTTTGAGATTTTCTTTGAGTCCTCTTGCTGTAACAAGAGAGTAGTTTGTTAGTTTTGTTTCTGGGATTTTTAATAAAGAACCAAGTTTTACCTATTTTGGGTTTGAAAAGTTGCTATTCATTTTCGGAGAGTTTTCTGCCTGCACGAAGTCTGTGCACGGTTTGATTTTTCATTTTTTATCTGTAACTCCGATTGAGCTGTAATTTGAACTGTAGCTTCAACTTTTCATCCTCTGTATACGTGATTTTTTCAGATTTTTCTGACGAGTTTAAGTAGGGTAGAAAAATGCGTTTTGCTGCTGCTGTTTTTCTGGACAGATTCTGTCTTGATATTGTTTGATGCATTCTTTGAGCTTTTTGCTTGAATCTTTTTGATTCAATTGAGTTTATGAGTAGGCATACAACATTATATACTCTCTGGACATTCATATGAATTTTTGCCTAAGGATTTTATGCAGCAAGGAACCTATTTGTTTATCACTACTAATATCACCCCACAGAAAAGAAATGGGAGAAACGGTGTTTTGAAGTTTTTTCACAGGGATTAGAGGAGCTGCACCAAGAGCTATCCAAGGATGGTGAAGACCATAAGCTTGGGGATGTCAAGACAACCCCACTGACCAACACACTCTCGGTTTGCACACGTCTAACTTCTGTTTTTCGATCAAAGCACTTTATCGTATAAACTTGGAGCGTCTGTTTTTTTTGCTTTTGTTATTTCGGTTTGTTAATAAGACCACCACTATCATTTATATATGAGAGAGCTACTGGAAGTTTGGGTTGAATTATGTTGGATGCTATTAAATATATTGGGATAGGGATGTTTGAGTTGATTTTAAAAGATACATATAGTTGCATAATTCATGTGCTTTGAATGAATGTTAATTTGCAAGTGTGTTGTCAAGAGCTATCTTTTACCATGTTTAGATGTTGAATTTTAACTTTACTTGGTTTAACATGGATTGATTAGTTCTATGGACACTTATGCATGCATTTAGATGGTCAACTTTCTCCCTATTGCTAGCCCAAAAATTACAACAAGTAAAAAGCTTGTTTCCCAACACCTTCAACCAAAGTTTTTCCAGTGAGTCCACCATATCTACCTATTAGCTTTATGCTATTCCAAGTATGTTTATCATGTTATATTGTGTTATCTACATTTCTGAATTTAAATGCTTATGTTATTGATTGTCATGGGAAAAATTGGTTAAAAGCTCTCACGAACTTGATGCACAATTTACTTTTATTGCATTTAATAAGCATGAACCATTGTGATTAAAATTATGAAGTTGTGGGCTTGACAATTGTTTTGGTTGGGAGTTAGCCCATATGTGCTGTCACATGGCAAGCTTTCAACATTGCACTTATTTATATTTAGTTGATGTCATGTACTTTTGTTTATGGATGCCTATCATGGGTGAAATGAATGTGGATACTTAGTAAGTTCAAAGAGTTTGTATAAATGGTTAGAGAAATGCCTGGGCCGCTAATCTAAGCCATGCATCATTCATGGTGGAAATTTACAGCATAACCATAATGTTCATTCAGTGATGCACCTCATAATAAAAAGCTATACCCATAGTAAATAAAAGAGTGCTGAGATTGTTCATTGTCTGTTTGTCTTGTTGTTTTGACATGGGCTTGTTCATGTCAAGGGGCAAGAGGTACCCCAGTGCAGTTCTTGATGATACTATTATTACTTGCAATGACCTTTATTTGAATTTACTTTGTGGACCAAAGTGAGTAACACATGGTGTAGGTACTTGTATTCAAGGGACATGAGACATTCAACCAATACATTGTCAAGCACACCACTCATATTTGCTTTCACTTTAAACATTAATCATTCAAGATGCTATGATAGGGGTAATGAGAGCTCCACACCAATGACTACCACATTGCAAGCATTAACTTAAGTAGAAGTGTTTGGAAGTTAGATGAAACTTATTCATGCTTTACCTCTACTTATTTATCTATCCAAAGTGTCCACCTTTTATATTCAGTTTTCATAAGAAGTACTCTATGACCACCATAGGATGTTTTTACTTTTCATTATGCATACATTTGGTCCATAGTACTTTCTTCTATATTACACTTTGTGAATTTATCATTGAACATCTTTACATTGAGTATTTGATATCACTTCATAATTTATCTTGCATATTGTTATTCCTTTGAAGAATGAATCATTTGACTCTATGTAGCAATAGTAATCACCTTTGATATCCATTGATAGTATTAAAATGCAAAGTCCATGTTAGTTTTATCACCTTCATACTCGGGACGAGCATGGGTTAAGCTTGGGGATGTTGATGCATGTAAAATGCATACATGAACTTTACATTTTATTACATGTTATTCCATGTTATTTGCATCATATAAGGGTTATATTCATGATTTATATTGAGTTTTGGGGATAATTAACAACTTCCCCATTTTTCTGGAATTAACCCTGCGCTGTCAGAAAACCCCTTTTTCTATATTTTGATGTTTCAGGGACCCAAACGACGTCCAAATGACCTGAAACTTTACGGGGATCACTTTTTTGGAAGGAACGAAACGTAGGCGCAAAGGAATCGAAGAAACGGAGACCAGAAGGCCGAAAGGGTGGGCCCACGCGGCCAGATTCCCTGACCGCGTGGGACCCCCATCCTGGCCCTCGGGCCTCCGCTGCCGTCGATCTTTCTTCCCGAAGCTTCGTCTTGACCTAAAAACGACTATATATAGACCCCCCAGGGCTTTCGCGAAAGGGAGCGCCGCCGAAACACAGAAACCACGAAACAGAGACCTGGAGCTGAAGATTGGAGGGGGAAAACTCCGGCGGGGCGCTGCCGGTGTGGTCTCCTTCCCCTCCAACAACATCTCCACCGACACCATGATGAAGAGGGAGTAGTCCACCCTGGACTATGGGTTTGTGGAAGTAACTTATGTATCTCTCCTCTCTATGAGCTTCACTAATTAGTACCGTATGAGCTGCTGAACATGATTACGGTCATCTATGTAATTCCTTTGTGGTGGATCTTTATTATGAGTTAATACATGTTTGAGATTGCAATGGTTTTGTTTCAGTTATGAAAGTAGATGCATATTATGTACCCCGTTCTTATTTACTTGTCATGATCAAGCATGTTTATGAGAGCATGTGAGGGGGAACGTGTGCATTAGTTGGAGTAACGGGGGGTGGCTAGTGCAGTGAACGTGAGAGAAAGTTCTGCGATCCACTTGGGTTTTCTACCTTACTTTGTTGCCTCACTAGGGATAAACAAAAATACCATGCTACCGGAGAGTGGATGTGACCTTGGCCACTATCTCCATGACTAGATCTAGCATGTTCTTATTTTAACTTCATGTCATTGAACTTATTGCTATGCTCTGATTTATCTTAATTACTAAGGTGTTATGATTTAGTTCGCATCTTGGTGGAGCATAAGAGAGAGAACAACTTATACTTGAGATCTCTATGTTAGGACGTGATGCCCATATTATTAATAACTTGTCAAACCATGTCTTGCCATCTTACATGTTAATTTTAGTGTTCCATTGTCTACCACGTTATCAAGAGAGAGTGCATTTGTGAAACCATGAACCCCGGTCCATTTTTAATCATAAGAAACACCTTTCCAACACTTTTATCACCACTTTTGTTTGCTGCCATTATTAAATCCGAAAATACAAAAACACTTTTACATCTTGCATTCATCATAAAAAACCCAAAAATATCATTTATCATTACTACCATCATCCTTGCATATTTATTTTACCATCATTGCATATTTACTACTGTTTGCATATTTATTTTATTATCATTCTCACACCTTGTGCTTGACAACCACTTGGTGAGGTTGAGGGCACAAAACAATTTATTTTGTTGCAGGTTCTCAAGAGAAGGATAAGGAGATAACACCTGAAATACTGGTTCCCCGAGAGTTCGATATTAAACCCTCGAGTCACCCCTCGTGGGGAAAACTGTCTTCCACTACTACATACACTCTGCACTTGGAGTCTCAACCTAACCCATTTACTTTTCACGCAGGTAACCACACGAAGGGCCGTCAAGACCGTTTTCTGGCGCCGTTGTGGGGTAACTACGTGAAGGGCCATCAGCAGCTTGTGGCCGTGATTTGAACTATTGCTCAAACCCTGGCTAGGTTCGTGATGAGCAGAAGATGATTTGATGATGAATTACTCGAATTTGTGCACTGTCTCCTCTATGTGCACACAGTAGAGGTGAATGGTGTAGATCTAGCATGTGTAGATCTTCCCACAGCCTCTGAATTTACTATGGAGAGCATTTCTTGCTCACATAAGATGAAATTCTCTTTAGAAAAATAATTCTGAGCTAGAACTTGTACTAAATGATCTAGCTGTGATGAATAAGTGCTTTTAAGAATGATTTAGACAAGTTTTGCTTGCTGTGATGCCTCCTTGTAGAGTTACACAGCAGCTTGCTTGTTTAGAGATGATTTTTTTATGCTTTCCTGTGCTTCTTCCATGTGTAAGGATGTGCATAGCTCAGCTAATCCAGCTCTGTTGGTTCACTGGCTTGTGTGATGCTTTGTTAAAAACAAAATAAGAACATATACTACACTGTGGCCTTTTTCCCTTGCCTCCAATGCTCAAACAAATGCTAGAGCACACAACTTCACTCCCTTTCATCTCTCTGTCCTATTTCTTGCACAAAACAGAAGTTCTCTGTGGTGCAATTTATTTTCCTATAGCACCCTACCTTGCAGTGCAAGGCTCTGTTAAAAACAGTTGCTAAAATGAACACTCTAGCATGATTCTGTCATTTACAGAACCTGCTTAGCCTCTCACTAGCACTTATGAATCAACCTCTGTTGTAGAGCAGCTAGAGCTACGGAAGAGCTCTGATCTTGCTCCAAGGTTCAACCGTCTCCTCCTTGCTGCTTGTTTTTCCTAGAGTTTAATTGCTAGCTGAAATGGCTTGTGGTGGATGGGTTTAAGTAATCTCCATGATGTGCTTGTGGCTTGTGGTTGTTCTTGGTGAAGAACAGATGAAAATGGTGCTGCTAGATGTTCTAGTGCTTGTGAATAAGTGTGATTGGTAATGGATGTGACTTGTGTGTGCTAGTGGCTGCGGCTTGGGTATGTATTTATACAAATTTGAGCACTCATGTGCTTGTGACACTAGGATAAATGGGTTGTGGTGACTCACCTGCTTGCAGTGGCCCTCTTCTACCTCGAGCTGCCCTATTTGACCAGTCTTGCACTTCTTTTCACCTAGGAGATCAGCTCAATGCTGCTGCTGCGCAGTTCATCTCCCCATGGTGATAACTCTGAGTCATCCTTGACTCATAGATCCTATCTGATCCAGATATTTGTGTGGAAATACTTGGCTGTGAAGGAATTGGATTATGATAGTCGTTTTGAGATGATTAAACTCAAGTGTGTGGCCAATTAAGCTAATTGCTAGCTTAATAAGTGGTTTAGGGTCCATTTGCCTAATCAATATGCAAATGTGATACCATTATTGTGGGCTTAAGTTTTATTTGCTTCCTGGTTTTAATTGTGGAGTTTGTAAATTCATAAGTTGCTTTGCTTATAAGATTATGAGATCAAAATGCTCTAACAGCACTTGCTGCCTTTGCTCTTTGTTGCCTGAAGTTGGTTCTGTCCAGTGCTGCCATTATGCCTTTGCCCCTCTTTTGTTGCCTTTGGAATAATGAGCATGATCCACAATGATCAGTCCCACTGTTGCCTTTGATTTGATTTGCATTCTCCACACTTAGCCTAATTAAACCAAAGTTTTGGTTAGGCTAAACCAGGTTTCATAAATTAATATGCCAGCACCAAATGGTGTTGGCAACATTTTAACACTAACCCATATTTCTACTTCTTTGTATTATTTGTTTTGCAGGTTGAAGATCTCCTGGATAACCAGAAGTAGAAGTTTAATTTTAGGCTTTTATTTTCTCCCTTTGTATTATTCATAACTTGTTGTAAAATGAAGTTGTAGTTCTGGTTGTGAAAGACAGATTGTAATATTTGATTTGCTTGTATAAATATGGATCTGACCTTGTAGAGAAAATGGATTCAATTATGTGGTTTTAATTCAAATTGTAATTATTTAAGAAGAGATGATCTTGTGTTTGTGATCATTCAAATGTTTGAATTATGGGTATATATGTCTTGTGTTGATATCCATTGGAATGATTCATTCCCATTATTTTGAGTTGTATAATCTTGTGTTTTTGAAATATATTTTGTGTGTGAATGAGATTGGAGAAGATATAGAAATGTATTTAGTTTAAGAACTTATAAATAGGTCATGTCAAAATTTAAATGTCCATTTTGAAAAGATAGGTTTTTGAAAATAAGTCGTAGGGTTTATCGACACCTCTCGACTATCTGTCAATATCTGACTCCCAGAACATCGACACTCGTCTGGAATAATCCCTCGATTCATTTTAACACAAAAGCGCGAAAATTTTCCAGATTTCACCAAAAGATGCATGAATGCACAAATGCAAATTCCTATTTCTACCCTCTCGAGTCCTATAACTGCGGGGTATTACATCCTCTCCCCCTTAAACTAAACTTCGTCCCGAAGTTTCTTTTCTGGGGTACCTGAACAACTGTGGGTAGTTCCGTCTCAATTCCTCTTCTGTCTCCCAAGTTGCCTCTCTTTCAGAATGATTCTTCCATTGAACAAGGCAATACTTAATTGCTCTATTCCTTAATCTTTTCCATTTTTCCTTTAATATCTTCTCTGGCTGTTCCTCATATGATAAATCTGGCTGTAGGTTTAGTCCTTCAAACTCAATTGGTCCTTCTGGTGGTTTCAAACACTTCTTGAGTTGAGACACATGAAACACATTGTGAACTTGTGATAATATAGCAGGTAATTCCAATTCATAGGCTACTTCACCTTTCCGGCTTAAAATTCTGAATGGTCCTATGTATCTGGGACTCAACTTTCCTTTTACTCCAAATCTCTTTACTCCTTTGGTAGGACTAACTCTTAGATATACCATATCTTGTACCTCTGGTTCCCACTGTCTCCTAGATAGATCAGCATAACTCTTCTGTCTACTCTGAGCAATCTTCAATCGATCCCGAATAATATCAATGATGGCGTTGTTCCTTAATATATTCAGGTGCAAATTCTTTACTCTCTCCTACTTCAAACCAACAGATAGGTGATCTACACTTTCGTCCGTACAGAGCTTCAAATGGTGCCATTTTAATACTGCTTTGATAACTGTTGTTATAGGAAAATTCAGCTAACGCCAAATGCTCATCCCATGATCCTCCAAAATCAAGAACACAAGCTCTTAACATATCCTCTAAGATCTGATTTGTTCTCTCTATCTGTCCGCCAGTTTGTGGGTGATAAGCAGTACTATACTTCAAATGTGAACCTAACTTATTGTGAAGTTGTCTCCAAAAAGCTGCCGTGAATATGGATCCACGATCGGACACTATACTTTGTGGAACTCCATGTTTACTTACTATCTCTTTTACATATATGTCTACCAATTGTGATGCATTATCTTTCTGATTGATTGGAATAAAATGAGCACTTTTTGTTAACCGGTCAACTATTACCCATATCGCATCCTTATTCCTCCTAGTTTTGGGTAATCCAGTGATAAAATCCATACTTATTTCTTCCCATTTCCACTTTGGAATTGGTAGTGGTTGTAGTAACCCTGCTGGACTCTGATGTTCAGCTTTCACTTGTCTGCAAGTATGACATTCTGCTACATATCTGGCAATTTCTCTCTTCATATTGTTCCACCAAAATACTTTCTTCAAATCCATGTACATCTTGGTACTTCCAGGATGTATAGAATAAGGTGTCTCATGTGCTTCCTTCAAGATTACCTCCTTGATTTCTGGAATTGCAGGCACACAGATTCTACCGTGATACCATAACGACTCATCTTCCGTTTTCAAAGTAAATTCAGACTCTCTACCTTCTTGAATTCTACGGATTTCCTCTGAGATAAATTCATCATCCTTTTGTCGGAAGATAATATTTTCTTTCAATTCCATATCTATCTCTCCAACAATATCCATAGCCATAATATTATTCAGCTCTGGTCCTTCCCAAATCTCAATTCCAGCTCTTTCTATCTCCCTTCTCAACTCCTTGGGCATCCTTTTTCCATCAAAGGATTGCATGTAACCTTACGACTTAAAGCATCTGCTACCACATTAGCTTTTCCTGGTGTATAATTGATTGCTAAATCATAATCTTTGATCAGCTCTAACCATCTCCTTTGTCTCATATTCAATTCCTTTTGTGTAAAGAAATACTTCAAACTCTTGTGATCCGTGTATAGTTCACACCTTTCTCCATAAAGGAAATGTCTCCATTGCTTCAAAGCATAAACTACTGCTGCTAACTCCAAATCATGGGTAGGGTAATTAAGTTCATGTGGCTTTAACTGCCTTGATCCGTATGCAATCACCTTATGATCTTGCATAAGCACACATCCTAATCCATTTTTGGATGCATCACAATAAACTGTGTATACTTTTCCAGTTTCTGGTACTGCTAACACAGGTGCTGTTGTCAATTTCCTCTTGAGTTCTTGGAAACTTTGTTCACACTTCTCCGTCCATTCAAATGGTACATTTTTCCTAAGTAATTTAGTCATTGGCCCGGCTATTTTTGAAAATCCTTCTATAAATCTCCGATAATATCCGGCCATTCCTAAAAATCCTCTAATTTCCTTAGGGTTCTTGGGTGCTTCCCAATCCAATACTGCCTTTACTTTTTCAGGATTAACTGCAATTCCCTCCTTACTAATCACATGACCAAGAAATTCTACTTGATCCAACCAAAACTCACACTTACTGAATTTGGCATATAACTGATGTTCCCTTAGTGTCTGTAACACAATACTCAAGTGTTGTGCATGATCTTCCTTGGTTTTGAATAGACCAATATGTCATCAATGAACACTATCACAAACTTGTCCAAGTATGGCATGAAAATCTTGTTCATCAAGTTCATGAAAATTGCTGGTGCATTGGTCAAACCAAACGGTACTACTAAATACTCATGATGTCCATATCTTGACACAAATGCTGTTTTGGGAATATCCTCAGGTTTAATCTTTATCTGGTGGTATCCTGACCTCAAATCTATTTTAGAAAATACCCCTGCTCCTCTTACTTGATCAAACAGATCTTGTATCCTTGGTAGCGGGTATTTATTCTTGATAGTCACACTATTCAAGTTACGGAAATCTCCACACATTCTTCTTCCTCCATCTCTTTTATCCACAAATATCACTGGTGATCCCCAAGGTGATACACTTTCTCTTATGAATCCTTTAACTTCCAACTCATCTAATTGCTCTTTGAGTTGTACCAATTCCTTGGGTCCCATCTTATATGGTGCTTGTGCAATAGGTGCTGTACCAGGAATCAAATCTATGGTGAACTCAATTTCACGATCCGGTGGCATCCCTGGTAACTCATCTGGAAATACATCCTGAAATTCTTTAACCACTGGGATTTCTTCTATCTTAGCTTCCTTCATAGCATTCAACTGTAAATCTGCTCTTAACTGACTATGCTTATCCCCTTGGTATACTGTTCTCATACCTCCTGGTCCTCTCAAAGACACTGTCTTCTCTGCACAATCTATTTGAGCTCCATGATCAGATAACCAGTCCATCCCTAAGATGACTGCTATATCTTTCATGGGAATTACTAGCAAATCAGCGTCATAAACGCGATCACAGATCATAATTACTTGATCCATTTTGACTTGCGTTACTAACAATTTTCCCCCGGCCGACATGACCGTTATGGGTACTTCTAACGGCTGACATCTAATCCCATATGCATCCACAAATTGTTGCGAAATAAAAGATGTAGTAGCTCCAGTATCAAACAAAACTTTGCCAGGATGAGAAAGGATTTTGAGCGTACCGATCACCACGTTGTCGGTGTTGTTGACTTGCTCCAAACTGGTGCAATTCAGCCTTCCATATGGCTTCCCTTTGCCCTTATCTGCTGCATTCCTTCCAAATCCTCCATTCCTTGGCTTGAATCCTCCTCCACCCTGGTTATTTCCTCCACCAGTTCCTCGGCTTACTTGTTGATTCTGTTTATTTGGGCAGTCCGGCTTAATATGCCCAGCTTGCCCACATCCAAAACAAATGATCTTGGGCTTCTGGCAATCTTTTGCCATATGTCCCCTCATTCCACAACTATTGCAGATGATGTGATTCATGGGGTTAGGATTCCTCTGCATAGGTTTCCTCACATCCGTTCTAAGCTTAGGCTTGAAACGTAGATTTGGTGGTTGTCGTTGGACTTGAAACTTCCTTGGTTCCATCCTTGCTTTCTTCCTTCTTTCTTCCTGGAGTAGCTTATAATCATCCTCCAATGTTATTGCTGCATCTACCAGCTCCTGAAACTCCTTTGGTTTGGTCAACCTTAACTGCATCTTCATAAAAGGACTCAGACCCTTCATGAATCTCTTCTTCCTTTTCTCCTCAGTGTCTACTTCATCCAATGCATACCTCGATAACATGTTGAACGCACTGACATAACGTCCAACAGGTAACTCATTCTGTCTCAGATTCTCAAACTCCCTCCTTTTCAATTCCATAATACTTTCAGGAACATGTGCTTCCCTAAACCTCTTCTTAAACTCCTCCCAAGTTACAACATGATCAGCAGGTAGTGTTGCCACTATGGCTTCCCACCATGATGCTGCTGGTCCGGTAAGCAAATGAGTTGCATACCTAACCTTCTCCTCATCAGAACATCCAACTGTGTTGAGCTTTCGTTCAGTATCTGCCACCCAATCTTCTGCGTCCATAGGTTCTGGAGCTCTTGCAAATGGTATGGGTCTAGCATTTTGGAAATCTGATAGAGTCACTCCTTTAAGTACTTCATCCCTTCCTCGTCCTGCCTGTATTTCCAGCAAATCTTGCAGAAATTTATTCTGCCTTTCCTGGTCTTGGCGCCTGCCTTCTTCCACCATCTGCATATACTGCATGAAACTTTGCTCCGTGATTGGCCTTGGTGGTGGTGGTATTCCTCCTGCATCTGCATCTTGCTTCTCCTTAAGTTCGCGTTCTTGCCTCTGCACATCACTCTCCTCACCAACGTACGCCATTACCCTCTAGTCCTGTTACATCGAATCAGAACTCTCCATTACATTATGCATATGCACTTCGAGTCCTATTCCATGCACAAGTACTAGTCAAACAATGGAAAACAGAAAAATCCAAAGAACACAAAACTTTTCAAACATATACCATGTATTATACATGTAGGATTACAAACATGGGTACAAAATAATAACACACTCTAAAAGTGAGTAGGTCTCACTTATTGCTACCAGCGTCCTTACAATACTACGTACAATACCCTATATTAAACATATTACACAACTACTGCTTCACTCCGTCCTGCTCTTCTTCACTTTTCCGTATACTTCCCAGGCTTCCAGTGACAGTTACGCCTGGTCCTCCTGAGAATCCCGGGTAACTTCACACTAGTGGTAGGCTGATATTCAGGGTCAGATGGGCTTGCTTCTAACGTCATATCCGTCATGGCAAGTAACTATCAAGATACTTGTATGCCGCTGCTTCCCCATCGTAAACATCCTCATCTCCATAACCCTCGCCTCCATCATCGTACCCAGTTGGTACTGCCTCAAAGTTATTGAAATACCCTCGTGATTCGTCTCCCTTCTCCGTCTTCGGGTAATACTTGGTCTCGTACGCATACTTCCATTCCTCATCTTCCTCCTCAGAATCTATTTTTATTGGCTTACTTGACTCACCAACTCTAGGCTTCCTCCTAGGGGTATGACTAGTAACTTCCGGTCTCCCGGATCTCCTGGAATTCTTATGGGATCACTCAGTGTACCCTGATAAGGTTCTTCATCCCAACCTGTGGCACTTGGTACTTCAGGTTCCCAACTCTGCCATCCATTCTCCTCATCAACTAAGACATAACCTGAGTGTGGTGGTGTATAGTCAGGATAAATTGGGGTATCGGGTTCTACTTCCTCCACATACCTAGCTGGTGTGGGTGGTGGATCAGTGTATCCCTTCTCTGCTTCATACCTCAGTATATCACACTTTTCCTGAATAACTTCAGGACTGGAGTACTGCTCTATCATGGCTTCTACCTCTCCAGCTACTACTCCGAACGTCTTATGATACGCCCGAATCATCTTGAGACAACTGTCCATGAACTCAGCCACATCACGTGGATTAGTTTTCAGGAAAGCCTTATAATCCACTGGACCCTCAAGCCGGTAATTCGCACTCGGAATAGCGTTAAACGGTGTTTCCACCAACGCATAACTCTTGGATGTCCTTATCTCAGTAACTGCTCTGACAGCAGCAATCTGGAAAGCTACTTCCACATTCTTCGCTTCTCCAAAGGGCATTTTGAATCCCATCTTTAGTTCAGGCGGTAACTTGAGTGCTACACGGTACAGGGCTAAAATTGACCCGTCGTAAAAACTCATCACTTTCACTATCACCTTGGTTTTGATACCAAGAAAATAGATCAGTTGCTGAAGCATTTCCGCCCAGCTTCCCCGAAAAACACCCTTGCCCAACTCAGCATCTCTCACACGAACCGACCTGGGACCTCGTTTCTCCATCCTAGCTGTTATAGCCAAAAAGGATATCAGAATTGAAATGAAGTAATAATTGCATGATAATGCTATTCTCAAGTGAATATCAATCATAACAAATTAAAACTCAATTCATTCTAAGGCCTCGCACACCTACAGGTTTTTCCCTTTAATAGGTTTCCAACCTAAGGTCTAGCAATTGCTCTGATACCATCTGCGGTGACCCAGCACACCACTGCATATTGTAGTGTACAAGTCGTTGACATAACACCCACGGAAGGACTAATCCGTAAATATTACATCACTCAGAGTAGTACAACAGAAACATTGCGGGTCCACTTTATTACACACTGCTAAAGATTACAAGCCAGAAATGCATAAAAACATCGACGTCTTCCTCTGACATGGGAGGAATGTCTATTATTGCGATGTTGACAGGAGTCAACCTACAAGCGATAGAAAACAGCAAACTAAGAACCATATTGGCTCAGCCGCTAAGTAGTACTAGTCTAGTCCTGCTCGGCCAGGTTCATACTATATAGATTCTAGGTCTCCACCTCTTCTTCTTCGACGTCGTCAGCTCCGTAGGCAATGATGTAGTCGACGCCCTCTACTCCTCCAGACAGATCAGGTGCCTCAAAGTACACCTCGTCAGCATGGTATGCACCATAGCTCTCCTCAATGGCCTCCTCAGAGTCTAAGCAGGATCAAAGGAAACGAATGAGTAACAGCGTTACTCAGCAAGTTCAGCTAAATGCTTAGATAAGTGGTATGCACTAACTACGATCCTGACCAAAAAGTCATGGATGAGTATGCATTTTTTAAAACATTTTTAGGAAAAGGTCCATTTTATTTAAAGAAAACTATGCCCCCAGTCTCCACGGGTCTTTAGTCATCACTTGGGATGCCTTTCCCGCGGCGTTCTGTAGTTCCCTCCTGGAACAAGGATGTGACAGTCACAATTTCTTTGTTTAACTCTGCAGAGCTGCACCACTTTACCCAACAGCAGCCTGGCTCTTTATGCTCTCTCGCACACCATTTGTGCTATAGCCAGAACTCAGGGCAACAAGTCATGTGGAGTCGCTTCCCGGCACAACGCATATCCGCCCCTTATGACCCAGTCTGGTATAAACCAAAGACTCGTCACCACTCCCAGCTCTATTCCAAATCACCCCGTCGGGTGGGGAAGGTATGCGCTCCCACGCTGTTGGCCGCCGCAACGGACGCAACCAGGTAATAGTCTGCCGAGGATATGCGAACGAAGGAAGAAACCTCTGACGAGCCCATCCATAGTGAATCTGTTGGTTGATGCTTCAATACGGCGCAAGGATCACTGGGCCATGGGTTATTAATCCTAGGTATATACTTTCCCGTACAATGGAACCTCCACCACAACATCAAACCATGGTTCCATTGCCAGCCAACAATATATATGTATAGCAATTCACATCATTCGAAAATAGGTTTTTCTTTTTCATGCAATGATAAACCATAGTACTTTGCAATTACTTTGATAAAATTAATCAAGTAGGACATGCAAGTTGGAACTTGCCTTGAGACTGACAGGTAATGCAGTCTAAAGCTTCCGACGAATTGGGACCCTCGCGTTCTGAAAATCAATATCATTGTCTGTATGAGACAATGTTGAAAAACCAAATACATGCCAATATGCATAGAATGAGATGATTTTTATTCTTTCCCAAAATTCCCCAGAGTTTTGTTAAGGATTTCTTTTTAAAAATTTCTTTGATTTGAATTTTAGTTAGGATGAGTAACATGACAGTCATAATGTAGTTCAAATTATACTTTGAACTTGATACATAATTTTCCCATATTATTTTCTTTTGAAAATAATTTGAAATATTTCAAAGTCATTTCCACTTAAGGATCATTTGAATTTTTTGCAAGAAATAGTTTTCAATAAATCAAGTGGATATTTTATTTGGATTCCTTATTTTCTGCTATGTTTGTGATATTTTTATATTATTTATAGGATTTTATTTGAATTTATAGCAAGTTTTGAAGTTTGGGAAATTTCATAATTTCAAAATTTTACAAATAAGTCCCTGGTCCAACTTGGTTGAACCAAGTCAAAGACCTGGCTCGGGTCGGGTCAACCGACCGAGCCACTCTCTTCTCTCTCTCCCTCTCTCGTGCTCGAGCCCGTGCTCGACCTCCTCTGGCGTTCGTGTCGCCCGCGCCGTCGCCGCCCTACTCCGGCCAGCTCCGGCCAGCTCCGCCGCCGTGATGTGGGGCAAACGACTCCCCTCACTCCGCTCTTCCTCCCCAACGGAGGGATTCGTGCTCCGCTTCCTCCCGCGGCCGCGCATAACCCAATCCCCTAGGGTTAGGGTTTCGGTGCCGGCGCCGCTTCTCTCCTTCTTCTCCAGCGTGCTCGCCATGGCTGGGCGTAGAGCTCCGCCCTCTGTGCCGCCGTGGTGCGGTGGTGCTGGTCCACGACCTCCGTGTGCCCCCTCCAACGGTAGCGCGGGCACTGCCTCGCCGCCGTGGAGCTACGGCCATGGACGCACGGTGAGTTCCTTCTTCCTCTGCTCTACTATTTCTCGACCCTCAGCTAGCAGCTTGTGGCCCTGATTTGAACTATCGCTCAAACCCTGGCTAGGTTCGTGATGAGCAGAAGATGATTTGATGATGAATTACTCGAATTTGTGCACTGTCTCCTCTATGTGCACACAGTAGAGGTGAATGGTGTAGATCTAACATGTGTAGATCTTCCCACTGCCTCTGAATTTACTGTGGAGAGCATTTCTTGCTCATAGAAGATGAAATTCTCTTTAGAAAAATAATTCTGAGCTAGAACTTGTACTAAATGATCTAGCTGTAATGAATAAGTGCTTTTAAGAATGATTTAGACAAGTTTTGCTTGCTGTGATGCCTCCTTGTAGAGTTACACAGCAGCTTGCTTGTTTAGAGATGATTTTTTTATGCTTTCCTGTGCTTCTTCCATGTGTAAGGATGTGCATAGCTCAGCTAATCCAGCTCTGCTGGTTCACTGGCTTGTGTGATGCTTTGTTAAAAACAAAATAAGAACAGATACTACACTGTTGCCTTTTTCCCTTGCCTCCAATGCTCAAACAAATGCTAGAGCACACAACTTCACTCCCTTTCATCTCTCTGTCCTATTTCTTGCACAAAACAGAAGTTCTCTGTGGTGCAATTTATTTTCCTATAGCACCCTACCTTGCAGTGCAAGGCTCTGTTAAGAACAGATGCTAAAATGAACACTCTAGCATGATTCTGTCATTTACAGAACCTGCTTAGCCTCTCACTAGCACTTATGAATCAACCTCTGTTGTAGAGCAGCTAGAGCTACGGAAGAGCTCTGATCTTGCTCCAAGGTTCAACCGTCTCCTCCTAGCTCCTAGCTGCTTCTTTTTCCTAGAGTTTAATTGCTAGCTGAAATGGCTTGTGGTGGATGGGTTTAAGTAATCTCCATGATGTGCTTGTGGCTTGTGGTTGTTCTTGGTGAAGAACAGATGAAAATGGTGCTGCTAGATGTTCTAGTGCTTGTGAATAAGTGTGATTGGTAATGGCTGTGACTTGTGTGTGCTAGTGGCTGCGGCTTGGGTATGTATTTATACAAATTTGAGCACTCTTGTGCTTGTGACACCAGGATAAATGGGCTGTGGTGACTCACCTGCTTGCGGTGGCCCTCTTCTACCTCGAGCTGCCCTATTTGACCAGTCTTGCACTTCTTTTCACCTAGGAGATCAGCTCAATGCAGCTGCTGCGCAGTTCATCTACCCATGGTGATAACTCTGAGTCATCCTTGACTCATAGATCCTATCTGATCCAGATATTTGTGTGGAAATACTTGGCTGTGAAGGAATTGGATTATGATAGTCGTTTTGAGATGATTAAACTCAAGTGTGTGGCCAATTAAGCTAATTGCTAGCTTAATAAGTGGTTTAGGGTCCATTTGCCTAATCAATATGCAAATGTGATACCATTATTGTGGGCTTAAGTTTTATTTGCTTCCTGGTTTTAATTGTGGAATTTGTAAATTCATAAGTTGCTTTGCTTATAAGATTATGAGATCAAAATGCTCTAACAGCACTTGCTGCCTTTGCTCTTTGTTGCCTGAAGTTGGTTCTGTCCAGTGCTGCCATTATGCCTTTGCCCCTCTTTTGTTGCCTTTGGAATAATGAGCATGATCCATAATGATCAGTCCCATTGTTGCCTTTGATTTGATTTGCATTCTCCACACTTAGCCTAATTAAACCAAAGTTTTGGTTAGGCTAAACCAGGTTTCATAAATTAATATGCCAGCACCAAATGGTGTTGGCAACATTTCAACACTAACCCATATTTCTACTTGTTTGTATTATTTGTTTTGCAGGTTGAAGATCTCCTGGATAACCAGAAGTAGAAGTTTAATTTTAGGCTTTTATTTTCTCCCTTTGTATTATTCATAACTTGTTGTAAAAATGAAGTTGTAGTTCTGGTTGTGAAAGACAGATTGTAATATTTGATTTGCTTGTATAAATATGGATCTGACCTTGTAGAGAAAATGGATTCAATTATGTGGTTTTAATTCAAATTGTAATTATTTAAGAAGAGATGATCTTGTGTTTGTGATTCATTCAAATGTTTGGAATTATGGGTATATATGTCTTGTGTTGATATCCATTGGAATGATTCATTCCCATTATTTTGAGTTGTATAATCTTGTGTTTTTGAAATATATTTTGTGTGTGAATGAGATTGGAGAAGATATAGAAATGTATTGAGTTTAAGAACTTATAAATAGGTCATGTCAAAATTTAAATGTCCATTTTGAAAAGATAGGTTTTTGAAAATAAGTCGTAGGGTTTATCGACACCTCTCGACTATCTGTCAATATCTGACTCCCAGAACATCGACACTCGTCTGGAATAATCCCTCGATTCATTTTAACACAAAAGCGCGAAATTTTTCCAGATTTCACCAAAAGATGCATGAATGCACAAATGCAAATTCCTATTTCTACCCTCTCAAGTCCTATAACTGCGGGGTATTACAGAAACTCCACTAGTTTTCAGCCCAGCAGAAGCCCATGTCCAGTGAAATCGTGACGAGGCCCAACAACAACCCTAGATCGTCACTCCCTCCGTCCCTCGTTCCCTCGTGCACAGTTGCACACCCCACCCCTGCACCCCACTCGTCGCGCCGCCACCTGCTCTCCGTGCCGCGCCGCTCCCTCGCCGAGTCGCCGCGCCCCTGCCTTGCCGGTCGCCGGTGCCCTGGCTCCCTCTCCGAGCAGGCGGTCTCGGACTCCACTCCCTCGCGGCCGCCGGTCGCCAGTACAGCGCTCCCCTCCCTCGCGGCCTCGCCTACCTCGCCGGTCGTCGCCTCGTCGGTACCGCGCTCCCCTTTCTCGCGGTTTCGCCTCCCTCGCCGGTCGTCGGTCCGGCGCTCCACCTCCCTCGCGCGACCTGGGCCTGCGTCCCGCCCGGACGAGGACATCACAGTAGATCGAGCCGGCATGTGGAGTTGCGGACGAGCGCGAGCAGGACATCCATCTCTATTTTCGGGATATTCAGGATTTCCCGATCCCGAAATGTCGGGATCCCGAATTTTCGGGAACAAGAATTTTTGAGGGATTTTCGGGATTCATTTCCTAAAACCCGAACTAAATTTTTCCCGATTTTCCCCGCCCGAATATTCGGGATTTCTCGAACGCCCACCGTGAGCCTCCACCCACCAAACGAACGACCGCTTTTTTCCTTGCCTTTGCCGCGTCGCTTTGTTGACCACCGGACAAGATTTGCCTAGACTTGTCATCTTCATATCTCCTCCGGCCGCTTGCTAGTTGCTACAGCTCCTCCGGCGCTCCATCATTCCACTCAGCGCTGCAGAGAATACAGCGATTGCTTCGGTTCTCTCCAAATTGCTCGAGTTGTTGTATCAGGTGGCGAGGAACTTGGTTCGTGTTTTTGCTTACGGGGCACGCTCAATTTGATCCTTTGCAGGATCAGTAAGTAGCAACTGAGATGCCGTGAAGCAGCGATTGCCTCTGCAGAATCCCACCTCGCTGATTCTGTGCTGGAAGCGAGGGATTCGAGTCCGGCTAGCTAGGGATCATGGACGGGGCGGGATCATGGCGAGCGCCGCGACGGGGGCGATGAGCTCCCTGCTCGCCAAGCTCGCCGCCCTGCTGGGGGAGGACTGCTACCGGATGCACAGCGGCACGCGCCGGGAGGTCGCCTTCCTGCGGGACGAGCTGAGCAGCATGAACGCGCTCCTCGAGAGGCTGGCCGACGCCGAAGCGGAGGCGCCGCTCGATCCGCAGACCAGGGAGTGGAGAGGTCAGGTCAGGGACATGAGCTACGACATCGAGGACTGCGTCGATGACTACATGGACCAGCTCCGCGGCCGCGGCTCAGACCCCTCCGCAGCGGTGTCGTGGGGTTCGTTCTCGGTTACGTGCAGGCGGTGCGGGAGATGGTGTCTCGCCGTGGCATCACGGAGCAGATCCAGGAGCTCAAGGCTCGCGTCGTCGAGGCCGGCCACCGGCGGAAGCGGTACAAGATCGATGCCACCGTTACCTCCGCTCGCGTGGTGCCGGTTGATCGCCGGTTGCCGGCGCTCTATGCGGACCTGGTGGGCTTGTCGTGTCAATGGTCCGAGGGAGGAGCTCGTTAGGTTGCTCGACGATGGGGAAGAGAGGATGAAGGTGGTGTCAGTTGTGGTGCTGGGGGATTAGGCAAGACTACTCTTGCTAATCAGGTGTACCGAAGCATCGGAGATCGTTCGACTGTAAATCCTTTGTGTCCTTGTCGCAAAATCCTGACATTGGGATGATCTTTCGAACAATGCTGTCTCAACTCAAAAAGGATGATTGTGAACTAACTGGATCAGGGATACAGAGCAGCTCATCGATGAATTGAGGGATTTCCTACAGGACAAGAGGTATCTAACTATACTACTACTATAATTACTCTTAGCTGGCTGTCTCCTCATGAACATTTTGATTGTCTTGACATTATTTGTAAACTGCCAGTTTACCTTCTGCCAATACTTGTCCTTAACTCTTATTGGTGACATAGAATGCTTTGTACTAGCATTTCTGACACAATATCATGATGCAGATAACCATATATAGGTTACATTTAATCCTAGTTCTGTTTCATTTGATAGGTATTTAATCGTAATTGATGATATTTGGAGTACCCAAGCCTGGAAGATTATCAAATGTGCTTTCCGTGAGAATACTCGTGGTAGTAGAATAATTGTGACAACCAGAATTGGCACAGTTGCCAAATCATGCTCTTCCCCTGACTATGATCTTGTATATGAGTTGAGGGCGCTAAGTGAGGGTGATTCTAAAATGTTATTCTACAGAAGAATTTTTGGCTCTGAAGATGAGTGTCCTCATCAACTGAGAGAAGTTTCAGTTGAGATTGTAAGGAAATGTGGTGGTTTACCTTTGGCAGTCATTACCATGGCAAGTCTATTGACTACTAAGTCAGATGCTAGAGAAGAGTGGATGAAGGTCTGTAGTTCGATTGGTTCTGGACTCGAGAAAAACTCTGATGTGGAGGAAATGAACATGATACTATCTCTGAGTTATAATGATCTTCCTCATCATTTAAGAACCTGCATATTGTATATGAGTATGTTTCCCGAAGATTATGAGATCAGGAGGGATTATTTGATAAGAAGGTGGATAGCAGAAGGGTTCATCAAAGGTTTTGGAGGCAGAAACTTAGAGGAGGAAGGGGAATGCTATTTTAATGAACTTATAAATAGAAGCCTGGTCCAACCAGTGGATTTTCAGTATGACGGTAGAGTGTATGCTTGTCGGGTGCACGATTTGATTCTCGACCTGATTGTATCCAAGGCGGTTGAAGATAACTTTGTTACTGTAGTTACCGACAAAAGGCAAATACTGTGCTCACAAGGAAAAGTTCACCGACTCTCATTTGACTCCCCTAGCTTAGAAAACATGTTAGCACATTCCATGTCTGTTGCTCATGTTCGATCCCTGAACATATTTAGGTACTCTGAAGTAATGCCTCCTCTTTCGAACTTCCGGACCCTTAGAGTGCTAGATCTAGATGGCAATGAGAATTTGGAAAGCTGCTATCTTGAAGATATAAGGAAATTATTTCAGTTGAGATACTTACGGATTAGAGCAAGTAACATTATACTTCCAGAACAAATAGGAGAGCTGCATTCATTGATGATATTGGATCTTCTTAACTGTTATGATACAACCGAATTGCCTGCAAGTATTGCTAAACTTTGGAATTTGAAATGGTTAATAGCTCATCGTGTCAAATTGCCGAATGAGTTGGCAAGATGCAAGCTCTAGAGTTTGTCACTTGTAGTTTGGACTACACTACCCCAGTAACCGTGTTACAAGAACTGGGAAATTTGACCAAATTGAGAACCCTTGGATTGGATTGGCGCATCAGTGATGCACACAAGGATAGAATGGCATATGCGGATGATTTTGTTTCCTGTCTTGTCAAACTAGGTACTTCCAACCTTCGATATTTAACGCTCATCAGTCCATGGTCACTAGACTTCTTGCTGGATTCCTGGTCCCCTCCTCCTCACCACCTTCAGGAATTACAAATAAAAGGTTGTGTCTTAGAGAGATTCCAGTGTGGATGGCTTCACTGGCCAATCTCACCTACCTGGACATTGAGGTTAAAGTGATACAGGAAACCCTTCGGGTGCTTGCGGATTTCCCAGTCTTACAATTTCTCAAGTTATACTCAAATGTTGCAGACCCTGAAGAAAGATGTCTTGTTGTCAGCAACAATGGTTTTCCAATGTCTGAAGAAACTGAACTTCGTCCATTGGACGAATCTGACCTTCTTCGAAGGAGCGACACCAATGCTCGAAACTCTTGAATTTCAGATCATTGTGCATGAAGTGAAAACTGCATGTCGATCTGGTTCTCCTGATCTTGGCATCCGCCACCTCTCTGCCCTCAAAAACCTTGTTGTCAACATTTACTGTGAGTGTGCACGAGTTGAAGAGGTCGAGGAATTAGAGGCTGCTATTCAGGTTGCAGCCAGTATGCTTCCCAACAATCCAACACCGTATTACATAGATTTCGTGAACCAGAGATGCTAAAGGATGATGCAGGATAGTAAGAAACTTACATGTCCTTCAAAACAGAATTTCTGATCATTTTTGTTTTCGATTTTGCTGCACAAACTGGATATCCCATGGTGATTTTTTCATTTTGGTTACTTCAACCCCTTACTTTCTCTTGGTCTTGGTGAATCGATTAACTGCTCTATCCAACTTCAAGCCAAACATATCTTTGCCGTGAACTGTCTCTAGCTTGTTGACTGTTGTAAGAGACATTTTTTTTACCAGTTAATTTCAAGTAACACGTGTAATAATTTGTGCAAAAGTGCATAGGTTTTCTTGTCCAGTGGTCCTAGTGGAACCATACTGATTAAGGACATGTTACAACTTAATCCCCCTGAATATGTTCTGACATATTCAGTTGCACAAACTTCGCAAATACAATTGTGGCTTGTGTAGTACTATTTATTTGATGAATCTCCTTAGTTTTCTTACACTATTGTAGTACGATTGTGGCTTATGTAGTACTATTGTAGTACAAATATCGTATTGAGCAATATGATATGCCATAGAGGATTACATATCAGTTTTCTCCCAGTATAAATATCCTTGTAGGTGCACTCCCTTGATTAGTAACACAAATTTCTGTAAATGAAGAATGGCTTCATTGGAGCCTTTGAGAAATAGAAACCCATTGGTTACAACTAATTTGCTTACACTACAAAAAGTCATGTTTTAAGACTGCGAGACAGCACTTACCCCTGGTCTGGTTAGGTTTTCTCACATTTGATTTCCTTAATTTATAGGAAAGGCCCTTGTAGTTTGTATTGAGTTTGAAACAAAAAGCTTTATGTTACGGATGTATATTCCCGATTTAGGGCGCCTACAAAGACGTTGCTTAGCTGAATCTATTTGAACATACTCAAGAGTTTGACTCCAGATAACCACTAAATGATCACATCCCGCAATAAATTGTTGCTATGAAGATTCTTGCGGCAATGATCTGTGGGGAGACTGCATTATATATCCTGGTTTGCTCTTGAGTCTCAACTCAAACGATCGAAGTAGTATCCTATTTATCATTGATGATTTGGATTGTATTTCTTATGTCAGCCGATTGAGGGAAATACTACAGTGGTAGGTGTGGATTGAGCCAGATTGCAGGCGATGAATATTTGCACTGTGTACAAGTAATTGATTCGCCTTTGCACAAAATAATGTAATTAATTTCTGATTGGCATGGCATAGTCTCCCTTTTTTTCTTCTTATTTCGACCATAAATAGAAGACGAGGAGAAGTGGAGCCGTGAGCCGGGGAGACCATTCTTAGTCATGTACAGTGTAGATTCGTATTTACCGTCACCATCGGTGCAGATGTTTGATGTTGGCAGTAAAACTAGCCTCGGTGACTCTGATAGGCATAGGAGGCATCAGGATCCCTAATGTAACTTGGATCCTTAGTAATATTTTTTTTTAGAAAAGGGGAAAAAGCCCCAACCTCTGCATCACGAGGATGCACACATCCGTTTTATTACAAATTGAAGTACAGGTTCGAGGTTCAAAGTTTACAACTCATGGATCACAAAGTGTGGCGACGAACACTAGCGAGCGAAAAAATAAAAGGATGAGACACTTATGCATCATTGAGTCTATTAAAAATCTGCCATCCTGCTAGGTTGTAGAACGCCCGTGCGACCTTCTCAAACCGGCCACACCCAGAAACCATTTCCTCCCGTTCTTCTGAAGGGAGGAGGAAAGACCACTCGCCAAGCAGGGACGTAGCCTTGTAGATGACCTGCAAATAATTCATTTTTTTAAACGCAAGATCATTTCTACACGTCTACAGAGACCAAAGTATAGCACATACGCCGACCCGCACATGTGCCTTATCAATTTTCTGCATCCCTCTCAACCAATTCTCAAACATATTTGTGATATTGCTTGGTGGTGGTAAATTAAAGGAAAACTCTATAATTCTTCAAATAAAACGTGCAAAAGGGCAAGCAATAAAAAGATGATGAATGGACTCCTCCGAATCACAAAACTCACATTGTGTACATCCTTTCCATTTTCGCTTTGCTAAATTATCCTTCGTAAGAATAATCTGTTCAAATAGGAACCACATAAAGATCTTAATCTTTAGAGGAACTTTCAGCTTCTAAATATATTTTCGTAGAAACACTGTATGATCATTCATTAGGTCTAGATACATTGATTTAACCGAGAACACACCTGACGGAGTTAAATTCCACACAAAGATATGTCTCATTAGACAACTCGACCTCCATGAGGCGCAGCACCAAGTGCACCCACCGATCCCAGTTATTACCCATCAAATTTCGTCTGAATTCAACATTTATTGGGCGATCAGACAACACTTGTGCAACCAAAACGTTTTTCCTTCGCACAATATTGTATAAAGAAGGATACTGGACATCAAGCACACACTGACGAACATTTATCGCCACTTTTGTGCCATCACTTATTCACTTGTTGCACTTCACTGAGGATCCTTGCGGACTAAATATATTCAAGTGAGTCGAGGGTGCTGTTTATCCTCGTGATGCATAGAACCAGTTGTAGCAGTCCTTTTCTTATCGTTCGTACGCGCACCATTTAATCTGACACCCCAAGACCCAAGTTAGCTGCTGGTTTTTTCTTCACGCTGCACAGTCTCGAATTCAAATTAATGATGTTAAATTTCTGATTATCTTGCCGATTGAAACATACCACATTGAAGATTCTATGCTTATGACATGGATTTTGGTACCTATATTGCTACTTACATAGGCATCTGTGAACTTTAAGGATTTACGATATTTTGATATTTCGGGAAGTTCTGTCAAAATTTCAGAATCAACTCAGGATTATTAGAGTGTACCGATCATTACCCGGTGGGTTCGGAAGTAGTGCGACCCCGACCCCTACCCTAACCCTAGCCGCCGCCGCCTCCGGCCGGCCCGCGCCGCCTCCGGCCGGCCGCGCCGCCGTCCCCCCTCCTCCCTCGCGCGGCCGCGTCGCCCCCCGCGCGGCGACCGTCGCCGTCTGCTTCTCCTCCTCCGAGCGGCTCCTGCGTCTCCTCCGCGGCCGCCGTCGGCGTGCGGCGCCGGGCTCGTCCCGGCGGCGCCGGCGGCGGCGGCCTCCTTCCTTTCCCCTCTCGGCGGCGTCCTTGCGCGGGGCGGCACGGCGCCGAGCGGCGCACTCAGGCGACGGCGGCCCGGCTTCCGGCAGAGCCCGGCTCTGCTGCGGATGGTATGAGCAACGGTGGAGCCTCCGTTGGCGGCAGTGGCTAGGGATCTGGCCTGGGCCCTGCAGCCCAGATCTGGGCCCTTTGGGCCTGATCTGGGTCAAAGCGGGCTCGGCAAGTTCCTGCTACTCGGGTTGGACGGTTGAACAAGCTTAGGACGGGAGTGGCGGCGACGACGCCGCCCCTGCTGCAGCGTGGAGGGCGGGAGCTTCGCGGACTCGTTTCGGCTGAGCCTTTGGAGCAGTGAGGGTAACGGCGGCGGTGACCTACGTGTTGCAGCGTGGCGGCGGAGACTTCACGGGCCTGTCTAGGGCCCGGCCGGGCCTTCCCGGCCTGGTGTGTCTCTGCTACCGCGTCCGGTCGGCACCCGCCGTTGGCGGTGGAGGATGTCCTCCAGGTGGTTGCGCTGCTGTCGCCCTCTGGCTCCATGGTGGCCTGGTGTGCTCGTGCCTACCGCGTCCGGTCGGCTACCGTTTACGACGGTGGAGGCTGTTCCCTCCCGCGTGGTTGTGGTACTGCCGCTCCTTGTCTACGGCGGTTTCTTCATAGTTCGGTCGGCCTCGCTGCGAGTACCATGGTGATACGACGATGGTGGCTTCACTTCCGTGGTGGCGTATGTTGGTGGTGGCAAGACGGATGGAGCGCTTCGGATTGTCCAGAGATGTGGTTTTTTGGAGGTTGGGAGAAATCCCTGTCATCTTGACACCGATGCGGTGACGCTTGCGAGTGTCGCTTTTCCTTCTTGAAGGGCGTCGGTTTTACCTCTTCCCCACTACCTGTAGCGTGCCGGGGAAACCCTAGGATTTGTCCGGGCAACAGCAGCGGCAGCGTTGTTTTCCTTCTTGGAGGTGTTGCTTGGTACGCGGCGATTCCGAGTGATAGGTTTGTGGTGGGAATTGGCCGGAGAGGACGCAGCGGTTGCGAGTCACTATTGTTTTCGTTGATCCGCCAATGTTGGCATTGCTTTCTCTTCTTCTTTCTCTTTCTTTTCTTTTGGGCGTCTTTGTGCTGTTTGCCCCAGCAGTGGTCTCAAAGTTGTATCGGGTGGTTGCTATATTAATATAGCGGGGCGAAAGCCTATTTCTTCATTATTAGAGTGTACCCAAATGAGCTCTTTGCTTAAGAGGTTGGACTTAAATCATTTAGATTCCAATAAGTATTTAAAAATACCGACAAGTTTCCATACGGCTTCACATAAATCTATCTATTATATACTAAAAACAAAATGAGTGAGTTATTCGACGCACCACGTTAATCCACATCATCTTAATTAATTTTGGTAGTTAGATCTAAAATATACGGCTGAGATTTATTAGAGATTAGTACCACGTAACAGTTTTACACGACTTACGTGGAGAACATCACGTCCGCTCGGACGTGAATATATACTAAAAACAAAATGAGGGAGTTATTCGAGACACCACGTTAATCCACATCATCTTAATTAATTTTGATAGTTAGATCTAAAATATACGGCTGAGATTTTATTAGAGATTAGTACCACGTAACAGTTTTACACGACTTATGTCTAGAACATCACGTCCGCTCGGACGTGAACTCCAAGCACGTAGTCCGTTTAAAAAAAACCAGCCCAAACTAATCTTGGCTAGAAAATAAAAAGAACACGTCCTTCCAAAAAACTGTACTTAAATAGCTGCATCCATTTAATGAACGATCGTGTACAACGAGAGTAACTACCTTGGCTACTACAAAACGTACGGAAAGTTATTTCCAAAACTGATCGTTGAGACTAAAAAACAAAAGCTGATCAATACGTACGGCCAGACCGCTAGCTCCAGACTTGGAAAAAAAATGCAAAAGCTGATCGATGCGTACACTAGAACATGGCAGCAGCCTAGCAGTAAAAATTTGAAAAATCCAAATAAGTAAGATGATTTCACGACGACTCTCGGGCGTGGACCCCAAACACAGGGGCGGAGACAGGGGGGGGGGGCTAGCAGGGTCAGACCCCCCCCCCCCCCCCCCCCCCCCAATGGTTCGTCCCCCCCAAGTATTCTATAGGTATATTACAGCATGTAGTAAAGTATATACACTAGTAACGCTGTCAGGCTGTGGAGAAATACGTAGTCAGGACTAAAGCCCAACTACCCAAAGCTAGCAGCAGTCCACAGTCCAAGTAGTATTGGCATATTCTGCACCGAAGCCCAGGAAGCATAGCCCATGTACCTGACTCGCTAGGCCATAGGTCGTGCCCTACTCAACCGTCTTCTCTCGCCTCAGTGCCTCACACGATCGATCTAGCAAGCCGCCGGCCGCCCGACCCTGAAGGCTTGTACAGCAGCTGAGTGGCGGCGAATACGGCAATGATGCTCATCGTCGTTGCCGCTTGATGTACGTCCGCATCACAATCCCTTCATCTCGACACCGAATGTTTTGCCTAAGGTACACACTACAATACATGTGTTGTGCGTCTGCTAATCCTATATAGATCCCCTTTTGTTTCCATTTTTCTAGTTTCGTCAGTCATAAACAAAGAAAAATAATACTATAATGGATTGATTTTTCACGCTAATTGTGTGAATCTTGAATCTGTCCTGTTGCTGAAATTAAAGATCTAATCTTCAACACAAAGCTATATCCAAAATCATAAAATGATAGATATTTGACGATTGTCGATTGCGATGTAATAGCTTTGCCAACCATATGTTGATATGTAGTAAGATGACTGGGTGGTTTCTCTCTTTGAAATAGACAAGCGGCTAATTTGCTAAGAAAAATTATATGTTGATATACCATTTTTTTGTTGATATCTTGTTGTACAATACTTCACATGCGGCCAGCACAATCTCGCCCCCCCTATGTCGAAATCCTGGCTCCGCCCCTGCCCAAACACATAGTCCGTTTAAAAAAAATCTACTAAGAAGAACATGTACGTTGGGAGGGCATTATCTATAGTTGGTTGAAAGTATTCAAGAAATAGAAAATATGGTTTCACTGATATCACATTATTTCAACAATGTGACAATAAGTAAAATATCACGTATACGCAAATATTCTGACGTAATGAGACACAAAGCTTCAAGTGTTTAAAATTTATGAAGATACAACAATCGACAGTATCGACAGGAGCGTCCATCACACTATCAAATATTTGACTAAGATACACAAGGTTAAGTCACCATAGATTGCCGCTTAATATATTTCATACTCATGTTATGTCAATGAATATTAATCAGAGGATTCGAACAGCATACACTTAATTCATATAAATTGCTTTTGCGGATATTGCTTGGTTTGCATGGTAGACAAATATATATGTACTGTTGTATGTTTCTTTATATCGGGTAACAAATTTAACATAAAACACACATGTCATTCCAATTGCATAGTAAAGCTGGCGACCAATTAAGAGTCTTGAACTATGCTATCCAAGCCGAGAAATCATTTTGCATAACTCGAAAAAATACACATGTCTCCGGGTGTGTGGAACCATTGAATGAAGATCCGGATAACTCAAGAGTCTAAAAAATAGAGTCGTACTTCTCTAAGTTTGACTATTGATTATTGATGTATAAATATGTTAAAAAATATGCCCAGGAGAAAATATCGTTAGCAATATATATATTCATATAAAAAATTAATGGGCAAAGTTTCACACCATTCATATTTGTAAAACTTTGCACATTGTGACATGCAGTGAGTAAATGAGTGAAGAAACATCATAACAACATATTCTCACTATTTAATGTGGCCTACCTATTAAGGAGGATAAACCGTTTTATCATAATTCAATGATTTTTTATCGAAGATAACTAATCTCGAATAATGATCTAACATCATGTAAAAACTATAGTTCACTTACAAATCCAACATCGCTTACATTTCTGTTCCAAAATATGACATGATAATCATTTTCTCACAATTTTAGATTGGCAAAGATATTACGCGTATACTGATATTTTACTTATTGTCAAATTATTGAAATAATGTGATATCAGTGAACCATATTTTCTATTTCTTGAATACTTTCAACCAACTACAGATAATGCCATCGCATTTGCGAGGGCCACCATGCTAGTTTTATTTGAAAAAGAAAACCAATTTTTCGAGAAGCCTACTTTCTTTCAACACGGAAAAAGACTTGGCATGTTTATTAATTAAGAAGGTCCAGGGCACCTACAAGTGTTAATTGGATGAATCATATTTGATAATTGTTGACCTGAAGAGAGAAAAAAAGAAGGGGAACGAACCCGACTGTCCACGAAGAGTTAACCTCAGAGCCTAAATGAGCGTAGTGTCAACTGTCAACTAAGAGTCAACGGTTTCATTTTTCGCACCATGACATTTATGGCTAATAATCCATGAAGGATCAACATAACACATATCCTATTGTATGAGTTATTTTACCTTGGATTCTAATGACATGGAGACTCCCAAATATCAGTTTTGCTAATTCTCAGTCGAATGAGAATTAGCTTAATTCTCAATCGCATGACGTCATCAGTTGCAAGTGGATGATGACGTGAAACACACGTTCGTTGGGAGACCCCAAGAGGAAGGTATGATGTAGTCAGCAGCAAGTTTTCCCTCAGAAAGAAACCAAGGTTATCGAACCAGTAGGAGCAGCAACTCTTCAGAAGGTTGTCAACGGCGCCAGAAAAATAGCTGTCGCAGGGAGTCTGGACTGTTGACGTGGAATCTGCACACAACACAATCAAACTACTTTGCCCCAACGAAACAGTGAGGTTGTCAATCTCACTGGCTTGCTGAAAACAAAGGATTAAACGTATGGTGTGGAAAATGAGTATTAAATTGCAGAGAATGAAAAAGGAACAGTTTGCAGTTTGTGGTTGTTTAATCAGTGTAAAAGAATGGACCGGGGTCCACAGTTCACTAGTGGTGTCTCTCCATAAAAGATAACTAACATGTTGGGTGAACAAATTACAGCTGGGCAATTGACGAATAGTGAGCGCATGACAATGCATATACATGACATGTTGACTACTATGATATTTAATTGGGCATTACGACATAATACATAGATCGTTATCCAACAGCATCTATGACTAATAATCCACCGCCGGGTTGTCATCCGAGTCCCCCGTTGGTATTAAGTTGCAAGCAACGGATAATTGCATTAAGTAAAGTGCGTAATGTAAACAAACACATATGCCCGTGGACATAGCATCGTTAGGTTATCCCTAGTGGCAACAGCACATCCACAACCTTAGAACTTTCTGTCACTGTCCCAGGTTAAACGGAGACATGAACCCACTATCTAGCATAAATACTCTCTCTTGGAGTTACAAGCATCTACTTGGCCAAAGCATCTACGAGTAACGGAAAGCATGCAAGATCTTAAATAACATATAAGATAGATTGATAATCAACTTGACATAATATTCAATATTCATCGGATCCCAGCAAACACAACATGTAGCATTACAATAATATGATCTTGATCATGTAGGGCAGCTCACAAGATCTAAACATGATGGCACAAAGTGGAGAGACAACCATCTAGCTACTGCTATGGACCCGTAGTCCAAGGATGAACTACTCACGCATCACTCCGGAGGCAGGCATGGCGATGTAGAAGCCTCCGGTGACGATTCCCCTCTCCGGCAGGGTGCCGGGAAGAGGTTCTGAACCCTCCCGAGCTAGGGTTGACGACGGCGGCGTCTCTGGAACTTTTCGTGGATATTTGCTCAGGTACTTAGGGTTTTCGCGTCGGGGGGAATAAGTAGGCGAAAGGGCGGCGGCTGCGGACCCCCGAGGGGCCCACACCACCCCAGGGCGCGGCAGAGGGGGGCCGCGCCCTGTGCGTGTGGGGCCCTGGTGGCCCTCCTCTGCTGCTCCTTCGCTCCGTCAGGTGTGTTCTGGAAAAATAGGGACCCCGTGTAGTTTCGTCCAATTCCGAGAATATTTCCAGACTAGCTTTTCTGGAATACAAAAACAGCAGAAAACAGGAACTGGCACTTCGGCATCTTGTTAATAGGTTAGTCCCAAAAAATGTATAAAAGTGATATAAAGTAGATGCAAAACATGTAGCAATTGGTATAAAACAAGCATGGAACATCAAAAATTATAGATACGTTTGAGACGTATCAGCATCCCCAAGCTTAGTTCCTACTCGTCCTCGAGTAGGTAAACGATAAAAAACAAATAATTTTTGAGGTGACATGCTACTATCATAATCTTGATCATATAATATTGCAAGGCACATGTAAATGAATGAAGTGATCCAAGTCAATGGTCTATAATTTGCTACCAAATAGATAATGAGTAAACAATGAATCACACAAGCTAAACGTTTTCATGAATAGTACTTTCGAGACAAGCATCAAACAGTTTTGCATAAGTGTTAACTCATAAAGCAATAGTTTCTAACAAAAGGTATTTAATCAACACAAAGGAAGAATTTAGTTTCAGCATTTGCTTCAACTTTCAACATATTTATCTCATGGATATTGTCAACACAAAGTAGTATAACAAGTCCAATACATTGCATATAACGCATGTTGTAACAAAGTTGACACTAGTGTTTGCTTGTGGAAGACAGAAAGAATAGGAAAACTGACTCAACATAAAAGTAAAAGAAAGGCCCTTCGCAGAGGGAAGCAGGGATTAAATCATGTGCTAGAGCTTTTAGGTTTTTGAAAGCATATAGAGATTGCATAAAATATTTGATACTCCTCCCAACCTTGCTAACACAAGCCATGGCTAACCGAATCCTCGGGTGCCTTCCATCAATCACATACCATGGAGGAGTATCTATTTTTGAGAGGTGTTTGTTAATTGTCAACGAATGGTAGCGGGTGAGAACAGTATTCTACCTGTCGAACGGACTTTTAAGAGCGGCTCCCATGAAGGACGTTATTTCTACCAGCAAGGCAGATCATCCCTCTTTCTCTTTGGTTTACACACATTCAGGTATTTCACTGTTTGTCATTGCTTACTGATGAATCAGGGCAAAAGTGTGAAGAGAATTAATTGGTTAAAGTTGTAATTAATTGGGACTGGGCACCCCGTTGCCAGCTCTTTTTGCAAGTTATTGGATAAGCGGATGTATATGCCACTAGTCCAGGTGTAAAAGTCCACTCGACAAATAGAATAAAGAATAACCACACTAATTCCTCATGAGCTAGTAAACATTGACACAAAAAGGGAATAATAACATTTTGAATAATTTAAAGGTAGCACATGAAAAATTTACTTGGAGTGGCAAGGAAATACCACATATAGGTAGTTATGGTGGACACAAATGGCATGGATTTTGGCTCAAGGATTTGGATGCACGAGAAGCATTCCCTCTCAGTACAGAGTTTAGGCTAGCAAGGTTATGTAAGCAAACAAGAATATCAACCCGTACACCAAGTTTTATATGACAAACATATTGCAAACGTTATAAGACTTCATACCGTCTTCCTTGTTAACCAAACCCTGTTATTAGAAAATATCTAGACCTTAGAGGTACCACCGATGCAAACCAAATTTTCAACAAGCTTTACGGTAGTTCTTCACTAATAGGCTTAACTCATGTGATGCACAATTTAATCATGATCTACTTGTTAACTCAAAACAATTGACAAGCATCAAGTTATCCATTTTAGTGATCTACAAGATTAAGCAAGTTTTTCCTTATACCAATTACCACATGCAACATTTTCTGAACCAACCAAACACCAATCAATTTATTTCATCAACTCTCCAAACAAATATAAGTGAAGCAAGAGAGTACTTTCTACAAAAGAAAGCTAATAGCTCTGACAAGAGATACATGAAAACAAGAGCTAAAAGCTGAACAGCGCTAGATATGAATACTCAACAAATATAAGTGAAGAATAGGAGTATTCTCATGAAAAAGCGGAGCGTGTCTCTCTCCCAATCAAGAATGCTAGGGTCCAGTCAAGCTTTATTGAAAATAAAATGCAATACTGAAAATAAAAGCACACAGACGCTCCAAGAAAAGCACATATGATGTGAAAGAATTAAAATATAGTTTCACTAGAGATGACCTGATAATTTTGACGATGAAGAAGGGGATGCCTTGGGCATCCCCAAGCTTAGACGCTTGAGTCTTCTTGAAATATGCTGGGGAGATCCATGGGAGCCTCCCCAAGCTTAAGCTCTTCACTCTTCTTGATCCTATTATATCATCCTTCTCTCTTGACCCTTGAAAACTTCCGTCACACCAAACTCAAAGTAGATCTCATTAGAGGGTTAGTGCATAATCAAAAATTCACATGTTCTATAAAGACGCAATATGATTTGTTACTTTAAACATTAGCTACAGCCACTGATGTTATGTGAAGCTCTTCCACCCAAAAAAGAATTTCACTCAACACTAGTAAAAGAGAGAATGCAAAAAAAAAGGCATAATCTGTCTAAAACAGAACAGTCCGCAAAGACGAATTTTTTCGAGGCACTTACGACGCTCAGATCGAGAAACTCTGAACTAATGAAAGTTTCAGACATTCATAAAGATTACGCACAAAAATTTCAGATTTAATTAACAATCTGGTGATTTTAGGAATTTCGTACAGTGAACAGCAAAAATCTGTTTCTGCGCAGCAATCAAAATTAAGCATCATCTTATCATTAGAGGCTACTCTTGGCACAACAATGCGAGAAAATAAAGATACAAAGGAGTTGCTACAGAAGTAAACAAACTCCTTGACTCAATAAAAGAAAAATTGCAGAAAAATAAAATGGGTTGCCTCCCATAAGCGCTTTTCTTTAACGCCTTTTAGCTAGGCACAAAGCATGCATCAAGTATTACCAAGTGAAGAAGCATCAACATTGTAATTTGTTCGAACAATAGAATCATAAGGTGGCTTAATCTTCTTCCTAGGAAAGTGTTCCATACCTTTCTTGAGAGGAAATTGATATTTTATATTCCCTTCTTTCATATCAATAATAGCACCTACAGTCCTAAGAAAAGGTCTTCCCAGCACAATAGGGCATGATGGATTGCACTCAATATCCAAGACAATAAAATCAACGGGGACATAATTGTTGTTAACCATGATAAGAACATCATCAATTCTTCCCAAAGGTTTTTTAATAGTAGAATCAACAAGGTGAACATCCAAGTAACAATTTTCCAAAGGTGCTAAATCAAGCATATCATATAATCTTTTAGGCATAACAGAAATACTAGCACCAAGGTCACACAAAGCATTGCAATCAAAGTCATTCAATTTCAATTTAATGATGGGCTCCCAACCATCTTCTAACTTCCTAGGGATAGAAGCTTCATGTTTAATTTCTCTTCCCTAACTTGTATGAGAGCATTAGTAATATGTTTAGTAAAAGCCATGTTTATAGCACTAGCATTAGGACTTCTAGCTAGCTTTTGCAAGAACTTAATTACTTCAGAAATATTGCAACCATCAAAATCAAAGTCATTATCATCAAAAGTAATGGAATTATTCTCTTCCTTATTGCTAGAAATTTCAGCATCTTTATCAAGGACAGTTTCAGAGTTATCAGGCAATTTAGGACATTTTGCAATAGAAGTGGAAACATTACCAACACCAACTATCTTGCCATTAATGGTAGGAGGTTTGTTAACACTTGAGTTTGAAATTTTCAGAAGTAGTAATAGTATAAACTCTAGCAATATTATCTTTCTAGCAATTTCATCCTCTCTTTCCCATCTAGCATGCAATTCAGCTAACATCCTCACATTGTTATCAATTTTAACTTGTATAGCATTGAGAGTTTTGCTCTCTTTAACATCATGAGGCATGTTCTTTAGTTTCAATAAGTCAACATCAAGAGCAAGACTATCAACTTTAGAGGAAAGCACATCAATTTTCCCAAATTTCTCCTCAACAGTTTTATTGAAAGCAGTTTGTGTACTAATAAAATCCTTAAGCATAACTTCAAGATCGAGGGTACACTCTTATTATTGTTGTAGGAGTTACTATAGGAATTTCCATAACCATTGCCACTATTAGAAGGATAGGGCCTATAATTGCTATTACCAAAATTATTCCTATAAGCATTGTTGTTGAAATTATTATTTTTAATGAAGTTCACATCAACATGCTCTTCTTGAGCAACCAAAGAAGCTAAAGGAACATTATTTGGATCAACATGTGTTTGACCATTTGCAAGCATAGACATAATAGTATCAATTTTGGCACTCAAGGAGGAGGTTTCCTCAACAGAATTTACCTTCTTACCTGTTGGAGCTCTCTCGGTGTGCCACTCAGAATAATTAATCATCATATCATCAAGAAGCTTTGTTGCAGCACCCAAAGTGATGGACATAAAGGTACCTCCAGCGGCCGAATCCAATAAATTCCTCGAAGAAAAATTTAATCCTGCATAGAAGGTTTGGATGATCATCCAAGTAGTCAGTCCATGAGTGGGACAATTTTTAACCAATGATTTCATTCTCTCCCATGCTTGAGCAACATGTTCATTATCAAATTGCTTAAAATTCATTATGCTACTTCTCAAAGAAATAATCTTAGCAGGAGGATAATATTTTCCAATAAAAGCATCTTTGCATTTAGTCCATGAATCAATACTATTTCTAGGCAAAGATAGCAACCATTCTTTAGCACGTCCTCTCAAGGAGAAAGGAAAAAGTTTCAGTTTAATAATATCACCATCTACTTCCTTGAGCTTTTGCATTTCACAAAGTTCAACAAAGTTATTAAGGTGAACAGCAGCATCATCAGTACTAACACCAGAAAATTGCTCTTTCATAACAAGATTTAAAAGTGCAGGTTTAATT